>JAVSCE010021264.1:0-47062 GCA_032199065.1 Smutsia gigantea | reverse complement strand
TATGCAAGACAGAGTAAAGTGTTTTATATTTTATAATTTATTTTACCATCTGGTGTAATGAGTGTACAAGGATATAAACACCTTCTGTTGACATAGAAAATTCAAAAACAGTTT
Source organism: Smutsia gigantea (assembly GCA_032199065.1). Lineage (NCBI taxonomy): Eukaryota > Metazoa > Chordata > Mammalia > Pholidota > Manidae > Smutsia > Smutsia gigantea. Next base: position 46,948 of record JAVSCE010021264.1, on the reverse strand, counting down.
CTCTTCATTACTGGTAAAATGTGCCTCTCTTGATTTGAATTAAACTTTCAAATATTTTTTCTTTTCTTTTGAGGTTGGTCTTAAGAATCTTTCTCCCTCTGTTTCCCTGCCAGTCACCTAAGCGTCCTATGTGTCTTCCTGACTTTCTTTCTCCCCTTGCCATCACCTGAAGTCCAAATCAGCCATCCTCAAATCCAGGGCCCACAGTAGCCCGTCTGCAGATGCACATCAACACAGAGCTTCTTCCCTGCCTGTCAGGTTGCAGGGAGGTGCGCTGGCCCTGCCTGTCAGAGTCTTTAACCAAGTTTGAAGGCCTTCGTGTCTCTCTTGTTTTGCAAACCTCGTAGGTCCATGTCCGCCAAGACCCTTCCCTTCCTGAGGTGCTCCCAGACTGCCCTCACTGCACACATGGACTTACCAGGAAGCCTTCATCCACCCAACTCACAAGGGCAGAGTCAGAGTTAGGGCACAGCACAGGAGTGGCCTGAAGACAGATGCGGTGCCTGGTGTCATCTGGCAGCCAGCAGACCCAGCTCCGCCTGCACCAGCTTTGCCCTCCTGCGCCCACCCCGCTGGGAAAATAATGCCTGTGGCATCATCAGGCCTCCCACCTAGGGAGCCCAGCCTCCCTGGCTCCAAACTGTCCTCTCTGAGGACAGTGAGTCCCACCAAAGCACACATCCCTGTTTGTCATCCTTCGTCACTGGCTTCTGTCCCCACGCATTTGTTCTCCCCAGCCAGTGTCGCATTGCTGGGAAGATGGGCTAGACATGTGCTTAGGACCCTGAAAAGCAGGGACATGGCTATATTTTTGAAATAATTTGCTAATTCAAAACAAAATAGAAGTCATCATAAGAAAAGTTAAAATGCTGTTAGAGTTCTTTATATAAGTTTTGTAGTGTAGTGATATAGTTTCCATTTAAATTCCATGTAGCTAAGGTGGTGCATTAATTTCCTGCCACCACTGTAACAGGCATCATAAACTTAGTGCCTTATAACAGCACAGATTTATTATCATGAACTTCAGAAAGTCACAGGTCTAAAATGGGTCAGTGGGGCTGTGTTTTTCTGCATGCTGTAGGGGGAATATGTTTCCTTGCCTTTTCTCACATCCAGAGGCCACCTGCTTGCTTTGGCTTGTGGGCCCACATCACTCCAGCCTCAGCTCGTTGTCACATCTCCTCTGACCCTCTTGCCTCCCTCTTGTAAGGACCCTTGTGATGACACTGGGTCCATTTGAATGTTCCAGGATAATCTCAAGATTCTTAATCACATTGGCAGAGTCTATTTTGACATGTAAGATACCATGTTCATGGGTTCAGGAATAGGACATGGACATCTTTGGGGGCCACTACTCTGCCTACCATGGGTGCCATCCCTTTTCATAGCTGGTGCTGGTCTGTCCCTGCCTCTAGCCTAAGTGACTTCCATGGGTCGACTTCCTCCTGTCATTCTCCTGCGACCTCTGCACCTCTCACCTGTGGCAGACAAATGATGCAACACCCTTGACAGTTCAGCACATCTGGCCCTCCTTTCTTCAGCTGAAATGCACCCCTTCCTCCCCCGGTGGCCTCTGCTTCTGGAGACTGCTTCCCTCTACCAACCCCACTTCCTCCATCCAGGTCAGTAGGCCTGGCATTCTCCTAGCCCCCTGCCCACCCATTATTACCCTTTCACTGCCACCCCTGCCCACCCTCTGTGAGGTCTGTGCCATCTCATGGCTGTTCCTGCCCACTGCCTCATTAGTGTGTGTGTGTGTGCATGTTCTTACCACTTCTCCTTGCACCTCCCCTCTCCCCCACTCTGCTCCCAGCCCAGTGGTGGTCTCGTCCTTGGACATTCTTCTGCCCAGGTGACAGTCCACCTTCCTCCCTAGTACCCTGAGTGCTTCCATCCAAGGACCAGAACCTCCTTTTCAGTTCAGCCCATCTGCTTCATGGCTGCACTTACAAACATCAGAACTGACCCTCTTCTGTGGTGATCTTTACATCTCACCGTCTTCTCTTTTCCCGTCATTGAGTTCTCTCTCCTGGTACCCGATTTCTTTTAATTAAGACGTATGGTCGTTTAATTCTTCCTCGTTCTCCCTCTGGCTTCCCCTAGTCAGTTTAGCCCCACGTTCTGTCACGCCAGCCATTCTCTTGCCAGGATCTTCAGCCCCCTTGTCACCTTGTCATCCTTTCTACATATACACTGCCAGAATCTCGGCTCTGGATGAATCCTGTTTTCCTTCTAACTTCTGTACCTAGGCTTCCAAGCAATGCTGGAGAAGGACCTCGAAGCCTTGCAGATGGGCAGCCCTGCAAACCTGGCCTCCACCGCTCTGAGCAGTGCCTGGCCATCCTTCTCAGTTGTCATTCCGAGGGCGGCCTGTTGCCCAGAAGGGCAGTTCTCTCGGGCATCATCCATCACTTCGGGCAGAAGGCGGTCACCTTTGGTGGGTGTGCTGAGACCCCCTTCAGCTCCCCCACACCTACTCCTACCTCCTTCCCCTGTTGTCCTGGTGGCCTCCTGTGGTGTGGAGGAAGGTCCTCCTCCTGCCCATCATCCCTCTGCCTGTGCTCTGCATCCTTCCAACTGCAGTTTTTGTAGAGATAATCTATCAGTTAGCTCATGTCCTTCTTGTAAGTTAACTTTGCTTCCCTTCTGAACCTTTCCCTTTAGAATACAAATACACTTAAACCTGTTCTATATTTAAGAAAACATACTGCCCCTTGGTTCACATGTTCTTCTCTAATTCACTTCCTTGGTGCAGTCTAGCTTCTAGAAATTTTAGATGGCATTTTCTCTTTTCTTGATTTTTCTAACCTTTTCATCTTCCAACCTTTGCAACCTGACATTTACTCCTACCACCACCTGAAAATGTACCTGCAGATGCGGATGTGACCTCCAGGATTTCACAGCCAGACCCCTGGTAGGCATCGTCTTTACCTCCTCCCCTCCAGAACTCTGTCCACTGCCAGCATCTGATTTTCCTTATTCGTAGCCACTCCTTGCCAGGCATTCTGAAAGTCCTTTCCTTACCCTGATTTAGTCTTAGGGCCCCTTTCTACATGGCTCCTGGGGCATCTGGTCTGTCTCTTTCACTTCCATTCCACCTAGTTGCAGTGGTTTCCTAATTCCCTGGGTCTTTCTCCTGGTCTTCCTAGCTCTTTGCCTGGATCAGCATATCCACACTGGCCTCATCTTCCCTGCCTCCTTCCAGGAGTCTGCTCTGGGCTCCTGGTCCCCTGCTAGCCAGCTGGAGTCCATTGTCTCTCTCTGCTCTGTGTATGTTTGGTAATCTGGTTGCTCAAGTTTTGCCTCTTAAATCTTCAGGTCCTTCTCCCTGCCCCTACCACTACTGCCTTCATTTAGGCAGAAGTCCTGTTGTGTTTTTTTTTTTTCCACATAAATTATAGCAAAACTTTCTTAAAAGGTCACTCTTGCCAGGCTGGCCCACCTTGAACCTTTCCTGCACACTTGTTGTCAGCATGATCTTTGTAAAAAGTAGTTCTGTTTATCATTGTGTACTTGCCCTGTTTGACTGCCTACCAGTTTGTCTCTCGGTAGAATAGTAATCTCCTTGGTGACTGCCTGGGTGTCTTTCTTTTTTAAATTCTCTGCTCTCTGGCTTTCTGGGAGAGGTACATTTTTGAGTACCTTTTATTTACATGGCGCCTCACTTAGGCCTTTTGGCTTCTTTCTTCTCTTTACAGAAGGTCCCTGATGCATTTTCCTGACCCTTCGTTTATTTAACTGAAAATGGCAGATCATACCGCTCCCTTCTCAGGGACTCCTGAGTAATTACATGTCATGTATATTAAGTGTTTAACATAATACAGTGTCTGACGTAGAGTTCACTTCATTAAATGTAAGTAATTCTTAAGTCACACTTTTCTCGTATTCTAGTCCGTTGCGCTTCTGGAATCTTCTCTCTCCCCCTCCTGATAGCATGCGTTCAGAACACTCGCCAGGGCCCTGTCTCCCTAGGCTTTGTTTTTGTCAGGACTTGCCTGGTTTGATCTCAGAACGCTCTTGGCTGTGCCCCGGCGAGTATGGACTGCCAAACAATGTGCCTGACTCGGTTTCCTGATTTTCTGGACTTCAGGGTGCGTGCCAAGTTTGGAAACCACCCGTCATTTGAGCTTTACCTGAATGTGAATGTTGGCAGATATTGGTGTCCCAAACCTTTCACTCTCCTGTTATGTAATTTTTCCTGCCTTGACAGTTAATGACTCAATGACTTTCTTCATGAGGAAAACAGAAATATTTCCTCTTTTGATTTCCTTTGTCTCCTAAAACTAGGCAAAATTACTACGTGGATTTTGGTGTTTTTGCTTTAACTCCCCTGCTTTCTTCAGTGGCATCTTTACCTTGGACACTCCTTACTCCATGTTCTTGTATCATATACTTTCTTTCTGCCTCTCTTAAAATCTATAATAATCTGTTGTGATTTTCATCTGTCCTGATAAGGAAGTTCCAGCTATCTGTAGGATGTTGGGGGGAGTATTTTTTTGGGAAGAGTCTGGGAATAGTTGGGGAACAAAGACATCTTCCTAATTTAACCTAATTGTCCTTGATATAAGACAGCTTTATTTGAACACATTCCTGCATGCTCTCCATTTTCCTTACTTGAAGTCCAAGTGAGAGGAATAGCTCACTCACTCTCTCTAAATTTAACTTCTTCAGCCAGGCCTGAATTATATTTTTTTAAAAATCTATTTTTTCTAAATATGCCAATACATTAAATAGAACCCGTGAAACCTGTGCGTGTGCTTTGTTTTTGATAAAATCTGGATTTGTATTTAGGTCTGCAAGTGCAGAAAGATGCTGCCATTAAAATTCATGCTTGTCATGACTCCCTGTAAACTACTTAGACATCTAGAACTTTTCTAACCAAAGCAATTCCATCAGATGTCAAGTTTTTTTGTGTGCTTTGAACATGCTTCCATATTAGTTGAGAGTCACTGGGAACACTGCCATAGTTGTAATACAGATCCTTCTTTGACAAGCTTTAAATATTAATCATGGGACACATGATGACCATGCATCGCTTTTTTAGTACTTGTATAAAGTGTAATGAAATAGCTCATTGTGTTATGAATTCTGATATGTATTGTACCCTGAATTTTGAATTGTAGCCTCAGACCATGTGCTATTTTTATTTGCCTAAAGTGTTTGCTTATGTATCTACCAACTGCTTTTGTCTTCTGTATGTATTTTGTTCCCCCTAGTTTTAAGATAACTTCATTGGTGTTTAATAGTTCTCCTGGAAAAAAGAAAAAAACATGTTTTGACAATAAGTTGTGTGTATTATGTTCAGATGTTTGGTTGGGGTTTAAATCACAAGGCATGCAGCTGTTCAGAGGGGTCTGAGAGAGGGCAGAGGAAGCAGTGAGTTTTAAACCTGGAATGTGGCCTTACAACATGAAGTCATTCAGGCTAATTAATTGCTGTGACTCTGAAGAACAGAGCCGAGTTCCCATTCATGTTCATTTCTCATATTCTCTAAAGCTCTGAGTTCTGGGGCCAAATTGAAGAACATACTGATCTTGTGGCTCAGATACCTTCCTATTCTTAGAATCCGCTTCTCTAGAATAGTGTGATTCACAGTCCCAGGGAGCTGTGACACAGCTGAGCAGATCTAAGGAGTGGAGCCAGAGTGCAGGGTCAGGCTGCTTTCCTCCTCTTAGTGGGTCTTCAGGTCCCAGGAAGGCAGCTTATTGGCAGTGCCAGCTGGAAGCCCAGTGTCATGTTCAGAGCTGTCCAGAGGAAGAGAAATTAAAAAGAGAAAATAGGGGCCTTCTGAATCAAGGGTAGACAGTTCCACAACTCTTCTGTAAAGGAAATTTACATTAGAAGCATCCTTGTCTTTTTTCCCTTTGAGAGTTTAGCCATTCGGGAAATGATATGTGGGTTCATTGTTTTAGATACTAGACTCAGAGGATTTGTGGAATCTACTCAGTGATAGCCAATGAATTATCAGACGACTTTAGAAGTTATTTTGAAAGATCTCTTTATACAGTGCTTTATTTTCTACTGTGTGGGTTCTTCTCCTTTGCTCATAAAGTCCTTTGTTGCTCTAAAGCTGCTTAAATTCAACAGAATTTCACTCACTCTCATTATGTGTTTTCATTTTCTTACAGACTAGAATTCAGTCAGTGGTTAGATTAGGTGACTGGAGATACATTTCATTAGTCAAATTTCTTACTTTCAGTAGATCAGTAGGTTCTGGGGAAATGGGAATTTTTGGTCCAAGATAAGTAGTAGAACAGATTTACAAAAAAACCCACCAGGAATTACATTCACTAACTTATTATAGTATACTTTTGTTGTGCTGTGAATCTGTGTTCTCAATTTGTAGAAGCCTCTTGGTATTATCTTGGCAGCAGTTTGGGATTCAGAATTAATCTATGAAAAATGTTCAAAATAGCAAGGAAGTAGTCTCTAAAATGAGAGTTTAAAAATACACAACCAGCTATCCTTCACTGCCATCTTAACTGAAGCTTTGCAGTGATTTGTGTTTAATTATGTAGGTGATAATTTTTTCCCATTAGCCTAACAAATAGATGGCAAAAATAAATGTCACTTTGAAAAGCAGAATTTGAAGCATGCCTTTCTGCTTGGCCTGTGTATCATATCCATGGTGAACAGCTGCAGTGAACTGCTGTCTCTGCTTATTAAAGTCTCCTAAATATGTCATTTACTCCATGGATTGATTAATGACAGATTCTCTTAAAGGACAGCCATGTGACTCTTAATTTTTTTCAGGTCTTAGACCCCTTTGAACAGCTGATGAAAGCTAGTGATAATCTCTTTAAAGAAGTGCTTATATCCATTTGCACACAAATTTTATATAAGATTCAGGAGGTTTCTAGAATCTCTAGTCATGGACCACACCCTGGCTCCACCATTAAAAACAACTACATTAAGATGTAATTTAAACAAGAATAGAAAAAAAAATGTGTGTATATATGTGAGGGAATGTGTGTGTATATATATATTTTGTTAAGTTCTCAATTTTCTCTGTGATTAAAACATGTTTTAGAGAAAGCCAAGTAGGGGAGTGTTCTAATATTCTTGATAATTTCCACTGTTAGCTCAGATGAAAATCATAAAGCTTCTTGAGGCAAAAGCATGGAAGGAGTTTGATACCTTCTCATGTCTGCCAACATCTGGCATTGACTAGACTTTTGTGATGAAAGATTCACTACAAGATACCTGGGAGAACAGTGAAACTATAGTAACGCACATAGAAATTTGGAACTAAAAAGTAGATGCAAAATATCATTGTTCATGAGCTGTCCATAAAGTCCTTAAAAGTATCAGTGGATTTTAGTAAGATTATGAAAGTAAAAATTCCTGCATTATGTAAAACTTGGGAATTTCCTTCAAGGCTAAAACCTGGGTGTCAAATGAAAATCCCCTGCCTTCTTCAGCCCTCTTCATGGGTCTGTTTCCCCTCCATCTATATTTATTGTTATATACGCTGTTGTGGTTGGAATATAAGTCATTTTTTCTCCCCAAATGGATAGTCATGTGTCCTAATGTCATTTATGTTGACTCCCCTGATTTCAAATGCCACCTTTGTTCTCTCTTAAATCTCATGGAGAGGTATGGCCCTCTCCATGGCATTCTTTATAAACTTATGACATCTGGGGATCATTTAATGGTATTATAGTACATGCTCAGATCCCCAGTTTTTAGAAATTTTGGGAACTCATTTTAAGCTTTAATTATAAAATGAACAGTTAAAAATCATGAAGTCTTTAGGCAGTGAGTGGGGTAATGTGGCCTATAACCTTCCAGAATGATCTACCTTTGTGACCATTGCCCATACCCTAAAGCCAGACACATATCATGGTCTCTGGCACATTATGTAACCTCTTGTGTCATGATTTGATCATCTGTAAAAGGTATATATAACACCTATTTCATAGGTTTTTTTTGATGGTTCAATGAATTGATATTTATAAAGTGCTCAGAACAGCATCTGGCCCAGAGTTAAGTGCTATGTAAGTGTTTGGTGGACGAAAGTCATCTGAATACGGCTGATAAAGGATAGCTCAGGCTCTATAACCATTCCTTTTCAACCCTTATTTTTTATTTCTGTTGAATCATAAAATTGTCTCTATTATAAGTTGTCGGTGATGATATTAAGTGTTTGGTGGTTCTTCAGACAGATCTAGGTCATCTTGGAAATTCAGATCCAACGTAAGCCCAAACTCCTTTTGTTTTATCAAATGCTAAGTCAGCAAGAATATCCCACTCAAAATCTGGCAGGTTGATTCTCTACTTCAGAGGGAGCTGCAAATGCATTCATATTTTCTCTGGTCGTATTTGTCTCAGGAAAATGCTTCTCCATGTTCCTTTCTGCAGTGTTCAATTTTTTTACACTACCAAAAACGCGATTGTTTTTTTCCTCATGGAATAGAGAAAATCAGGTGTTGATAAAGACTTAAAAATTCTCTGTGGTCAAGCTGTTTATATCACTGTTTGCCTACCTAAGACTTCCTGATATCATTTAAAAGTGTGATATTTCACCCCTGGAATGAGACATTGAGACAATTTGAGATTTTGAAGATGTTGCTGAGATAAACCATTTAAGAAGGTCACTGAATTCATTGAAGTGGTGTTTGGTGTTAGAAGAAATTTTGTTTTTATCACCTGCATATAAAATTCCCATGAGGATCATTCCCTTTGACAGCCATCATGTGAAGGTCTGCAAACCAGATACCTGTGGTCCTTGTCCAGTCCTTTGCACAGCAGCTAAATATGTGTGCCTCAGTGGCTCTGATTTTATTGCATGCCCAGTTTCTCCTATTTCTTTCAATGTTGAACTAAGATCAGGAAAATATTGTTGTCTATGAACAATAAAATATATGGGTGCTCAGACAGAATCTTCCACTTAGTATATTGATTCTCTTCTGTTACACACATGTATGTCTAGCTAATGCTGCACTGGTGCTCATGGCCACCAAGCTTCTGTAGTCTATATAGTGGATCAAAAATAATCCTTACAAGTATAATCCCTCTGCTCTTGTAGTGTGGTAAACCAAGTTAAAATGTTGCCCAGAATTTCTCATGTATGTTTACCAAAGTGTCGAAGAGCTGTTCATGCTGTACATTTGTGACTTTGTGCATCCTTGGAGCAAAGAACTGCTGGCACACACATGGGATAATGAGTGCTTAGTATTTCCTTAAGGAATGTTGCCAGTAGCCTTCTGCTTTTCTTTAAGTATGGTATTTTTTTTTTTTGCTTTTTGTTTTCCTAATGCTCTGACTCACTTTATTTTTAAAATAATACTATATAATTTGTACCTACTTTTGCTATGAAACTTTCAATAATTCCTTCTCCATCATTAGTGACACAATTCATCAATTTCATACTAGAAAACATTATTTTGCCACTGTTCTGAGAAAAGAAAATGACAAAAAAAACTACTTCTGTACCCAATAACGCATGGCCCTTCCTTGGAAATGCCCCTGAGGCTGCCCATGGCCTCCAGACAGGTTGTGTTTTGCCTGCTTTGGTGCCAGTCTGTCCCCTTGTGTGGAACAAAGAGCTGGCAGCCTTTCAGAAGAATTGGGTCCTTAGTTATGCTCTACTACTAAACTGGTTGGTAACCTTGAGCAATTCTCTTAACCTCTATGGGCTTGATTTGATTTATCTGTAAAAGTGTTTTTTCAGGTCTACAAACCTTATAATTTTTTATGATTGGATTTAATGGGCTTCTTGTTTGCTTTAAGTGTGTGATTCCACTTCCCCTTTTTCATCGTAAAATATAATTTTATAAGCACAGCTATCAATTTATGCTCATAAAATATAAGATTTTTAGAAAGGAAAAAAATTAAATCTGCTATGAGTAAACCATTAAATGGAAAAGAGATCCATGCATGAAAGGCAGTGATATTTCTCACTAAGTATTGCCTTCCAGATTATTAAAATGGATTTTTTTTTGAAACACTCCAAAGAATGCTATGGCTGTTTTAGCCATATAGTGTTCCTTGCAATATTATATAAAGCTCCCAAATGTTCAGTTGAGAAGCCATTCTGAAATACTGACAGGAGTAATGTTGATCATTCTAACTCCCAGCTGTAAATTACTGCAGGTGTCTTGAATTTATCATTCCTGTGTGGTAACCTATGGTCTACTCACTACAACACTGGTTCCTCCTCATCTCCTGTTTTGCATCTTTCAGTTTTTTTAAAACATGAAAAATGTTCTCTCAGTTTCTGCAGCTTCTTACATTTCCTTTCAGCATTGTTAATATACTCCCCCTGTGGTCTCTCCTTCTCCTTTCATCGGTGTTGTGTGTCTGCCTATGTATATATGAGCGGTGCTTTTGGAGTTAACTGAGAAATTTCCAAGCAGTGAACAGGAAGTAGTCACACAAAACTTGTTAAATACAATCTGCTGGAAAACACAGTAGATGTGAGAAGCAGGCTGGGAGAGTTAAACACACACATGACATTTATTTTTGTAGAAATAAAATATTTCTGAGAAATCATTCATTCTTGCCATTTCATTTTTGAGTTTTGTCATCTTTTAAGTTTTTCTTTGGAAGCTTCTAAAGTCATCTGTGAATGTAAGGAAGATTTTAACAACATTTTACAAGCCAGTTCATAAAGATTTTAAATTAATTCATATTCATACAAAAAAGGCACATACCCAAGTATAGAAAAAGGTTGAATAAACTACTGTATTTACACTGCGTTATACAAAAAGAGTGTGAGCAATCGCTGTGTCCTGACATGGAGTGATTTCCAGGGAAATTAGGAAGTGAAAATCCAGTTGCAAAACAGCGTATAGTATGCTACCTTTTCTATAAGAAGGAAGGGAAAGATAAGGAAAAATCGTAAACATAACTGCTTATTTTTATGAAAAGAAATCTAGGAAGGATAAGCCAGGAAACGGTGAGGTCGGTCCCGTGCCTGAGGTAGAATGCAGTGGGTAAGGTATGGGAGGGAGAGAGGCTTTTTGATTACCTTTTTGTATAGCTTTAACTTCTGAAAGTATGTTAATATTCTACATATTAAAAAATACAAATAAATTGATAAGACTGAAAGCAAATGGAAGCAAGTGAACTTAACAGTATTTTAAGTGAATACCTGCCCTGAAGAGAGGGAAAAATGCTGAATCCAAGTAGTTGATGAATACAGGTTTAAACTATATACCCCATTAGTGCATGTCAGTGTAGGCGGGTCAAAGTGCAACTAAATCCTCAATACTTTTTGTAGGTTTGTTTATTATAGCAGTGTGGGTGAAACAGTTCTGGACGTGTAGTAGATAAACCATTCGATTTAGTGTATGAGTAAATGTGTTGATCTCGTTAGAAGGGAAATACAAATACGATGTAAAAGGCAGAACAAGCCCTTTGGGGATGGATTGGCAGCCGCCATATCTGTTTGAGCTTATGGTTTATAATACATATATGTATGCATATATGGGTGAATGTTTATGTATGTATGTGTTTGTTTTTTACGTAACTATAGAGTAAAGGAATAGGATGGCGCTGTAACTGTGTGATCAGAATGAACATATCCGCCATGGGCATCATGGGTTTTCAGAGATGGTACCCTGAGAAGGACTCATCGTCACCCATGTAGGATACTGGAAAAAGGCATAACCTGAACCTGGTCATCGGGAAACGTCAGACAGATCTAAAATGAGCAACTCTCTATTTACAACAAATGGGAGATAAGGGGAAAATCTATGTTCTTTAAAAAATGTCAGTATTACGAAAGATAAATGCTATGGAAATGATTCTGATTCAACTAAATTTAGTATGTGACCCTAGACTGACTCCTGTTCTGGAGCAGGGGAAATGTTATAAAGTACACTGTTGGATAAATTGGAAAAATTGGAATATGAATAACAGATTAGTTAAAAATGATGTATAAATGTTAAATTCATAGAAGTTGATAACTGAGCCATTGTATGTAAGCGATGTTCCTATTCATAGGGAAAACACAGTGCTCTTAAGGAAAGATATTTAGTATTCAGGGGTTAAAGGGCCCTCAAATGATTCAGAAAAAAATCATATGTGTATGTATATATTTGTATATACACATAGACATGACAGACAGGAAGCAAGTGGAAACGACAAATGAGAGAATGTTAGCCAACAAATAAACCTAGGCAAAGGCTGCATGTGTTCTTGGTACTATTCTTGCAAATTTTCTTTAAGTTTGACATTATTAACAAATGTAAAAATTTTTTTCAAAAGATGTAAATTTCACCCTAAAAATAGGCATTCATATGTTAAACAGTAATAAGTAGTAACAAAATTAGTGATTAAAAAGCAGCTCTGGATTTAATAGAACTGGATTTTAATCATTTTCTATTAGTATACTTGTGAGTTTATTTTCAATTAAGAATAAATTGACAAGTAATGCTGAATCTGCTTGAAACTATCTGCTCAAAACTAATAATTCAGCAAAGCTGTGGGAAACAAGACTAGTATTAAAGGAAATAATAATGAACAGGAATCAATTAGTAAGTCTATATGAAATAGATACCATTTACAGTAGCAATTTACATTAAAAGATACACAGGAATAAATACAACAGATATATTATTTTATTGAAACACAGTTGATATACAATATTATATTGGTTTCAGGTGTACAACATAATGATTCAACAGTTACATATATTATTAAATCCTCACTCCAATTAGTGTAGTTACTCTCTATCAAAATACAAAGTTCTTACAGAACTAGTGATTATATTCCCTATGAATATAATCAGGTAACTCATTTATAAACGTCATCCAGTGAGTAATTTATATTATGATTGAAATTTTGTGCCTCTTTATCCCCTTCACCTATTTCACTCACCCACCCTAACCCCTCCCCCATAGTAACCACCAGTTGCTTCTCAGTGCCTGAGTCTACTGTTGTTTTGTTTATTTAGTTTTGTTTTTACAAAGCATTTTTGAAGCCTATGTGAAAATTTAAAAAACATCTTGGCCAAACAAAAATAATTAGATTAAATGGAGAGGGAACAAGCTTCTGAATTAGAACACTCAGTACTATAAAGACTGCTGTCCAGATAGAAACACTCATTATAAGCGAATAAGACAGTGTGATACAGGCAAATACACCAGTGAGCAGAATAAGAAGTCCAGAAATAGACCCACAGCTATGTGGAAACATGACACAGTAGAAGTAACTTACCAGATCAATGAAAGGCAATAAAATACTTTAAAAAAATTGTTGAATAATTTGTTTTTTGTATGAAAAAATAGACTTCTATCTCACACCATAGAAAAAATTGTCTCTAGTTGCACTGTAGATTTTTAAATCTGAAGAACAAAATTTTTCAAAGAACACAAAGAGAATATCCATGTAACTTCAGGGTTGTGAGAGATTTCACAGGCGAGATGGGCAAGCTGTGCAGAAAATAACCGATATCTTTTCAGCATTAAAATAAACATTTCTCTACAGCGAAGTCATTGGAAACAAAGTGAAGACCCAAGTTCATCTTGGGATAGGTCATCATCGTAACCAGGGATGAGCTCCTTCGGATCATCAGGGAAACACGGGCAAAAGGAACGAATGGGACTATAGCTCCCAGGACATCCAGTTTCACAGATGAACTGTATCAGAAATATATAAAAATGATTAAACCGTCTTTGAGGGCCAAGTATATATGAGCAGCCTTCTGTCTTTGCAACTTTGAGCTTCCAAACTAGTATAGTAAGTTTCCTGAGTATATGCATAGGCACACAAAGTGTTCTTAATATCAAAGTGTGAAGATATGTCGGTGGCTGATGTTGTATTTTGAAATTTCATAGGACCAGTCCTTTCCGGAGCATAAAAATGGTTTTCAGGTTGGAATGAGATTAGAAGGCATTGACCCTCGACATCCATCTGTATTTTGTGTACTTTCTGTAGCTGAGGTAAGAGATGGTATTGTTGTCTTGGGCTAATTGAATGGTGACAGCAAATAATTTTCTAGAGAATAATGAATTTGAATAATTTCTCTTATAAACAAGTTCCAGTACATTATAGATTTATTTCAATCAGTGGTGGGTGAAATACGTTAATAATTTTTTCGCCCTCCAAAGATTGATTTTTTGGTAAATCCCTCATTTCTAGAAGCTGCTCTTGATTTAATTGGTAAATAGTTTTCACCTAAGGTTGATAACAATCAGTGGATCCCACAATGTTGATTTTGTCTGTTAAAAGAGACACAGTTGTTCAAGCTTTAGCTGAACTGAGAAATGTATATGAAAATTATCCATACATATGAATTCTATATATACACATGCATTCTATGAAAATTAATGGAGTGAAAAGCCATTGAAGAAAGTAAATGGCTTATAAAATTTAATGTTTACTAAACATTTTATGTTATTAAATTGATAAAAAACCTCTATTTTAATAACATAAAACATAGGAAACACTATCCACTTAATTTACTGATTGATTATAGCTATTAAATTGTATAGTATGTTACAGGACATATTTCTCAGACTGTTTTATCATTTCCTTTATTGAGTGCATTAGATCCATGTGTTAGAATTGAAATAAGGTCACACTCATTTTGGTTTTGCCCTGTACATGAGCTTATATTGTCTTGGAATATGAATCCAAACCAGGCAGTGAGAGATGGGCTTTCTGAAAGGAATATTTAATAGGTATTGAATGAATAAATAAAGTTGTCAATTAATGGAGATATAAACTGACCTTTGAAGCCTAGACTGAGTAAAAGGATAATTTTTTTTTGCAGGAAAAATTCTAGATACTTGAAAGATAGTGTCTATTTTGTCAGCATTTTGTCTTACTCAGATGTTATCTATAAATTTATTATCTAATACAAGCACAATTGGATGGAAGGATTAGTTCATACATGTTGATGGCACTGATGGAATATATGAATATTTTGTTAGTTTTGTGTATTCTTCAGATCCGTGACATTTAATGAACAATTGAAAACATTCCATTTTGCAGGTGTGTGGTTACCGTCTAAGACTCCATTTTGATGGTTATTTAAGCTGCTATGATTTTTGGACCAATGCTGGTTCCCCTGATATTCATCCAGTAGGGTGGTGTGAAAAGACCAAACATGAATTGCACATCCCTAAGGGTAAGCCAGGATGGAAAGAGATGAGCATTATGTTAACAACATTTCATGAAATACTAACAAGAGAGCCTGGTATGAATTGATTTTCAAAATAAAAGTTTGATCCACAAAAAGCAGTAAGACTACAATATGCCATTCTTAGAAATAAATAAATGATTTTAAAAGAAAAGTTATCGATGACTGTTTAGGTCAAATATTCTGATAAAGTACCTAGGGCAGAAATAAAATATTATCAGAGCATTTTATTTTACATAAAGCTTATTAAGCCTTTTAAAGAAGGAAGAAACTAATGTTTAAATCATGGTTGAAATGATATATTTCACTTAATCGATACTGTACAGTGAGGAAACTTCTGCATATCAATTCACTGTATATCATTTGTTTCAAACAGAAATCCTAGAGAACAGGGAATCAAGAAAGAAAACAATTTCACTCTCAGTTTTCTTTTTTTTTAATTAAGGTATTATTGATATACACTCTTATGAAGGTTTCACATGAAAAAACAGTGTGGTTACGACATTTACCCATATTATCAAGTCCCCACTCATACCCCAATTCAGTCGCTGTCCATCAGTGTAGTGAGTTGACACAGATTGACTGTTTGCCTTCTCTGTGCTACACTGTTTTCCCAGTGATTCCCCACATCGTGTGTACTAAACATAATACCCCACAATCCCCTTCCCCCACCCTCCCCACCCACCCTCCCACATCCCTCCCCTTTGGTAACCACTAGTCCCTTCTTGGAGTCTCTGAGTCTGCTACTATTTTGTTCCTTCAGTTTTGCTTCATTGTTATACTCCACAAATGAGGGAAATCATTTGGCACTTGTCTTTCTCTGCCTGGCTTATTTCACTGAACATAGTATCCTCCAGCTCCCTCCATGTTGTTGCAAATGGCAGGATTTGTTTCCTTCTTATGGCTGAATAGTATTCCATTGTGTATATGTACCACCTCTTCCTTATCCATTCATCTACTGATGGACACTTAGGTTGCTTCCATATCTTGGCTATTGCAAAAAGTGCTGCAATAAACATAGGGGAGCATATGTCTTTTTAAATCTGAGAAGTTGTATTTTTTGGGTAAATTCCAAAGAGTGGGATTCTTGGGTCAAATGGTATTTGTATTTTTAGTTTTTTGAGGAACCTCCATATTGCATTCCACAATGGTTGAACTAGCTTACATTCCCACCAGCAGTGTAGGAGGGTTCCCCTTTCTCCGCATCCTCACCAGCATTTGTTGTTCTTAGTCTATTGGATGGTGGCCATCCTTACTGGTGTGAGGTGATATCTCATTGTGGTTTTTATTTGCATTTCCCTGATGATTCGTGATGTGGAGCATCTTTTCCTGTGTCTGTTGGACATCTGAATTTCTTCTTTGGAGAACTGTCTCTTCATATCCTCTGCCCCTTTTTTAATTGGGTTATTTGCTTTTTGGGGGTTGAGGCATGTAAGTTCTTTATATATTTTGGATTTTAACCCCTTGTTGGATATGTCATTTCCAAATATATTCTCCCATACTATAGGATGCCATTTTGTTCTGTTGATGGTGTCCTTTGCCGTACAGAAACTTTTTAGTTTGATGTAGTCCCATGAGTTCACTTTTGCTTTTGTTTCCCTTGCTTGAAGAGATGCGTTCAGGAAGAAGTCGCTCATGCTTATATTCAGGAGATTTTTGCCTATGTTGTCTTCTAAGAGTTTTATGGTTTCATAACTTACATTCAGGTCCTTGATCCATTTCAAGTTTACTTTTGTGTATGGGATTAAACAATAATCCAGTTTCATTCTCTTGCATGTAACTGTCCAGTTTTGCCAACACCAGCTGTTGAAGAGGCTGTCATTTCTCCATTTATGTCCATGGTTCCTTTATCATATATTAATTGACCATATATCATTGGGTTTATATCAGGGCTCTCTAGTCTATTCCATTGGTCTATGGGTCTGTTCTTGTGCCTGTACCAAATTGTCAAAATTGTCTTGAGTGCTATGGCTTTGTAGTAAAGCTTGAAGTTGGGGAGCATAATCCCCCAGCTTTATTCTTCCTTCTCAGGATTGCTTTGGCTATTTGGGGTCTTTTGTGGTTCCATATGAATTTTAGAATGATTTTCTCTAGTTCGTTGAAAAATGCTGTTGGTATTTTGATAGGAATTGCATTTGAATCTGTAGATTGCTTTAGGTAGGATGGCCATTTTGACAATATTAATTCTTCCTGTCCATGAGCACAGGATGTCTTTCCATTTATTGGTATCTTCTTTAATTTCTCTCATGAGTGTCTTATAGTTTTCAGGGTATAGGTCTTTCACTTCCTTGGTTAGGTTTACTCCTAAGTATTTTATTCTTTTTGATGCAACTTTGAATGGAATTGTTTCCTGATATCTCTCTCTGCTAGGTCATTGTTAGTGTATAGGAATGCCATAGATTTCTGCACATTAATTTTTGTATACCGCAACTTTGCTGAATTCAGATATTATATCTAGTAGTTTTGGAGTAGATTCTTTAGGGTTTTTTTTATGTACAATATCATGTCATCTGCAAACAAGGACAATTTGACTTCTTCCTGGCCAATCTGGATGTCTTTTATTTTTTTGTGTTGTCTGATTGCCTTGGCTAGGACCTCCAGTACTATGTTGAATAGAAGTGAGGAGAGTAGGCATCCTTGTCTTGTTCCCAATCTTAAAGGAAAAGCTTTCAGCTTCTCACTGCTAAGTATAATGTTGGCTGTGGGTTTGTCATATATAGCCTGTATTATGTTGAGGTACTTGCCCTCTATACCCATATTGTTGGAAGTTTTTATCATGAATGGATGTTGAATTTTGTCAAATGCTTTTTCAGCATCTATGGATATGATCATGTGGTTTTTGTCCTTTTTGTTGATGATGTTGTGGATTTTCGAATGTTGAACCATCCTTGCATCCTTGGAATAAATCTTAACTTGATAATGATGAATGATCCTTTTGATGTATTTCTGAATTCAGTTTGCTAATATTTTGTTGAGTATTTTTGCGTCTATGTTCATCAGGGATATTGATCTATAATTTTCTTTTTTTTTGTGGTGTCTTTGCCTGGTTTTGGTATTAGAGTGATGCTGGCCTCATAGAATGAGTTTGGAAGTATTCCCTCTTCTTCTACTCTTTGGAAAACTTTAAAGAGGATGGGTATTAGGTCTTCACTAAATGTTTGATAAAATACAATGGTGAAGCCATCTGGTTAAGGAGTTTTGTTCTGAGGTAGGTTTTTTATTACCAGTTCAATTTTGTTGCTGGTTATTGGTCTGTTCAGATTTTCTGTTTCTTTCTGGGTCAACTTTGGAAGGTTGTATTTTTCTGGAATTTCTAGAAAAATAATCTTGGTTCAAGGCCCTTCAGCTTCACTGCATTAAATACATCATGCCACTCCCTTCTGGCCTGTAAGGTTTCTTCTAGGTTATCCAGTTTGTTAGCATACAATTTTTCATAGTATTCTCTAATAGTTCTTTGTATTTCTGTGCTGTCTATAGTGATTTTTCCTTTCTCATTTCTGATTCTGTTTATGTGGGTAGACTCTCTGTTTTTCTTGAAAAAGCTGGCTAGGGGTTTATCTATTTGTTTATTTTCTTGAAGAACCAGCTCTTGCTTTCGTTGATCCTATTGTTTTATTCTTCATTATTTTATTTATTTCTGCTCTAATCTTTATTATGTCCCTCCTTCTACTGACTTTGGGTCTCATTTGTTCTTTTTTTTCTAGTTTCGTTAATTGTGAGTTTAGACTGCTCATATGGGAATGTTCTTCTTTCCTGAGGTACGCCTGTATTGCAATATTCTTTCCTCTTAGCACAGCCTTCACTGTGTCCCACAGATTTTGTGGTGTTGAATTATTGTTGTCATTTGTCTCCATATATTGCTTGATCTCTGTTTTTATTTGGTCATTGATCCTTTGATTATTTAGGAGCATGTTATTAAGCCTCCATGTGTTTGTGGGATTTTTCATTTTCTTTGCTTAATTCATTTCTAGTTTCATTCGTTTGTGGTCTCAGAAGCTGGTTGGTAGAATTTCAATCTTTTTGATTTTATCGAGGCTCTTTTTGTGGCCTTGGATATGGTCTATTCTTGAAAATGTTCCATGTGCACTTGAGTAGAATGTGTATTCTGCTGCTTTTGGATGTAGAGTTCTGTAGATGTCTGTTAGGTCCATCTGTTCTAATGTGTTTTTCAGTGCCTCTGTCTCCTTACTTATTTTCTGTCTGGTTGATCTGTCCTTCAGAGTGAGTGGTGTGTTGAAGTCTCCTAGAATGATGCATTGCATTCTATTTCCCCCTTTAATTCTGTTAGTATTTGTTTCACATATGTAGGAGCTCCTGTGTTGGGTGCATAGATGTTTATAATGGTTATATCGTCTTGTTGGATGGACCCTTTTATCATTATGTAATGTCCTTCTTTGTCTCTTGTGACTTTCTTTGTTTTGAAATCTATTTTGTCTGATACAATTACTGCAACTCCTGCTTTTTTCTCCCTATTAGTTGCATGAAATGTCTTTCTCCATCCCTTCACTTTTAGTCTGTGTATGTCTTTGGGTTTAAAGTGAGTCTCTTGAAGGCAGCATACAGATGGGTCTTGGTTTTTTATCCATTCAGTGACTCTATGACTTTTGACTGGTACATTCAGTCCATTTACATTTTGGGTGATTATGGATAGGTATGTACTTATTGGCATTGCAGGCTTCAGATTCGTGCTTACCAAAGGTTCAAGGTTAACTTTCTCACTATGTAAGAGTCCAACTTAACTCACTTAATATGCTATTACAAACACAATATAAAGGTTCTTTTTTTGTTTTGTTTTTTTACTCTCTCTTATTCTTCCTCCTCGATTCTTTATATATTAGGTATCATATTCTGTACTGTTTGTCTATCCCTTGATTGACTTTGGTGATAGTTAATTTCATTTTTCATTTTCTTAGTAATTAGCTGTTCTACTTCTTTACTGTGGTTTTCCTGGTGACAGCTATTAAACCGTAGGAACCCTTCCATCTATAGCAGTCCCTCCAAAATACACTGTAGAGATGGTTTGTGGGAGGCAAGTTCTCTCAGCTTTTGCTTATCTGGGAATTGTTTAGTCCCTCCTTCAAATTTAAATGATAATCTTCCCGGATAAAGTAATCTTGGTTCAAGGCCCTTCAGCTTCACTGCATTAAATACATCATGCCACTCTTTTCTGGCCTGTAAGGTTTCTGCTGAGAAGTCTGATGATAGCCTGATGGGTTTTCCTTTGTATGTGATCCTATTTCTCTCTCTGGCTGCTTTTAATAGTCTGTCCTTATCCTTGATCTTTGCCATTTTAATTACTATATGTCTTGCTGTTGTCTTTCTTGGGTCCCTTGTGTTGGGAGATCTGCACACCTCCATGGCCTGAGAGTCTATTTCCTTCCTCATATTGGGGAAGTTTTCAGCAATCACCTCCTCAAAGACACTTTCTATCCCTTTTTCTCTCTCTTCTTCTTCTGGTACCCCTATAATGAGAATATTGTTCCGCTTGGATTGGTCACACAGTTCTCCCAATATTCTTTCATTCTTAGAGATCCTTTTTTCTCTCTGTGCCTCAGCTTCTTTGTATTCCTCTTCTCTAGTTTCTATTTCATTTATCGTCTCCTCCACCATATCCAACTGGCTTTTAATACCATCCATTGTGCTCTTCAATGATGGATCTCCGACCGTAATTTATTCCTGAGTTCTTGAATATCTTTCTGTACCTCCATGAGCATGTTACTGATTTTTATTTGAACTCCTTTTCAGTGAGTCATTAGGTCCATATCATTTAAATCGTTCTCAGGAGTTGTATTAATAATTTTACTCTGGACCAGGTTCCTTTGGCGTTTCATATTTGTGTATGGCGCTCTCTAGTGCCCAGAAGCTCTACTCTCTGGAGCTGCTTAGCGCCTGAAGCAGTGTCAGGGATTGCAGGGGAGTTGTATTGGTGCTTAGGGGGAGGAAAGAGCTGTTTCCTGCTTCCGGGCTGCTAGGCCTTTCGTCACAGAAGGGGTTCTTGGAGCTGTGTAGGCAGCCAGGGAGCTGGAGCACCTGAAGATTGTGAAAGCTCCCAATCTTCTGGGCAGAATGCACCCAGACAATTTTGTCTACCTGTCCTTTCTCCTGAGCTGTAAGCTCTGTGCAATCCTTGTCCCTTTAGCAGCCTTTTGCTAAGGGCTTCTTTGTTAGGAAGTCTCTCACACTGCCCACCTTTCTTTTGTCCCAGAGCAGCTGGATATGGATCCCTGCTTTCCACAAGCACCTGGAATCTTAGTCTCTCCAGAAGCTTTCCAACCCCCTAATTATGAGAGTATCATGCAAGCACCATGAGTTGTAGGTTTGTGCTCCCAAAGCAAATCTCCAGAGTTAGGTATTCAGCAGTTCTAGATCTTAACTCCCTCCCTGCTCCATTCCTCTTCCTCCTGCCAGTGAGCTGGGTGGGGGAAGGGCTTGGATCCTGCAGGACCACAGCTTTAGTAAGTTACCCTTCTCCGTGGGGGGGTCTGCTCTTGTCTCCAGGTGTATGCAGTTTGTTGCAGTCCTCTTTCCTGTTGCTCTTTCAAGAGTAGTTGTATTAGTTATATTTTCATATTATATGCGGTTTTAGGAGGAAGCCTCTGTCTCACCTCTCATGCCACCATCTTTAATGCTCTCTGTCACTCTCTGTTTTCTTTTGATGGAAATTAAAAATTAAGACTAAAGGCAGAGTCCCTTAAGATTGCTCTTGCATGCAAGCTGGTAACAGGCTGCAGGCTGATTTATTCAGTAGGTATTTGTGGAGCCCCTTATTATGTGCAGGCACAGGGGAAATGGCAGTGAGTGAATGACCCTTCTCTGTCTTCATGGGGCTTTCATGCTACAGGAGAGAGGAAGAAGGATAATGATACAGTGTCAAGCAGTGACAGGACTGGGGGACTGAGAGTAGTCAGGGATACCTCTTCAGATAGGGTGGTGAATAAAGGCCTGGAACATAACCTGACAGATGCATGGATGAAATGAGAGGGAAGGCAGTGTGGCTACCTACGTGGGAGTGCCTGTCAGTGAGGAAAGCAGGAGCAAATGCCCTGAGGTAGAGTGTTCTGGTTGCAGTTGAAGAAACACAGGGAGATCGATGTGGCTGGAGCAGAGAGGCATGGATGAGAAAGTAGGAGATAAATTCAGGGATGCAGCCAGGGCCTTGAAGGCTCTGCAAGGAGCTTGACTTTTATTCTAAGTGTAACACTCAATCAGCAAATCCTGAGCCCATCTAATTTGGCTGAGCAGCATGTGAGCCACTTCAGAGCATATTGATGGGAGGATAAGGCATTTTTAAAATGGGAAACCTGCAAAGATGTGGAGCAGAAAGCAGGAGCTGCCAAATGGTCTGTAGAATGTGAAGGTTCTGTGATTTACCTCACATGTCTCTGCCCACTGGGATCTTGGTGGTCTTGATGACGTGGCTTCTTTAGGAGTAATGACAGATTCAGGAACTTTTGTCTCTTCTCTTTGTCCATTTTGGAAAACCTTAATGGGAGATGAGATTCAATAATCAGGCCACCAGTGTTATCAGTCCCATATGTTAATGAATTTTAAAAATTTGTAGGAATGACGTGAATGATGGGAAATCACACCTGACAGTTTTGATTTCATACATTAAACAACATTGAAACAATTTAGGGATTTTAATTTAAATCCTGTGGTCTGCTAAAGGACACTGAATTTATGGCAGAAGACTGAATAAGAATAATATATTTAACGGGCACATGGTTACATCTTGTGTGTATTTTGAGTTTTCTGTACTTTTTTTAGGATATAGAAAAGATAAGTTTGTTTGGATGGATTACTTGAAGGTCTGCAAATTGCAGAATGCTCCCAAGAAATTATTCAGAAGCAGAAGTTCTGTAAGTATTTTCCTCCTCAATATAAATCACATTTTTGCTTGAGCTTAAATTTCTTTAAAATTCACTATATATTTTGTAGTATTTTAATCTTCCAAGAATCCTTAGCTTCCTGACTTTTCTCACTTAATTTTTCAGTTTCCTATGGGCATATCTTTTTTTTCACCTTTAAATGTACAATTATATACTTTAATTAGATGGAGAGAGTTCAAAATGTTATTATACTAAACCTGCTACATTTAAAATGCCTTTCAGAATGTTTTTTCCTTTCTGCTTCGAGTGGGTTGCTTGATTAAACTTAGTTTTTGTATTCTGAGATGAGTAGATACCCCAGGTAGACTTTGAATGTGGCCGCCCTACTTGTAATTGCGTGTAATTAGAATGAGGGTGATGTTTCTTGAAGATTTAAGGGGTGAAGGAGGGTTTGGGTAGAGCACACTCCCAGTGCCATCTGTGTCCCAGCAACCTAGAAAGTCTTCAGGGGAGAATGAGAGTGAGTCACAGCCTCCACAGCTACACACCCAGGAAGGAGGTACTCCAGCCTAGAGTCAGAGATCAGCCCTGCCCCGTACTGGCTTTGTCCCTGTCTGGGACAAACCCAACTTCTCCAGGCTTCAGTATCCTGTCAAAATCAGTGTTGTAGAACTTCTTGATATGGTTCATAGAATTGTGTCAAGGAAAGAGAGTTGTAGAAATGTGAGATTGCTATTAAAAATGAACTGTGCTAAAGGAAAACAAAAATCAGGGCTTAGTATAAATAGTAGAGAAGTAGGAAAAAACCCTGTTCTTTTCCCCAGATGTATGTAGACTTTCCAAATCCCAGGACTGGCTAATTATATAGCTCTGTGAAAAGTGGGTTTTTGTCATTGTATTGTTATTGTAAATCATAGCCCTTGTATTTTTAATACTAAAATATATGTGTAGATACTAAAAATGTTGGATATTTTTAACTGTAAGTTTATTTATGGATTAGTGTATTGAGAAAGCTATTTTCAGATCTGACCATAGTAAATTTGGTAATTTTGGTGCTAAATTGCCTATCTTTACTACTTTTCCAGATAATGCTATTTGGAAACTATTCCAAAGCTTATGGGGAATATAGAAAATCATTCGATACTATTGTATTCAGTAAAAATTATATTTTAAAATTAAAATGGATTATTCTAAGAACTGAAGAGGGAAAATGACAAAGATAAGGGAACTAAAACCTACCTGCACAACAAAAGAGAAAAGCACCATGTGAAAGCTAGTCTCCCAGGTCTTTGTTATGAATGTAAACCTCCCAACAGTCTGTTGGAATGTATTTACTGGCATTTGCTGGCTTCATTCCTGAGGAGGGTTAAGGGTTGATACCCTGGAGACTTTTCTGATGTTAAAAATTCTAGAAGTTTTGACAGTGGCTCAGTCCTGTTTGGTATTCTTTTTCTTTTTGTGGCTCTTCCCTCTGTTGCTGTGTTAGAATGGGCCAATGGCTAAAGGATTTCAGGTTGGAATGAAGCTGGAGGCCGTGGACAGGAAGAACCCTTCCTTGGTGTGTGTGGCGACCATAACAGATATCATTGAAGATCGCTTACTAGTGCATTTTGACAATTGGGATGAGAGTTATGATTACTGGTGAGACACCAACGTGCACTTATTTTTGTGGGTTTATGTTTGGTACTAAGAATTTGTTTTATCCCAGTATTGTCATTGTTCTTGCTGTTCTAATAGGAATGAACATCAGGAATTTAGTGGCTGACTTTTCACTACCTTCTCTTTCACATGAATTGTTGAATTAAAGAGCCCAAGAAACTTTTTCTCCATTCTATTAGAGGTTATTTAATGAGCTCTCATCTGAAATATATGGACAGTTCTCTAGAATGTGTCTGGTTTGTAAGGGAAGCATTTTTTGTGAAGAGGAAGTTAAGAATTTGCAGTATTTTTTTTCTGAAAAAAGTGAGCTTAGCCTGCCATATTTTTAAAAAGGAAGATTCACAGAGGATTGAGTGAATTATTTGAAAGCCTGCAGGGAGCAGAAAAAATGTATGCTACGATGCCATTAAACTAATATTGCCTGAATTAACAGGATTTTCTGGGTAAAAACCTGAAATGTGGAACAGGGCCTGGCAAAAATAATTTTTGTAGTATTTCTTCACAGTATATCCTGAATAACTGACAAATCCCAGCCCAAGGCTGTAGTTCTACATGTGCATGAAGGGGGTCCTATTTTCTTCTTTGAATTCAGAAGAAGAGTATAATTAATTTTCGTATGTGTCTTAGATAAAATGGTCTGGGTTCCTTGAAAAGGAGAGGGAGGAAATTGTAAGCGTATGGAGGCTGATTGGTCTGCCCTATTAAAATTTGGACTGGCTTATTAATGTTTTCCTTGCTGCAGGCAAGAAGTGGTAGAAGTTTATTAAAACGTTCACCCTTTGGGAAATCACTAGCAGTTCAGGTCCTGGTCAAACACCTTTTTAAAAAATAT
Organism: Smutsia gigantea; assembly: GCA_032199065.1. NCBI lineage: Eukaryota > Metazoa > Chordata > Mammalia > Pholidota > Manidae > Smutsia > Smutsia gigantea. The sequence goes on along the minus strand of JAVSCE010021264.1, from coordinate 21,537 downwards.
TTTTAAATTTCAAGAAGGTTATATGAAAGACAAGTTTGGTCACTTGCTTACAAAATACAATACTAAAAATTACTTCTAATTCTCTTTAGCTGCAAATATTTTAGCTCTTAAGTAATATTTTCCAGTGTATCACTTAATATCCAGAATGGTCATTACTCTTGAATTCTTTCTCTGGTGTTGAGTAATGTGGGACCTAAACCAGTCCTGTTTTTGCAGGTGTGATGGAAATAGTCCTTATGTCCAGCCAGCTGGTTGGTGTCAGGAGAATGGAAGAACTCTGATAGCACCCCAAGGTGAGTGGACTGGCTGGGTTTTTTTGAAGCCACCTCTCTGTGAGTGGCAGTGCCTATTCCTATTTTGTTTATGTAAACCACATTTCAATACAAAATGTCTGTGAAAATACTGTGCAAGATTCTGTTGTCCCCTAAGTGACCCAGATGTCTGAAATCTGCACATCTGTACCCAAAAGGATTTGTGTTCACAAAGATGTATTAGGCAGCCATTTAGAAAAAGTTGCTGAGGAATTTTTATCCCAATGAAATAAGTACAATTGTTGGGGATTGACATTTAAAATAATCTCTACCTTCATCATTTATCATATAATTTCCATGAATTTATTCATTGACCCATAAGATTATTAAATATACTGAACTTTGGAGTTAAATGTAGGAAATGTAGCAATGTAAGAAGTGAGAATTAACTTAAAAATGTGTCTCCAAGCTTGCCAGACCCCTTCAGTAAACCAACTTAATGACTCAGCTAAACACTGAAGTAGGGACTCTGTCTCTAGTTAATTGTATTTTTTCTCATTACAAAAATATTAAGAAATATTTAGAAATGTTCCCTATCAAATCTCTTGTTTTCTAGTTTCAAAATGAATTTAAATATAATGGCTGTGTAATCTTAGCATTTTTGAAACACGTATTCTGAGAGAAAACTATTCCTTTCAATAAAAAATGTACAGGAAGAAATGCAGAGTAAGGAACATGTCATCCTAGAATGAAGCAGATGTTTAACCTTTTCATCTGAATTATTCCAGAATTTTCCTGTTTTTTAGTCTTTTTCCTCAATATGGAAAATGTTAGAATTTGTCATCAAATTCAGGAGTTAAGTGAAAAAAACTGAAAAATTAAAAACAACACAAAACAAAAAAACCACAACCTATTCAAAAACATCCAATTAGGCTAGAAAGGTTTTATGAAATATGTATCATCTTCCTAAATTCTAATGGTTGATATGCAGAAAGATTTAGAGTTGTTTGTCCTGTTTTTCTGCAGAATAGGCAGAATCCTAACTTTAGAATAATGTCCTTAAGGTGAGGTGAAATGTTCCAGGGGTCTCAGAATATGTGGCATGAATTGGTGAGCCTGGAGATGAGCCCTCACTTCTGCACTTTCCTCTGTGAACTAGTCTCTCTGTTGCTTGCAGCCGCTCTCACTACGCTGGCCTCACCAGCAGACTCAGGGGTTAAGTCCATCATTCTGTTGGTGCCGTGTGAGTCTGGAACAGTCTGTGCATCACTGTAAGAACCGCATCCTTAAAGCCCAGTATCTTTCCATGGGTAACAGAAATGGAGGATTGAGGGGAGCAGACCCCCCACACCCTAGGTGAAGCTGAAACATTAAGGCCCCGCTTGATGGGAATAGGAAATTAGTTCATAAAACCGACAAATAGCAGAACTCAATCCAGGCTTGTAGTTTTCACTGTGGAATTGATTGCTTCCATAAATATTGCCACCATGCTGAAATCTGAGTGATAGTATTAGCCGTAGACTAATTTAGCATTAGAAATTCTTCACTTCAGGGTCAAGTTATCCTCTCTGTGTTAAGTTTAAAATTCTGAGGAGATTTGGTCCTGATATACAGTGTTTTAATTAGAATCTCCAATTAGCCTGCCTCTGAACCTCATATATTTATTATATTCCTTTTACAAACTAAAGGGTTTTTTAATCCACTGAGATACTGCCCCAGCTCATTCGTGTGTTCATGTAAGCACTTTGTTCCACTTACTGTGCATTTCGCCCTTTCAGCGTACAGCTCACTCACAGGCCCTGCCACCATCACCTCTGTGGACTGCACAGGTTTCCACACCCTTAGCAGTCACTCTCAGGCCTAGGCGCCCACTAACCTGCTGTATGTCTCCATGGACTTGGTTACCCTGGACATTCATGAAAATGGAATTATACAATGTGTGGCCTTTTGTATCTGGCTTCTTTCACTTGGCATCACATTTTCAGGACTCAGGTTGTAGCATGTATCAGTACTTCATTCCTTTTTATTTGCAAGTAATTTTCCAGTGTATGAATATACCACATTTTGTGAATGCATTCATTGGATGGTAGGTTTTTGGGTTGTTTTCACTTTTTTACTGTTATGAATAAGGCTGCTGTGAACTTCCATGTGTAAGTTTTTGAGTAGCAAATTTTCATCTCTCTTAGTGTCATGCTCAGAGTGGCATTGCTGGGTCATAGAGTAACTCTGTGTGTGAGGAATCAGTAAACTATTTTCCAAAGTGGCTGCACGTTTTACATTCCCAGTAGAAATGTATGAGTCCAGTTTCTCCACATCCTCACCAACATATTACTATCTTTTTGATTACAGCGAGTCCATATGTCATTGCGGTTTTGATTTGCATCTTTCTAGTGACTAATGATGTTGAGTGTCTTTTCATGTTGTTATTGGTCATTTGTGTATCATCTTTCAAAGATCTATTTAAGTCCTTTGCTCATCTTTAAATTGGGTTGTCTTTTAACTATTGTCTAATAACTATTAAGTTATTAGAGTTCTTTGATTAGATATTAGGCCCTGTTGTCTTTTTCACTTTCTTGATAGTTTCTTTCAAAGCACAAAACTTTTTCATTTTGATGAAGTCCAATTTACCTATTTTTTCTTTTGTTGTTATGTTTTTGTTATCTAAGCAAGTACTGCCAAATCTAAGTTCCCAAAGACTTTTCACAAAAGACCATACTTTCCCCATTGATAGATCTTGACAGATGTATAAAAAATCAGCTGATTATACATATATGTGTTTATTTCTGGACTCTCATTTCAATTCCATAGGTCTGTATGTCTGCTCTTATACCAATGCCACACTTTGTTAATTACTATAGCTTGTTACTAAATATTGAAAATGGAATTTGTGAGTCCTCTAAACTGTTTTCTTTTTCAAGATTGTTTTGGCTATTCTGAGCCACTTGCATTTCCCTGTGAATATTAGAATTAGCTTGCCAAGTTCTGCCTAAAAGAAACTAAGTGGGACTTTGATCGGGATTGATGTATAGATCAATTTTGGAAGTATTGCCATTTAAAACTAAGTTTTCTAGCCCACATGGGGCATCTTTCCATTTATTTAGGCCTTTAGTTTTCTTTCAGTGATATCTTGTAGTTTTAAGACTACAAGTCCTGCACTTACATTATTAAGTTTGTTCCTCAATATTCTATTCTTTTCTAATTGAAGTGAAATTCACATAACATGCAATTAACCATTTTAAAGTGCACAGTTCAGTGCTAGTATGTTCATAATGTTATATAACCACCAGCTGTCTCTAAACATGCTGTATTTAGTAGACAATCCCCACTCCTTGCCTCCCATGCTCTGGTACCCTCTAATCTGCTTTCTGGGGTTTTTCCTATTCTAAATATATTATACAAAATGAATCAAGCAAAACATTACCTTTTGTGCCTGGCTTCTATCATGTAGTGTAATGTTTTTGAGGTTCATCCAAGTTGTAGCATGTATCAGTACTGTGGTTCTTTTTATGACTGAATACTTTTCTGCTGTATGGATATAACACAATTTGTTTATCCATTCATCTGTTCATGGGCATTTGGTTTGTTTGTGCTTTTGGCTATTATGAATAATACTGCCATAAGTATTCCTATACAGTTTTCTGTGTGGACATATGTCTTCATTTCTCTTAGCTATATACCTGAGAGTGGAATTGCTCAGTCACGTATAGTAGTTCTGTGTTTAACATTTTGAGCAAATGACAAAGTGTTTGCTGAAGCACCTGTGCCATTTTATATCTGTACTAGCAATGTTATGATGGTTCCTATCTTTCAGCATTCTTGTCAACACTTGTTATTTTCTATTTTCTTGATTAAAACCATCCCATTGAGTGTGAAGGGGTATCTCATTGTGGTTTTGATTTGGATTTCTCTAACAATTAATGATGTTGATCATCTTTTCATGTAATTATTGGTTATTTGTGTACCTTCTTTCAAGAAACATCTATTCAAATCATAGCCCACTTTTAAAAATTGGTTGTCTTTTTATTATATATTCTTTAAAATTTTTTAATTTAAATATTTTATCATGTACTATTATTTATTATTTTTATTATAAGAGTTCTTTATATATTCTAGATATTAAACCCATAGTGTAAAAATGATTATCAAATGTTTTTTCCATTCTATAGGTTGTATTTTCACATTCTTGATAATGTCCTTTGATACAAAATAGTTTTTAATTTTGATGAAGTCTGATTTGCCTATTTTTTTCTGTTGCTTATGCTTTGTTATTAAATCTAAAAATCCATTGTCATATTTGAGGTCATGAGGATTTACTCCTATGTTTTTCCTGATTATTTTATAGTTTTAGCTCCTATATTTGAGTGAGAGAACCATTTTGATTTAATTTTTGTATATGAAGTAAAGTAGGCGTCCAACCTCATTTTTTTTGCATCTGATTATCCAATTTTTCCAATACTATTTGTTGAAGAAACTATTCTTTACCCATTGAATGATCTTGTCAACATCATTGAAAATCAGCTGGCCATAGATGTTTAGGTTCATTTTTAGACTCGATTCTATTTCATTGTTCTATGCCAGTATCATGCTGTTTTTTTTTAAACTGTTTTTAAGAAAAAATTTAAGTTACAGCAGAATTGAGAGGAAGGTACAAAGATTTCTTATATACCTCCTTCCTCCACACATGCACAGCCTCACCCAATATCAACATCCCCCAGCCACAGTGATACATATATTTCAGTTGATGACCTAAACTGACACATCATTATCATTCAAAGTAAATAGTTTACTTAGGGTCCATTCTTGGTAAAATACATTTTATGGGTTTGGACAAATGTGTAATGACATGTATTTATCATTATGGTATCAAAGAGAGTGTTTTCACTACTTCAAAAATCCTCTGTGTTCTGCCTAGGCATCTCTTACACTCCAAAATCTCTGGCAGCTAATCATCTTTTGACTGTCTCTGTGGTTTTACCCTTTCCAGAATGTCGTATAGTTAGAATCATATAGTAGGTAGCCTTTTTAGATTGGCTTCTTTCACTTAGTAATACATATTTAACATTCCCCCATGTTTTCTCATGATTTGATAGCTCATGTCTTCTTAGCACTCAATAATATTCCATTGTCTGGTTGCATCTCAGATTATTTATCCATTCACCTACTGGAGCACATCTTTGTTGTTTCCAAGTTTGGGCAATTATGAATAAAGCTGCTATAAAATCCGTGGGGAAGTTTTTGTGTGGACGTGTTTTCAACTCCTTTGGGTAAATACCAAGGCATGAGATTGCTGGATGTTATGATAAGATGTTTAGTTTTGTAAGAATGCACTGAACTGTCTTCCAAAGTGGCTATAACAATAAATATTTCCATCAGCAATATATAAGAATTCTTGTTGCTTTACATCCTCACCAGCATTTGGTGCTGCCAGTGTTTTAGATTTGGCCATTTGCCTGTGTGCAGTGTTATCCCATTATTGTTTTAATTTGCATTTCCCTGATGACACATGATGTAAAGCATCTTTCCATTTGCTTATTTGTCATCTGTAAATCTTCCATAGTGTGGTGTCTGGTAAGGTCTTGGCTTGTTTTTAATCAGGTTGTTTGTTTTCTTATTATTGAGTTTTAAGAGTTTTTCTTAAGATGTGTATTTTCCATTGGTTCTTTATCAGATATGTCTTTTGGAAATACTTCTCCCAGTGTGGCTTGTCTTTTCATTCAGTTGACAGTGTCTATAGAAAAGCAGAAGTTTTTAATTTTAATGTAGTTCAGCTTGTCATTGATTCCTTTCATGGATCATGCTTTTTGTGTCATGTTAAAAGGTCATCCTCAGACCCAAGGTCATCTAGATTATTTTCCCGTGTTACAGGAGTTTTATACCTTTGCAGTTGACATTTAGGTCTGTGATCCAGTCAGAGATAATTTTTGTGAGGGGTGTAGGGTGTAAGATCTGTGTCTAGGTTGATTGTTCTGCATCTGCGATGTCCAGTTGTTCCAGCACTCTTTGTTGAAAAGACTATCTTTGATTTCACTATATTGCCTTTGCTCCTTTGTCAAAGATCAGTTGACTGTATTTACGTGAGTCTATATCTGGGCTCTCTGTTTTCTTCCACTGATCTGTGTACTTGTCTATTCTGTCGCCAATACTATCCTGTCTTGATGTCTGTAGCTGTATAGTAATTCTTAAAGTTGGGTAGAGTCAGTCCTCCAACTTTATTCTTCTTCAGTGTTGTGTTGGCTATTTCTGTGTCATTTTTGTCTCTCCATAAGAACTTTGGAATGTTTGTCAATATCAACAAAGTGATTTTCTGGGATTTTGATTGGAATTTGCACTGTATCTATATAGATCAAGTTGGGAAGAACTGCCATCTTGACAATATTGAGTCTTCCTATTCATGAACGTGGAATATTTCTCCATTTATTTAGTTGTTTGATTTATTTCAGCATAGTTTTATAGTTTTCCACATATATATCTTGTCCATGTTTTATTAGATTTATATCTAATTATTTTCGGTGAAAGGTATTGTGTTTTTAATTTAAAATTTCACCTGTTCATTGCTGGTGCATAGGAAAACAATTGACTTTTATATATTACCCTTGTATTCTGTAGCCTTTCTGTACTTGCTTATTGGTTCCATGAAATTTTTTGATGATGCTTTTGGATATTCTGTGCAGACCATCATGTCATCTGCAAAGTTTTATTTCTTTCTTTTTAATTATTTATTTTGTTTTTATACCTTTTATTTCCTTTTCTTATCTTAGTGCATTAGCTAGGATGTGCCAAACTGTGGCTTTGTAGTCAGTTTTAAAATACGGAAGTGTGAGCCCCCCATCTTTGTTTTTCTTTCAAGATTGTTTTGGCTATTTGTGGTCCCTTGCAGTTCTATGTGAACTTGAGGATTGGTTTTTCCATTTCTGGAGAAATGACTGTTGGGATTTTGATAAGGTTGAATTGAATGTAGATTGCTTTAGGGAATAGCACCATCTCAATAACACTAAGTTTTCCAATCCATGAACATGGGATGTCTTTTCACTCATTTAGATCTTCTTTAACTTGACTCTGTCAGTGGTATTTTTTAGTGTTCAGTGTACAAGTCTTATTTCCTTTGGTTAAATTTATTTCTAGGTATTTTATTCTTTCGGATGCTATTGTAAATGGAATTGTTTATTTCTGGTATAGAGAAACAACTGATTTTATATCTTGCAACTTTGTTGAATTCATGTATTAGCTCTAGTGGGACTTTATGTAGACTCCAGGGGATTTTTCTTATATAGAATTGTGCAGTCTGTTAAAAGAACACGGTTCCAAAAGACTCAAGTCTCCAAATTGAATGCTTCTAATTGTGTTTCTTGCCTAATTGTTCTTGCTAGGACTTCCAGTACAATGGTGAACGTAGTAGCAAAAGTGGGCATTCTCATCTTTTTCCTAATCTTACGGCAGAAAGATTTCAATCTCTCACCATTGAGTTTGATGTGGGTTTTTCATAAATGTCCTATTTCATGCTGAGAAGGTTACCTTCTACTCCTAATTTTCTAAGTGTTTTTATTATGAAAGGATATTCAGTTTTGTACAATGCTTTTTCTACATCCTATTGAGATGATCAGTGGGAGTGTTCTCCCCTTTGTTTCATAGTGTATAATCCTTTTAATTATACATCTTTTCATGGTGTATAATCCTGAGAAGGCCCTGTTCAGATTTCAACTATTCTCTTGATGGTTTTTTAAATTTATATTTATAGGGATATAGTTTTTTTATAATATCTTTGGTTTATACTTTTTAATGTTATTATAAATGGAATTGTTCTCTCAACTTCACCTCTGGATTGTCCATTGCTGTTATGCAGAAATATAATTGATTTTTGTTTAATGATATTACATTCTGAACCTTGCTAAATTAGTTTATAGCTCTAATAGTTGTGTGTGCATGCATGTATGTGAGTGTGTGTATATTCCTTAGGATTTTCTATATGCAAAATTAGGTGATCTCTAGGTGAGATACTTCTTCCTTTCCATTCTGAATGCTTTTTATTTCTTCCATAAATTATCTGGCTAGAACTTTCAGTGCACTGTTGAATAGTAGTTGCAAGATTAGACATCCTTCTCTTGTTGTTGATCTTAGGAGAATGCCTAGTCTTTCTACATTAAGTATGATTGCTGTGGATTTTTGTAGATGCTCTTTATCAAACTGAGGAAGTTCCCTTCTATTTCTAGTTTGTTTTATCATGAAAGGGCAGTCTTTTATTCTATTAATATGATGTTAACTACATTTATTGTTTTTCATTTGCTGAACCAGTATTGTATTCTTGGATAAATCGCACCATTCTGGATTTTATTAGGGAGTTTTGTGTCTATATTCATAATCTCATCTACTCTTTTAAAATGTTTTTTTATTCCTAATAAAGTATCTAAGGCTGCTCTGAGTGCTAAGGAAAAACAGAAAGAACACTAAGTCACTAAGCTTAGTTATTTAAAAATATTCATGTCTTTAAGAGGGACTCAGCTGTGTCATAAAGGAGTTTCCTCTTACAGAGTTGCAGGAGTTGACCTTCAGAGTGGCCTTCACTGAATCTCAGGAAGTTTCCTATCTAATATGGTGATATGTAACATGAAAACTCAAGTAGATCAGCCATTTAGTCAAGGTATGAACAAGAGAGTGGCATGTAATGAAAATATATGCAAAGGAACTGTGAGCAAAAATTGGCTGAGGGCAATTAAAGCTTAACAGTAAACAAAATTGCTTCAAGCTTGTGATGAGTTATGTTCATGTTGGCCTGTAGGGTTGTGAAAACATGAGTGCCCCAAAGATGTTAGGTCCCTATTAACTGCGTAAGAGGGTAAAGATTTGAAGCCATGGATAGTAGAAGGTGCCCTGGGACAGGACAATAAAATTCTGTGTACTCGAGTAGCTCACAAATGGGAATTTAAACAAGATTTTAAAAGAAAAACCAAACACATCAGAGTGATCTTCAGATATTCTTTCCCCTATGACAAGGCTGGAGCTAAAAGTACTTGAAATATGTATATAGACCATATGTTTTAAGTATGTATTTTTTAGAGTTTAAATATGGCAAAAAATAAAAATAACACTCTTGGAATGATTTGTTTCTGTTAGCTATTTGGCTCTGCAATTTGCTAGCTATAGCTATTTTGCTTAAAATGAGTTTATATTTTAAACATTACTTATGTCTATAGATTTTTACATTAAGTTTTATTTTATGGTTGTAATTACATTGTTGTCAAAAAATGTATTTGCTATATTTTTCATAGCTTGTACGTGCATGCATGTGTGTGCATGTGTATAATTGCACTTCTGAGAGCAATTAGGGCACTTGAAAGTAGAACTGCATATGCTGATCTGTGCAGTTGCTACTGGTGTATATTTACAGCTTCATAGACTCCAGATAAGAGGCCCTCTGCAGAGAGAAAGAGAAAGCCCAGTTTTTAAAATATGTAAACTGTAAAATGTAAAGGTAAATTTAATCCAATGTGTTACATCTTCTATTCTGTATCTTTCTTGAATGGCCTAAAAAAATATGGAAGGACCTTCTATTCCTTCAGAAAGGAATTTTAACTAAAGTTACATAATGACAAACAGGTAGACATATAGAAAAACCTAAGAACACAAATCTTAGCATCTGAAGAAGAGACTCTCCTCTCCAGAATGGTAGTTAGGTCTCTTGGTGAGATCTTGACCCTCATTTGGGGTTGGGCAGGCAATTTTTAACTAAGAGTCACCTCCTTACAAATAGGGGTAAATATGATCCTTTCATTGAAGTGAAATCTCCTAGTAGCATAACTTTAGGTGGTACATTATATATAGCCAACTCTATGCAGTTAGAAAGTAGATCTATTGAAGAATATTAAATAGATTTTCAGCTAAAAGTTACATTTTTCTTCCTTTTTCAGATCTTTTGAATGGCAATGCTCTTTTAAAAGTAACTCTGATTGCTTTGTATGTATATGAAATTTTCAGTACTCTATATTGCTCAGAGTGGCTTGTTTACCAGTTAAAACAGTATTGTGAAGACTGTTTTCTCAAGTCTTTATGTGTGAAATTCTGTTCTGTAATCAGTGACAGGAGCCTCTGCCCCAACCAGCCTCCCTCTCCTTGTGAGCAGGTAGACAGGAAATGCTGCAGAACCACAATGGCTGTCAGGGCTCCTCTGGCTGACAGAGCACTGCCCCCCAGGAAGGATGACCATCCTGCATACAGTGGCTCTCCACACGCAGGTTGCTAGTCACACATGAGGCACAGACTGCAACTAAACTCCAATTCAGCAAACACCTCCATAGTGACTTCTGTGTTTACAGAATGGGAAAAACTGAGGAATAAAACATGATGCTTGCTCTGAAGGAAGGGATCCATTTATGTTCTTGTAAAACTCTTGAGATATAATTCATACACTACACAATTCATCCATTTATAATTTATAATTCATTGGCTTTTAAACATATTTGCAGAGTTGTAAAAGCATCAGCCCCATCAATTTTAGGTTTCCATCACCTGAAAAAGGAATCCTGAACCATGTAGCTATTATCCACCATTCTCCCCAGCTTTGGCAACCATTAATATAGCACCTTTCTTTATAGATTTGCCTATTCTGAATATTTCATATAAGTAGAATCATATATCTGGCTTCTTTCACTTAGCATAATGATAAAGTTCTTCCACGATGTAGCATGTATCAGCACACTGCTTCTTTTTAATTCTAAATAATATCTTATGAACAGATAAACCACAATTTGTTTATCTGTTCATCAGTTGGTGGGCTTTTGAGTTTCCACTTTTTGGCTATTTTGAAAAATGCTGCTCTGAATGTTAGTGCATGAGTTTTTGCATGAACATACATTCAGCTCCCTTGGGTATATACTTATGAGTGGAATTGCTGGATAATATAGTAATTCTACATTTCATTACTGAGTAGTTGCCAGAATTTCTGTCACAAAAGCTACACCACTTTACATTCCCAGGAGGGGTGTGAGGGTTCCAGTTTCCCTGTAGCCTTGCTAACATTCATTGTCTGTGTTTTATTTATAGCCATCATACTCAGTGTGAAATGGCATCTTATTTTGGATCTCATTTTTCTTGAATGTCCAATATGATGTCACACATTTACCTACTTTCCTGTCAACTTTCTGAAGTTTTTGTCATTTACTGCAGTTTCATAGGTAAAGGACTGAGGTCCAGAGAGATCAGGTAACTTGCCTTGGACTTCTCACGTGGTAATAGGCCCTGTGAGTTGATTTCAAGAGCTCCTTTGCCCTTGCTCCTTCACCACTGAAAAACCTCCCTGCCAAACCTTTTGAGATTAAAGTGCCAAAATAAAAGTTTGACCAGTCACCTAATAATATCCTCTATGCAAAAACAAGACAGCAGAGAAACAGGTTCAACCCAGGATCACGCGCTGTGTTTACTTGTCATGTCTCCTTAGTGTCCTTCAATCTGCTCAAGCTCTTCAGTCCTGCCTTGGCTTTTATGTACTTGACTCTTTTGAAGAGTACAAGCCAGTTATTTTTCTCACTTGGGGTTTGTCTAATGCTATCTCAGGAGTAGATGTGAGCTGTGCTCCTGGGTAGGATATCATGGAAGCTGTACTGTCTTGTCATTGCAGCCTTTCGGGTGGTGCGTGATTTAGGGCTCTCCCTCTCCTGGGGAATGTTATCTTTGGTCACTTGATTAAAGTGATGTGTGCCAAGTTTCTCTACTGTGAAATTATTTCTTTTCCTTTTGTAATTAATACATATTTGCTGAAGAGTGACTTTGAGATTATGTTAATACTGTATTACTCATCAAACTTTTGCTCACTAGTTCTTAGCATCTTATTGATGTTTTCTTAGATGAATCAGTTGTTACTATGTTTGCCAAATGATGATTTTCTAAATCTATTATTCTTTCTATATTTATTAGTTATGTTCCCCTTACTTATTTATTCAGTTGTTTATTTATAGTATTAGGAAGTCATGGAGCCCTGTTTTATTCATTGTGCTATAATCTGTTACTGTCATTGTGTAGGACTTTGGTGGGGAGCACGCGATAGAAGGTTGATGAGCAGACTTCCTTGACCTCAGATTGCTGACAGTCTACTAGGGACTGCTTAGTAAGTTTATAAACAGCTGTTATGGATGATAGCAAGGAAATTTGTCAGAGGTAACACCTGGCCAGAAAGAAAAAAAGTGCTTTATGAAGAAAATTATATGATGGTGTGGTGCTATGAAACAAATTACCACAAACTTAGTGGCTTCAAATTTAGTGGCTTAAAACAACACAATTTATTATCTAAAAGTTCTGGAGGTCACGATTATGAAATGGGTTTTGCTTAAGGTTTGGAAGATAATAAGGAATTAGTAGGATGGGTAAATTGAGGTCATTTTATGAAAGATCTTTAAGAGCCAGAGTGAGGAGTTTATAGTCAAATCTCTGTTGCAACTATATTTAAGCATTATTTGGTAATAGGGGCAGAATTGAAAGGAAGAATGGGAAGACCATTAGGGAGATTCACTGATGTGAAAATAAGGAGTATGGGTCCTAGCCAGGCTGTGGCAGTGGAGCTAGGAAGATGGAAGACACTTGCAGATTGCTACTTATGGGCTTGAATCAGCAAGTGACTGAGTAAGAAGACACATATAAGCTCTTTATTCAGAGTTTTTTGTAGGCTGGAGGGCTCTGTGAATTGATGGGCAGGGAAATAAATCCTGACCTTGCAAAGCTTTTTCTTGTAAATATCATGTTGTACAGAAAATGTATTTCAATGTGATAGCAAAAAGCCACTCAAAACAGAGAAAAAATTTAATTTGCATATTTTATTAACTGTGGGACAACTTTCTGTGGCCATTGGGTATAATGTACAATATTGTTTTACATTCCTGTGTCTGTGCCTCAGGTAGACAGGCGGCTGCAGAGATCCTGTAAGACGTTACCGTGACGCCCTCAGTAGGCGAGCTTGCCACTGCAGCCTGTGAGAGGATGCCTTGTCTCTTGTTATTTTTTTTAAGTTTATTCTGATATCGATAATCTACAATTAAATGAGTAATATTATGGTGATGACACTACCCCCTTCATCAGGTCCCTCCCACCAATCCCATTACAGTCACTGTCCATCAGTGTAGTGAGATGCTATAGAATCACTACTTGTCTTCTCTGGGTTGTACAGCCCTCCCCGTGCCCCCCTAACATTACATCTGCTAATTGTAATGTCCCCTTTTCCCCCTTGTCCCTCCCATCCCACCCATCCTCCCCAGTCTCTTTTCCTTTGGTAACTATTAGTCCGTTCTTGGGTTCTGTGAGTCTCTTGCTGTTTTGTTCCTTCAGTTTTTTTTTCTCAGTTCTTATACTCCACATATGAGTGAAATCATTTGGTACTTGTCTTTTTCAGCTTGGTTTATTTCACTGAGCATAATACCCTCTAGCTCCATCCATGTTGTTGCAAATGGTAGGATTTGTTTTCTTCTTATGGCTGTACAATATTCCATTGTGTATATGTACCACCTCCTCTTTATCCATTCATCTACTGATGGACACTTAGGCTGCTTCCATTTCTTGGCTATTGTAAATAGTGCTGCGATAAACATAGGGGTGCATCTGTCTTCCTCAAACTAGGGTGCTGCATTCTTGGGTAAATTCCTAGAAGTGGAATTCCTGGGTCAAATGGTATTTCTATTTTCAGTTTTTTGAGGAACCTCCATACTGCTTTCCACAATGATTGAACTAATTTGCATTCCCACTAACAGTGTAGGAGGGTTCCCTTTTCTCCACATCATCGCCAACATTTGTTGTTGTTTGTGTTTTGTATGTTGGCCATCCTCACTGGTGTGAGGTGATATCTCATTGTGGTTTTAATCTGCATTTCTCTGATGATTAGCGATGTGGAGCATCTTTTCATGTGCCTGTTGGCCATCCGAATTTCTTCTTTGGAGAAGTGTCTATTCATGTCCTCTGCCCATTTCTTAATTGGACTATTTGCTTTTTGTTTGTGGAGGTGCCTGAGTTCTTTATGTATTTTGGATGTCAACCCCTTATCGGGTACGTCATTTATGAATATATTCTCCCATACTGCAGGAAGTCTTTTTATTCTACTGATGGTGTCCTTTGCTGTACAGAAGCTTTTCAGCTTGATATAGTCCCACTTGTTCATTTTTGCTTTTGTTTCCCTTGCCTGGGGAGATATGTTCATGAAGAAGTCAGTCATGTTTATGTCCAAGAGATTTTTGCCTATATTTTTTTCTAAGAGTTTTATGGTTTTATGATTTACATTCAGGTCTTTGATCCACCTTGAGTTTACCTTTGTGTATGGGGCTAGACAGTAGTCCAGTTTCATTCTCTTACATGTAGCTGTCCAGTTTTTTCAACACCAGCTGCTGAAGAGGCCGTCATCTCCCCAATGTATATCCAAGACTCCCTTATCAAATATTAACTGACTCTATGTGTTTGGGTTGATATTTGGATTTTCTATTCTATTCCACTGATCTGTGGGTCTGTTTTTGTGCCAATACCAAATTGTCTTGATTACTGTGGCTTTGTAGTAGAGCTTGAAGTCAGGGAGCGTAATTCCCCATGTTTTATTCCTCCTTCTCAGGATTGATTTGGCTATTCGGGGTCTTTTGCGGTGCCATATGAATTTTAGAATTATTTGTTCCAGTTCATTGAAGAAAGCTGTTGCTAGATTGTTAGGGATTGCATTGAATCTGTGTATTGCTTTAGGTAGTATAGCCATTTTGACAATATTTATTCTTCCTAGGCAAGAACATGGGATGAGTTTCCATTTGTTAGTGTCCTCTTTAATTTCTCTTAGGAGTGTCTTGTAGTTTTCAGAGTACAGGTCTTTCACTTCCTTCGTTAGGTTTATTCCTAGGTATTTTATTCTTTTTGATGCAATTGTGAATGGAATAGTTTTTCTGATTTCTCTTTCTGTTAGTTCATCATTAGTGTATAGGAAAGCAACAGATTTCTGTGTGTTAATTTTGTATCCTGCAACTTTGCTGAATTCAGATATTAGTTCTAGTAGTTTTGGAGAGGACTCTTTCGGGTTTTTTATGTACAATATTATGTCATCTGCAAATAGTGACAATTTGATTTCTTCTTTACCAATCTGGATGCCTTGTATGCCTTTGCTTTGTCTGATTGCCACAGCTACGCCCTCCAATACTATGTTGAATAACAGTGGAGAGAGGGGCATCCCTGTCTTGTTCCCGAAAGCTTTCACCTTCTTGCTGTTAAGTATGATGTTAGCTGTGGGTTTGTCATATATGGCCTTTATGATGTTGAGGTACTTGCCCTCTATACCCATTTTGTTGAGAGTTTTAATCATGAATGGATGCTGAATTTTGTCAAATGCTTTTTCAGCATCTATGGAGATGATCATGTCGTTTTTGTTCTTCTTTTTGTTGATGTGGTGGACGATGTTGATGGATTTTCAAATGTTGTACCATCCTTGCATCCCTGGGATGATCCCACTTGATCATGGTGTGTGATCCTCTTGATTTATTTTTGAATTTGGTTTGCTAATATTTTGTTGAGTATTTTTGCATCTACGTTCATCAGGGATTTTGGTCTGTAGTTTTCTTTTTTGGTGAGGTCTTTTCCAGGTTTTGGTATTACAGTGATGATGGCTTCATAGAATGAGTTTGGAAGTATTCCCTCCTCTTCTAATTTTTGGAAAATTTTAAGGAGAATGGGTGTTATTTCTTCTCAATATGTCTGGTAGAATTCAGAGGTGAATCCATCTGGTCCGGGGGTTTTGTTCTTGGGTAGTTTTTTGATTACCGCTTCCATTTCGTTGCTGGTGACTGGTCTGTTTAGTTTTTCTGTTTCTTCTTTGGTCAGTTTTGGAAGGTTGTATTTTTCTAAGAAGTTGTCCATTTCTTCAAGGTTTTCCAGCTTGCTAGCATATAGATTCTCATAGTATTCTCTTATAATTCTTTGTATTTCTGTGGGATCCGTCGTGATTTTTCATTTCTCATTTCTGATTCTGTTTATGTGTGTAGATTCTCTTTTTCTCTTAATGAGTCTGGCTTGGGGTTTGTCTATTTTGTTTATTTTTTCAAAGAACCAGCTCTTGCTTTCATTGATTTTTTTCTATTGTTTTGTTCTTCTCAATTTTATTTATTTCTTCTCTGATCTTTATTATGTCCCTCCTTCTGGTGACTTTGGGCCTCATTTGTTCTTCTTTTTCCAATTTCAGTAATTGTGTCTTTAGACTATTCATTTGGGAATGTTCTTCCTTCTTTAAATAGGCCTGGATTGCAATATACTTTCCTCTTAGAACTGCCTTTGCTGCATCCCACAGAATTTGTGGCTTTGTGTCGTTGTTGTCATTATTCTCCATATATTCTTTGATTTCTGTTTTGATTTGGTCGTTAACCCATTGATTAATTAGGAGAATGTTGTTACGTCTCCATATATTTGTGAGCCTTTTTGATTTCATGCCAAAATTTATTTCTGGTTTTATACTTTGTGGTATGAGAAGTTGGTTGGTAGGGTTTCAGTATTTCTGAATTTACTGAGGTTCTTTTTGTGGCCCAGTATGTGGTCTATTCTGGAAAATGTTCCATGTGCACCTGAGAAGAATGTGTATCCAGTTGCTTTTGGGTGCAGAGTTCTGTAGATGTCTGTTAGGTCCATCTGTTCTAGTGTGCTGTTCAGTGCCTCTGTGTCTTTACTTATTTTCTGTCTGGTTGATCTGTCCTTTGGAGTGAGTGGTGTATTGAAGTCACCTAACATGAATGCATGGATGTCTATTTCCTCCTTTAATTCTGTTAGTTTTTGTTTCACATATGCCGGCACTCCTGTGTTGGGTGCATATATATTTAAAATGGTTATATCCTCCTGTTGGACTGACCCCTTTATCATTATGTTATCTCTTGCTACTTTCTTAGTTTTGAAGTCTATTTTGTCTGACACAAGTACTGCAACACCTGCTTTATTCTCCTTGTTGTTTGCATGAAATATCTTTTTCCATCCCTTCTCTTTTAATCTGGGGATATCTTTGCATTTAAGGTGAGTTTCTTCTAGGCAGCGTATAGATGGGTCTTGCTTTTTTATCCATTCTGTTACTCTGTGTCTTTTGATTGGTGCATTCAGTCCATTTACATTTAGGGTGATTATCAATAGATATGTACTTATTGCTATTGCTGGCTTTAGATTCGTGGTTACTAAAGGTTCAGGGGTTGCTTCTTAACTATCTAACAATGTAACAACTTTCTTGTTAAGTTATTGTAAACACAGTCTGATGTTTCTTTATTTCTCTCCCTTCTTATTCTTCCTCCTCCATTCTTTATATACTAGGTGTTTTATTCTTTGCCTTTGGTTAGTGTTTGGATGGTGTGCTTTCTTTGCTATGATTTTATTTTCTCTGGTGACAGCTTTTTAGCCTTAGGAGTGCTTCCCTCTAGAGCAGTTCCTTTAAGATATCCTGTAGAGGTGGTTTATGGGAGGCAAATTCTCTCAGCTTTTGCTTGTCTGGAAATTGTTTTATCCTGTCGTCATATTTAAATGATAATCGTGCTGGATACAGTATTCTTGGTTCGAGGCCCTTCTGTTTCATTGCGTTAAATATATCATGCCATTCTCTTCTAGCCTGTAAGGTTTCTGTTGAGAAGTCTGATGTTAGTCTGATGGGTTTTCCTTTGAAGGTGATCTTTTTTCTCTCTTTAGCTGCCTTTAATACTCTGTCCTTATCTTTGATATTTGTCATTTTAATTATTATGTGTCTTGGTGTTGTCTTCCTGGGGTCCCTTGTGTTAGGAGATCTGTGGGCTTCCATGGACTGCCAGACTATTTCCTTCCCCAGCATGGGGAAGTTTTCAGCAATTATTTCTTCAAGACACTTTCTATCCCTTTTTCTCTCTCTTATTCCTCTGGTACTCCTATAATGCGAATATTGTTCCTTTTGGATTGGTCACACAGTTCTCTTAATATTCTTTCATTCCTAGAAATCCTTTTATCTCTCTCTGCCTCACCTTCTCTGTATTCCTGTTCTCATATTTCTATTCCACTAACAGTCTCTTGCCTCTCATCCAGTCTGCTGTTAAGCCCGTCGATCGCTTGTCTGATTTCTGCATTGTCTTTCCTCACTCCTCTCACTTTCTCCCTCAGCTCTTGAATATTTCTCTGTAGATCTATCAGCATGGTTATGACTTTTATTCTGAATTCTTTTTCAGGAAGATTGTGCATTTCCATCCCTTCAGGTTCCTCCTCAGAGGTTGTCTGTGTCTTGGTGATTTTTGTCTGCACCATGTTCCTCTGTCTTGTCATGTTTATAGGAGTCGTCGCTGGTAGGTGCCACATATGTCAGCTGGGCTCTTTAAGGCTTAAAAAAAAAACCACAAAAAAACAAGCAAGCAAAAAAAGAAGGAAGAGAAAGAAAAGAGAGATAGAAGAAAGAAAAAAAGAAAGGAAAAGGAAAGTGAAAAAGAAAAATAAATTAAAAAAAAGGCAAGAAATAAAACAAACAAGCAAAAAAAAAAGAAGGAAGAGCAAGAAAAGAGAGAAAGAAGAAAAAAGGAAAAGAAAGGAAAAGGAAAGGGAAAAAGAAAAAGAAAAGAAAGGAGAAAAAAGAAAGAAAAAGAAGGCAACCTGGAGTGGATTCTCTAAGCGTGCTGTAGGTGTCGCTGTTGCTCCACTAATCTGCAGCCACGGCTGTGCTGCTTTTTTGTAGGTCTGTGGCTGGGGCAGGAATGAATGGGAGGCTATTGTTTTCTGTATAAAGTTCCAGCGTGTCTGCTCCCTTCTCTCTGTCACAAGCAAATGGGACCGAAGTTCCCCAGGACTTCCAGCCTGCCGGGCTGAGCCCGCCGGGCGATGGTGTACCATTGCTGGCCCCCCCCGCCCATCCAAGCCTGCTACAAATGGCGCGCACTTTTCTCTTGTCCCTGGGTGCTGGCTACACCATCCTGGCGCATTCCCGGCTCAAAACCTGCACCTTCTGCCTCTCCAATGTCCGATGCACCGCACGATGTGTGTCAGCACTCCCAGCGCAGACCACCAGGGCTGTTTATTTCGTGGACCTGCTCTTCCACTCCCTCCCAGCTCTGAATCCTCTCCTCCTGCCGGCGCACTGGGCTGGGTGAGTGCTCGGGTGTCTCCGGGTTGCTGCTCCATATCTTACCTGCCTCGTGGTGTGCTGAGTCCTCCCAGGTGTGGCCTCACACAGTGCACTTCCCTGTGTGCTCTGGTCTCTCTTTTAGCAATAGTTGTATTTGCTGTATTTTCGTAGATTTATATAGTTTTGGGAGGAGATTTCTGCCGCCCTGCTCACACCAGCATCTTACCGGCAGTCCTCTGTCTCTTGTTCTTTAACTTGATTGCAGATCGTATCCCTATTTTCCCCAGGCTCTCCGTGGAAAGGGAACTCCCTATGCATTTTGTACAGAAATTGTAAAAGGATAGGGTCCTTTTTCTCTGGAAAGACTGTCCAGTCAGCTAAATTCTACTCTTCATGAATCAAAGATTAATTTACTATTGGTTCTTTATACATAATCATCAATGAAGTGAAGCTGAGGACTTCTTCTTTAAAATGAAAAGCAACCCCAACCAACTTCTCAGATCACTAAGGTATAAAACTAGAAATAAATTTTAGAAAGAAATAAAAAATGCTCACAAATACATGGAAACTTAACAACACTCTCCTAATTAATCAATGGGTTAACGACCAAATCAAAACAGAAATCAAAGAATATATGGAGACTAATGACAACAACACAAAGCCACAACTTCTGTGGGACGCAGCAAAGGCAGTTCTAAGAGGAAAGTATATTGCAATCCAGGCCTATTTGAAGAAGGAAGAACAATCCCAAATGAATAGTCTAAAGACACAATTACTGAAATTGGAAATAGAAGAACAAATGAGGCCCAAAGTCACCAGAAGGAGGGACATAATAAAGATCAGGGAAGAAATAAATAAAATCGAGAAGAACAAAACAATAGAAAAAAATCAATGAAAGCAAGAGCTGGTTCTTTGAAAAAATAAACAAAATAGACAAACCCCTAGCCAGACTCATTAAGAGAAAAAGAGAATCTACACACATAAACAGAATCAGAAATGAGAAATGAAAAATCACGACGGATCCCACAGAAATACAAAGAATTATAAGAGAATATTATGAGAATCTATATGCTAGCAAGCTGGAAAACCTAGAAGAAATGGACAACTTCTTAGAAAAATACAACCTTCCAAGACTGACCAAGCAAGAAACAAAAACTAAACAGACCAGTCACCAGCAACGAAATTGAATCGGTAATCAAAAAACTACCCAAGAACAAAACCCCTGGACCTGATGGATTCACCTCTGAATTCTACCAGACATATTGAGAAGAAATAACACCCATTCTCCTTAAAATTTTCCAAAAAATAGAAGGAGGGAATACTTCCAAACTCATTCTATGAAGCCAGCATCACTCTAGTACCAAAACTGGGGAAAGACCACACCAAAAAAGAAAATTACAGACCAAAATCCCTGATGAACGTAGATGCAAAAATACTCAACAAAATATTAGCAAACTGAATTCAAAAATACATCAAGAGGATCATACACCATGATCAAGTGGGATTCAACACAGGGATGCAAGGATGGTACAACATTCGAAAATCCATCAACATCATCCACCACATTAACAAAAAGAAGAACAAAAACCACATGATCATCTCCATAGATGCTGAAAAAGCATTTGACAAAATTCAGCATCCATTCATGATTAAAACTCAACAAAATGGGTATAGAGGGCAAATACTTCAACATCATAAAGGCCATATATGACAAACCCACAGCTAACATCATACTTAATGGCGAGACGCTGAAAGCTATTCATCTAAGATTGGGAACAAGACAGGGATGCCCACTGTCTCCACTGTTATTCAAAATACTACTGGAGGTCCTAGCCATGGCAATCAGACAAAACAAAGACACACAGGGCATCCAGATTGGAAAAGAAGAAGTCAAATTGTCACTATTTGCAGATGACATGATACTGTACATAAAAAACCTGAAAGACTCCACTCTAAAACTACTAGAACTAATATCTGAATTCAGCAAAGTTGCAGGTTACAAAATTAACACACAGAAATCTGTTGCTTTCCTATACACTAATGATGAACTAAGAGAAAGAGAAATCAGAAAAACAATTCCATTCACAATTGCATCAAAAAGAATAAAATACCTAGGAATAAACCTCACGAAGGAAGTGAAAGACCTGTACTCAACTACAAGACACTCCTAAGAGAAATTAAAGAGGACACTAACAAATGGAAATTCATCCCATGCTCTTGGCTAGAAGAATAAATATTGTCAAAATGGCT
>JAVSCE010021263.1:0-99060 GCA_032199065.1 Smutsia gigantea | reverse complement strand
CCTGAGAATCCCTAACTGACTATGTTTCTGGGGGTGGTTGAAACTGTAATTGGGTTTAAGTATTAGGTCCTGGTTTGGTTTTGGGCCTGTATATTTCTTTTTAACACACTTAAGTGTAGAATCTAACAAACAAAACTGAAACAGACTGATAGACACAGGGAACAGACTGGTGTTTACCGCTGGGGAGGGGGTGATGGGTGAAATGGGTGAAGAGGGCAAAAAGAGAAACTGGACATCGTACAACTCTGGGTACTGCCACTTCCTTACCCCCCACCTGCCCCAGGGGCTTGTTACTGTGATGTTTAGAAATTATTAGTGACTGGCTAGATGATTTCAGTGGAGTGTATTTTACCTCTGCAGTGTTAAGCTGCTGACGTGCTCCTTTGGGCTTAGCCTTATGAAGACAATTACTGTATTTTGTCTTTGTTTTTTCCTGACCACATGCGGCTATTAACCTGTATTAATTGTGAACAGATTGATCTGTTTTTTCAACAGTGCCCTGGGGCATAATGCTGCACAGACTAGTCCATTCAAATACTTCTTTGATGGGATGGTTCTTGGGACCAGTGTTTTGAGATCTGTTCTGACCCCAGCGTGCAGGCTCTCCCTGCTCTCTCTCCTCCCTGGGTCACTCCAGCAAACTAGCCAGCCTGCAGTTCAGCCTGTATGTCCGATCCATCTACCATCTCCTCTCAGTTGCCTTTTATCCAGGCAGAATTTCTGGGCCAGGGCCCTGCTGCTGTGGATGGGGATAATAGCACACTTCTCTCGGGTGACTCCCCACTTGACAAGCTGAGTTCTTGGAGGGGGCAGCAGCCTCAGTGGTGCCAAGCTTAACTCTTGGTGTGAAACCACCACTTAGGAGCCCAGCAGGGCAAGGGAGTTGGGCCCCATGTTCTGGGTGCACCATGCCCAAGGTAGAGCCTTCATTCCACCAGTGGGGGCAGGATGGAAGAAGGGGGCCCCCACCTTTTGGCTGCATTTGTCTGCAACTAGCACCAGGATGAGATGGGCAGATGAGAAATGCTGCCACCCTGCCCCTCCTGGGGAGGAGCCCTCTGAATGGAGAACCTTCTAAGTTGGGGGAGCCCTCCGAGTGGGGTGGTGGGGAGCCCTGTGTTCGTGGCTGCAAGTGCACAGTCTGAAATGGGGTTTTCATCTCGCTGAGTTGGGAGAGGGAGAGAGCAGGGTCTTGGGTCTTGGTTCAGATAACTGAGCAGTGCTGACTTGCTGTCCCCACTGGGGAAAGAGCCCGCTGGCTGGGGTGAGAGGCCGGAAGGAGTCCGCGTGCTCAGCCGCATGGGCTGGAGTGGGATTTCCATCTTGCTGAGTCGGGAGATGGGAGTGGGGTCTTGGGTCTTGGTTCAAATAACACAGACCCTCGCTGTTCTTAACAAATTTTAGTAGATGTCCTTGGATATGTTTCCGTTAGGACCATTTCCAGAGACTTAACTTTTTTTTTTTTTTGTGGCATGATTTTTATTTTGTTTTGTTTCCAACCTTTCCATTCTTTTTTATATATATATATATTTTATTTTATTATCATTAATTTACAATTACATGTGCAGTATTACGATTATTAAACTACCCCTTCATCAGGTCCCCCCCACCAACCCCATTACAGTCACTGTCCATCAGCGTAGTGAGATGCTATAGAATCACTACTTGTCTTCTGAGTTGTACTGCCCACCCCGTGCCCCCCCAACATTACATCTGCTAATCGTAATGCCCCTTTTTCCCTCTTATCCCTCCCTTCCCGCCCATTTTCCCCAGTCCCTTTCCCTTT
Organism: Smutsia gigantea; assembly: GCA_032199065.1. Classification (NCBI taxonomy): domain Eukaryota; kingdom Metazoa; phylum Chordata; class Mammalia; order Pholidota; family Manidae; genus Smutsia; species Smutsia gigantea. Next base: position 97,274 of record JAVSCE010021263.1, on the reverse strand, counting down.
CCTTTTTATTTTATATATTTAAAAAATAGTTTCACCAGTTTCCCTGCTGGTCCGCAGAGCTCCTCACGCTGTCATGCTGGCAGCTGCTGCCCCTCCATTGCCTTTGACACTGCTGCTGAGGTGGGGCATGGACATGGGACAAACATTGTGATTAATTTTTCCCGACTGATGAAAAATGCCGTGGTATAAATAGTAAGAACAGGAGGGACTCCATCTTAAGGCTAAGATTCCATTAAAAAAAAAAACCCAGGGAGTTAGGACGTAAGATTCCTAACATTTTATGGTAATCAGCCAACAACTGACCCTGTCCTAAGGCAGGGTGGGCAGCCTTTAATGGTGTGTCCCCACTGCTGGAGGGGAACCACTGTCCTGGAGAAGAACAGGATCAATAAATGCTTGTGTGTTAAGTTTATCTTACAGATCATCTAGGGGACTGACATGGATGGTGACATCATGTCTCTCACCTCACTGGACACAGACATCATGAGACCACATATAAGCCGGTATTCCTCTGGCCCTTTACCCTGTTCTTGAAATCGTTAAGAACCCAAATCCTAAACCTTTAAGTGCACCACTCCACGCAGATCACTTGCATTCCCACCTGAGTGTGTACTGTTTTATCTAATAAACTTCCTTGCTGCGTAAGCTGATGGAATATCATCTCTGAACTCTTCTTCATGAAAAAGACAAGACCTCATTGACCTTCATTGACCTTCACTGACCTCTGGAGGGGTGGAGACATCTTTGTCACTTTGCGGTTTCATTCAGTTTTCTACTTAACACAAGTCTTCACTCTGTCTGTCTTACTCTAGACAAGCAGGGAGGGGCTACTGAGAGCCCTGATTGGGCTTGCAAGTTCCCATCGCCTGGGTGGTCCGGGCAGGACTGTGGCTGTACGATCATGCTCTTTAGCAGCCTGCCCGAAAATCTCCTTTCCTTGCCTTTGGGAAGTTCTCAGAACACAATCTCACCCCACCCCAGTGCTCTGCAGCCCCCCAAATCCTGGGGCCATAGTGGCTTAGTTCCCACGCCGTGTAGGTTCAAGTGGTCACTGGATGCCTGGTGACTTGGGCTTCAGGAGTTGGCAGGGGATCTGCCCTATTCCAAGCAGGAGTCCAGTGAGCTTCCCTGTCCTCCCTCTGCTCCTCCCTGCTCTCGGCTGCCTGCACAGCTGCTGCATTTACTACTGCTCTCTCTCTAATGAATTCCTTCCTTACCTGCATTCATTCCAACCTGTTTGTGAATTCTTTCTCATTCAGAGTCAAGAACCCACTCCTGGCTTGAGGTCTCACCAAGCACCCAGGGAGATCTCCCTAGATCGGACTGCCCAACAACAGTATTGGATGGAATTTTGTTATATTTGGCTGTGTATAACAGAAAACCGGAACAAGACAGCTTCCAGTGAAGTCTGGAGGTTCAGGTCCCAGGTTGGTGTCGCCACCTCCATGGTCATCAGGGGTCCAGATTTCTCTCTCTGTCTGCTTTATCAAGCTGGGACTAACTCCGTACTGATACCTCATGGCCTTAAAGTGGCTGTTAGGACTCCAGCTATCTAATTCATGTTGCATGCAACAGAAACGAGGAAGGGATAAGGATAAACCCACTCAGGAATCTTTTCAGGAGCCCTGACAAACAGCTTTTCCTTATATGTCACTGGCCAGAACTTTGCATCTGTTTTCAATAATTTAAAATGAGAAGATTTTATTGTGTAAAACTCCAGCTTTGAAACATAAACAGGGTAAATTGGGGAAGCCACTGATAAGGTGACATCTGAGCAGAGAATGAAAGAAGGTGAGGAGGTGAGCCACCTGGCTGTGGGATGGGGTGGGGGTATTGCTGAGCTGGAGGGCAGCCAGTACAAAGGTCCTGAGACAGGAGCAACCCTCATGTTGTTCCAGGAACAGCAGGCTCAGAGTGGTCTTAGAGGTGTGAGGGTGGGTTGAAAGGTCAAGGAAGTGGGCAGACTCCACAGTCATGGAGATTTCCAGGTCCCGGGAGGTGAGGAACAGCTAAGCCAACCTCCAGGCCCGCCAGTCCTTCCCCCAGCCTACAGCAACCCCTCTTCACCCCAGTGCCTAATGTTTGAATGCTTTTTTGATCCTAGTGAACTCCTGGGGGCAGAAAGTGCCTCTCAGTCTTCCTCTGCATCGAGCACCTGCATATTTGGCTCTCAGGCTCTATGTTCTGTATGCTTGTTAACCTTCCACACTGGGAAGGGTGGGCTGTTTGCATAGCGTGTGTTGTCTATGGGAACCTTGTAGGCCACTGCTTCCCAGCGTGTGGCTTAGTGTCAGATTCTGTCATCCTGTCTGTCCCAGGACGGGGGTTCCTCTGCCTGCCTGGGGAGGGCTGGCTCTGTGTTTTTCTGAGAAGCCACACCCTGTGTGAGCTGAGTCTCTAGCTGGGTGGAACAGGTAATCTTGGTTAAGTGCTGCACTGTTTGAACCAGGTGTCCCTCCTCCAAACAGGGTCCTTTGTCCCAGAGGTTCATGGAAACAGGAGCTGACCATCTGCCCCAGGGCCCCGGCGTCTCAGGTTGCAGCTTAATTGTTTAGGACACCAAAGCATTTTTTTGTTTTTGTTTTTTATTCAGGAAAGATCCACAGAGACTTGGGAAAGTGGGTAGAAGATACCCAAGATGAATTTTATTTTGGAAAAGAGCTGATAAAAATTTGCACATTTGGGAGGCAAAATATCAGTGCAGGGAGACACTTGAAGACCTCTAGTTCTAGACTAATGGAGTTTGCCCTTATGCTGTGATAAGGGGGAAAAAAACACCATAAAATTCCAGGTGGAAGGCACATTCTGATCTGTCTGTAGTTCAACTCAGCAGTATTTATTTAACATCTGATATTTGTTCATCACTGTGCTAAGTCTCTGGGTGGGTAAGACTAAGAACCTTGTCTTTCAGGGCTTATGGTACTTCCCTCGGGGGCATGTGCTGGGCCTTGGTGACCAGGAGGGCTGATGGGAATGCAGCCTCAGGGGAGGGAGAAGGCGTGTCTGCAGTAAGGGTGAGGGCTCCTGCCTGCCAGGCCTGGGGTGTTGACTTGAGAGGTGCTGGAATTCAGATGAAGGAGGGAGCCCTGCTAGGGTGAGTGGAGATGCCTCCCCTGAGAGGCAGGATTGAAAGGATAAAGAGGATTAGATGGTGCCCCCCTCCCACCCCAAGGTCAGATGTGAGGAGGGGAGGTGCCAGAAAGAGGGGTTTGGACTTGAGTCTCCAGCCTGGGAAAGTGGCTTCTGCTCTAGCCCCATCACAGGTCCCTTACATTCTGTGGGAACAAAGAAGGATCTACCCCTTTCACTCCCAGACTGCTTTGTCCTTCTCCTCCTCATCTCTGCCAAACCAGAAATGGCATTGCCACCTCGTCCTCTGCAGCGCCTGCTGTGACCACGTGCTTGCTGAGGCTGGGGGGCGTCCGCATTTGTTTAGCCCCACTCTGCTATATTCTCTCTGCTCCTGGTAGCCCTGTCACCCCCCTCCTCTGAGTCTTCGTCCTCCTGCCTGCCCAAACTGCTTTCTCAGGCATAAATATAATCACGGAAGTCCTGGGCTTAAAAGCTCCTCGTGGTTCTCCCCTGTCCACAGGACAGGGTCTAAATGTCATGCCCCTGATAACCTGGCCCCGCCTCCTTTTTCAGGCTGTGTTCTGGGGTCTGAGTGACCATTTTGGAAAGCAGAAGTGTTTTATAGTGAAGTATGCTAGTTGATGGTGCTAACAGGATTGGCTGCTCAGAAGCACCTGGGGTGTGTGGCACCAGCATGCTATCCTTGTTAACCACGCAGCTACAGCACAGAAGGTATTTATAGCGATCCCATATCGCCAAGGAAAAGTTGGAATGCGGGTAGTGACTCATTTTAAAAGGCGGCAGGAAGGCAAGTGACACTCTGGGGAGGATTTCCACTGAAAATGGCAAAAGGTTTTCAGTGTCTCAAGCTTCAGGCATGTGGAAAAATCTACATATGAAGTCCAGTAACGGAGATGTGAGGCTAGCAGGCACAGAGCTCCTGACAGTCTATCAGGAAGCGGAAAGCGCAGGGAAGCAGGAGAGCTCTGCAGATCACTGGGGAGCACGCAGACCCAGGCTTGCCCCCGCTCACCCCGCGTGGGGTCGGGCCCGACCTCGGCCTCACCCATGGCTTTCCTCTCGAGTCATTGATTTGAAGGGTGTTTTGTGGAAACGGGGGCTGGGTCTTTTCTGAGTAAGTTAAGTAAGAAGCCAGCCAGACATATTTTGGGGTTGGCTTGCCCTGCATGTGTTTGAGAAGTGGGAGCAAACAAGGGGTCAGACTCCCAGAGAAAACGGGGCAGAATAATGATGAGTCTCCAAGGGGCTCCACAAGCCAGTGGCTTGGGAGGAGGATGGCGTGGTGGGCAGTGGCGTGGCCACCTGCCCCTAGCACAGTGCTGGCGCTCAGGGTTCTAATGGGGGCGGGAGGGTCATCGTGGGCAAGCCGTGAAGGGGCAGACTCCTGGGCAGCCTTGAGCAGGAGAGGCTGTGCACCCTTGCACGCCCCTGCGGACCCTGGCAGGGACAGGGTGGCGGTTCTGCTGGTTGACCGATCCAGTCTGCGATGTGAACCCCGCTGCCCCTGGGGTGCTGCCAGGATTGGGCGGCCGGGCTGTCCTCCCGTGGCGGCAAGGCTGCCTGCTGTCTGTGAGCCGCGGGCAGAGCAGGAGGCTGCTGGACTTGGGGTTCTGCTGTCGTCCCCTCCGAGAACTCCCGGGCCCGTGGGCAAGGCAATGCACCTGGGCACACAGTGGGTGCCCATGGTGGGCTGGACGGGACTCCAGCCAGGCGGTCCAGGGGAGCAAAGAGCTGCAGGGAACTCTAATGCCTTCCTGACAAGCAGGCCGTGTTGCCTAGGAAATGCTTCTGTCCCCCAGAGTTCTGCACACGCCCATGGTGGAGCTATGGAAGAAGCAGCTGAAGTTATTCCAAAAAAACAGTCAAGTTTGGTAATAAGAGGAAGTGGCCTCTCCCCTCTGCCTCTGGGCTGGGTTTCTGGGAGTGCACCTGCCAGGAGGAAACCGTGCACTGCCTGGGGACGTGACTGCGGGCTGGGCTCTCAGGCCTACCGGTCAGGGGTCCAGGCAGCGCTGGGCCAGGGCCGGGCTGTGGGCAGATTCCCAGTGCCGAAGGCAGAGTGAGCCGTGAGCCGGTGCCAGTGGGCTGGAAGAGTGTAGATAAGCAAGAGCAAACAGAGATCCAGCGGCGTACAGCCTGCCGGAGGGCCTGGGCTGGGCTGGCAGCCTCTCTGGGCGGGCTCAGGTGCAGAGGGGACCTTGCAGGAGTGGGCACCGGAGTCCTCCCCCTGCGGATAGTCTGGGGAAGGGGAGCTGCGGGAGTGGAGCGGGGGTGTGACTGGACGCAGCAATGGAGGGAGCTGGGGCCAAGACAACCTGGGTCCCGGAGCAGTCCTTTCTCGCGACTCTGGGTGACCCACGGGTGACCCTGCGGTCTGTGCACAAGCGGTGGTCCCTCAGGAGGAGCCCTCGGGCCAGGGGCCCCACCAGGCCGGTGACCTCGGAGTGGGGAGGCTCTCGCCCGACAGAGAAAGGAGAGTCTTCACAGGAGGTTGTGACGGGAGCTCGGCAAGTCAGCTCCAGCCAGGTCAGTGCCATTGCAGGAGGGTTGGAAGGATTTCAATATTTTTGAATTTACTGATGTTCTTTTTGTGGCCTAGTATGTTGTCTAATCTGGAAAATGTTCCATGTGCACTTGAGAAGAATGTGTATCTTGCTGCTTTTGGGTGCAGAGTTCTGCGGATGTCTGTTAGGTCCATCTGTTCTAGTGTGTTGTTCAGTGCCTCTGTGTCTTTACTTTATTCTCTGTCTGGTTGATCTGTCCTTTGGAGTGAGTGGTGTGTTGAAGTCTCCTAAAATGAATGCATTGCTGTCTATTTCCTCCTTTAATTCTGTTAGTATTTGTTTTACATATCCTGGTGCTCCTGTGTTGGGTGCATATATATTTATAATGGTTATATCTTCTTGTTGGACTGACCCCTTTATCATTATGTAATGTCCTTCTTTATCTCTTGCTACTTTCTTCGTTTTGAAGTCTATTTTGTCTGATACAAGTACTGCCACACCTGCTTTTTTCTCTTTGTTGTTTGCATGAAATATCTTTTTCCATCCCTTCACTTTTAGTCTGTGTATATCTTTGGGTTTGAGGTGAGTCTCTTGTAAGCAGCATATAGATGGGTCTTGCTTTTTTATCCATTCTGTTACTCTGTGTCTTTTGATTGGTGCATTCAGTCCATTTACATTTAGGGTGATTATTGATAGATACGTACTTATTGCCATTGCTGGCTTTAGAATCGTGGTTACCAAAGGTTCAAGGATTGCTTCTTTACTATCTAACAATCTAACTTAACTTTCTTGTTAAGTTATTGTAAACACAGTCTGATGTTTCTTTATTTCTCTCCCTTCTTATTCCTCCTCCTCCATTCTTTATATACTAGGTGTTTTTTTATTCTTTCCCTTTAGTTAGTATTTGGATGGTCTGTTTTCTTTGCTATGATTTTATTTTCTCTGGTGACATCTTTTTAGCCTTAGGTGTGCTTCCCTCTAGAGCAGTCTGTTTAAGATATCCTGTAGTGGTGGCTTATGAGAGGCAAACTTTCTCAACTTTTGTTTGTCTGGAAATTGTTTAATCCCTCTGTCATATTTAAATGATAATCGTGCTGGATACAATATTCTTGGTTCGAGGCCCTTCTGTTTCATTACGTTAAATATATCACGCCATTCTCTTCTGGCCTGTAATGTTTCTGTTGAGATGTCTGATGATAGTCTGATGGGTTTTCCTTTGTAGGTGATCTTTTTTCTCTCTCTAGCTGCCCTTAATACTCTGTCTTTATCTTTGATCTTTGCCATGTTGATTATTATGTGTCTTGGTGTTGTCTTCCTTGGGTCTCTTGTCTTGGGAGATCTGTGGGCTTCCGTGGACTGCGAGACTATTTCCTTCCCCAGCGTGGGAAAGTTTTCAGCAATTATTTCTTCAAAGACACTTTCTATCCCTTTTTCTCTCTCTTCTTGGGGGTGCATGTATCTCTTTGGTAGTGTCTTCATTTCCTTCAGATAATACCCAAAAGTGGAATTGCTGAGTCAAAAGGTATTTCTATTTCTAATTTTTTGAGGAACCTCCATACTGCTTTCCACAGTGGCTGCACCAGTTTACATCCCCACTGAGCATGCACAGGGCTCCTTTTTCTCCACATCCTCACCAGCATTTATCTCTTGTCTTTTTGATGGCAGCCATTCTAACAGGCATGAGGTGAACTCTCATTGTGGTTTTGATTTGCATTTTCCTGAAGACTAGTGATGTTGAACATCTTTTCATATACCTAGTGGCCATTTATAAGTCTTCTTTGGAAAAATGTCTATTCAGGTTCCCTGCCTATTTTTTAATTGGATTATTTATTTTTTGCTATTGAGTTGCATAAATTCTGTATATATATTAGGTACATGGTTTGCAAACAGTTTTTCCCATTCTGTAGGTTTTTTCACTTTGTTGATGGTGTCCTTTGCTGTGTAGAAGCTTTTTAGTTTTAGTCTCACTTGCTTATTTTTGTTTCTGTTGCTTGTGTTTTAGGTGTCATATCCAAAAAACCATTACCTAGTCCCATGTAAAAGAGATTTTTTCTCTTTTTTCTTCTAGTTTTATGATTTCCAGCCTTACGCTTAAGACTTTAATCATGAGAGTTAATTTTTGTGATTGTTGTAAGATAGGGGTCTAGTTTCTGTTCTTTTACATGTCAATATCCAGTTTGCCCAGCACCATTTATTGAAAAGACTCTCTTTTCTCCACTGAATACTCTTGGCTCCTTTGTCAAACATTAGTTGACTGTATATTGTTACTTAATAGTGTTTAAAAGGTCAATCAACCACTAGCATTTCTTTTTCTGAGGATTATTTTAAGTAGCAAGTAACTATCATGCATTTATAGAGTAGCATAAATTATAAACATTAGGTCTGTACCTAAGTCTTTCAAAGGAGTGTATTTGTTTCATGTATAACTGGTCATACTTATAATTCTAGGCAGAAACCACTACGTTCATTAGTTATCATAGTATAACATTTTTGTATGAGAAAATACTACATGAATTATTTCATCAAATCCAACAACCATATGCAGTTTTATCAGTACTAGTAGGAAACAAAAATAATCCCAAGTTCACCAACTTCTTCCAGTTAATAAAAATGCCTGAATTAACTTAATGTCATCGGTGTGACATTTCTTGTAACCTGTGATAATACTGCACACATTTAAGGCAGATCAGTTACATCCTGATCTTATCACAATCCTGGGAAATAAGGGAATCATGACTTGTGATTCTGACTGAGACTATTTCATCTAAATGTAAAAAATTCTCCAAAGGATTGACAGGTGCTTAATAGGTCTATTCCTTAAAGTGCCCTTGTTTGGGAGAGGCTCGAAATACAGTGTTATCAGAGACTCCTGTGAAGCCGACGGAAGCGCTGTTGACTGATAAAAGTCGGGTGGCGTAACTGCCGCAGTGGACGTGAGTCAGAGGAACGGATTCTGTGCAGCGCTGAGCGTGCCCCTGTGTGCGCAGTTCCCGAGGTGCGGGTGTGAAGGGCTCCTTGGAGCCTCCCTGCAGCTCGTTAATTTCTTTGTTTTTAATAATTTTTTTTATTGTGAAATGATTATCACAGTAAGTTAACATCCTTCAACATACATAGTTACAAATTATTTTTTCTTGCGATGTGAACTTTTGAGGGTTTTTTTCTCTTAACAACTTTTCAATACACAAGACATTATTGCTCACCATGCAACGAACAAGTTCCAATACAGTGAACAAGCTCCCACAAGGTGAACAATGCAAGGAACATAGTGAACAAGTTCTCACAAGGTGAACAATGCAAAGGCAGTCATGTCAGAGAAACGAATTCAGTTGCTAGATTCAATCAAGTCAACTATGATTATTCATATGATTTTTATACTTAAATTATAAGTGAATCCCACATTTCCCCCTTTGTTGTTTTAATTGACGCAAATGCATATGCATATATTTGTGGAAGGTACCAGAGTAATGATTAGCTGGGCTCGGCCTGTGACATAGCTTGTCACAGGCAATGTCGCTCTCGTCTGGAGGAGTGAGGTTCTGTGCCTCACCTCAGTTGCCCCCCACGTTGCTCACCTGAGGTCCCTGGCGACTGTGCCTGTCTTAGGTTGTTCTCCCATGAGGAATCTTACGCGTCTCTGGCTAACCAGCCATCTGCTGGGACCAAACAGGGAGATAAAATACGAAAGAGAGGACAGCCAGCAGCTATAATTCTGGATAAAATCACAATATACATGATTATTTTCTTGCAGCAAATGCAGGTGGGGAATCAGTATATGATTTCACAAAGTTGTTTAAAAGGAATCACTTATTTCTTGAAGTTAATTCTTGAAAAGTACCATATGCTTGTATTGGCTTTAAAAGACCAACAACTGCCTTCCGCACACACACTAGAAGAACAGGAATACAAATGCATAACAGTATTAGACCTACAATTATAGGCCATATCCAATGAAACAAAGAAAACCAATTTAACAATCCAGGCATTTGTGAAAACTTATCAATACCATGATGAATGTTGTCTATTTGATCTTGAATAGTATGCGAAAAATCAGACAAAACAATACATCCCTGGAAATTGTTCACATCCCATAGTTGTACAGCCCTCCCCATGCCCCCCCAACATTACATCTGCAATCATAATGCCCCTTTTTCCCTCTTATCCGTCCCTTCCCATCCATCTTCCCAGTCCCTTTCCCTTTGGTAACTATTAGTCCGCTCTTGGATTCAGTGAGTCTGCTGCTGTTTTGTTCCTTCAGATTTTTTCTTTGTTCTTATACTCCACATATGAGTGAAATCATTTGATACTTGTCTTTTTCGGCTTGGCTTATTTCACTGAGCATAATACCCTCTAGCTCCATCCATGTTGTTGCAAATGGTGGGATTTGTTTTCTTCTTATGGCTGAATAATATTCCATTGTGTATATGTACCACATCTTCTTTATCCATTCATCTACTGATGGACACTTAGGTTGCTTCCATTTCTTGGCTATTGTAAATAGTGCTGCAATAAACATAGGGGTGCATCTATCTTTTTCAAACTGGGCTGCTGCATTCTTAGGGTAAATTCCTAGGAGTGGAATTCCTGGGTCAAATGGTATTTCTATTTTGAGTTTTTTGAGGAACCTCCATACTGCTTTCCACAATGGTTGAACTAATTTGCAGTCCCACCAGCAGTGTAGGAGGGTTCCCTTTTCTCCACATCCTCGCCAACATTTGTTGTTGTTTGTGTTTTGGATGTTGGCCATCCTCACTGGTGTGAGGTGATATCTCATTGTGGTTTTAATCTGCATTTCTCTGATGATTAGCGATGTGGAGCATCTTTTCATGTGCCTGTTGGCCATCTGAATTTCTTCTTTAGAGAAGTGTCTATTCATGTCCTCTGCCCATTTCTTAATTGGATTATTTGCTTTCTGTTTGTTAAGGTGCATGAGTTCTTTATATATTTTGGATGTCAACCCCTTATCGATACGTCATTTATGAATATATTCTCGCATACTGTAGGATGTCTTTTTGTTCTACTGATGGTGTCCTTTGCTGTACAGAAGCTTTTCAACTTGATATAGTCCCACTTGTTCATTTTAGCTTTTGTTTCCCTTGCCCCGGGAGATATGTTCATGAAGAAGTCGCTCATGTTTATGTACAAGAGATTTTTGCCTATGTTTTTTTCTAAGAGTTTTATGGTTTCATGACTTACATTCAGGTCTTTGATCCACCTTGAATTTACCTTTGTGCATGGGGTTAGACTGTAGTCCAGTTTCATTCTCTTACATGTAGCTGTCCAGTTTTTCCAACACCAGCTGCTGAAGAGGCTGTCATCTCCCCATTGTATATCCAAGGCTCCTTTATCAAATATTAATTGACTGTATATGTTTGGGTTAATGTTTGGATTTTCTATTCTGTTCCACTGGTCTGTGGGTCTGTTTCTTTGCCAATACCAAATTGTCTTGATTACTGTGGCTTTGTAGTAGAGCTTGAAGTCAGGGAGTGTAATTCCCCCTGTTTTATTCCTCCTTCTCAGGATTGCTTTGGCTATTCGGGGTCTTTTGTGGTTCCATATGAATTTTAGAATTATTTGTTCTAGTTCATTGAAGAAAGCTGTTGGTAGTTTGGTAGGGATTGCGTTGAATCTGTAGATTGCTTTAGGTAGTATAGCCATTTTGACAATATTTATTCTTCCTAGCCAAGATCATGGGATGCATTTCCATTTGTTAGTGTCCTCTTTAATTTCTCTTAGGAGTGTCTTGTAGTTTTCAGAGTACAGGTCTTTCACTTCCTTCGTTAGGTTTATTCCTAGGTATTTTATTTTTTTGAGCAATTGTGAATGGAATTGTTTTTCTGATTTCTCTTTCTGTTAGTTCATCATTAGTGTATAGGAAAGCAACAGATTTCTGTGTGTTAATTTTGGATCCTGAAACGTTGCTGAATTCAGATATTAGTTCTAGTATTTTTGGTGTGGAGTCCTTAGGGTTTTTTATGTACAATATCATGTCATCCACAAATAGTGACAATTTGACTTCTTCTTTACCAATCTGGATGCCTTGTATGTCTTTGTTTTGTCTGATTGCCTTGGCTAGGACCTCCAGTACTATGTTGAATAACAGTGGAAAGAGTGGGCATCCCTGTCTTGTTCCCGATCTTAGATGAAAAGCTTTCAGTGTCTCGCTGTTAAGTATGATGTTAGCTGTGGGTTTGTAATATATGGCCTTTATGATGTTGAGGTACTTGCCGTCTATACCCATTTTGTTGAGAGTTTTAATCAGGAATGGATGCTGAATTTTGTCAAATGCTTTTTCAGCATCTATGGAGATGATCATGTGGTTTTTGTTCTTCTTTTTGTTGATGTGGTGGATGATGTTGATGGATTTTCGAATGTTGTACCATCCTTGCATCCCTGGGATGAATCCCACTTGATCATGGTGTATGATCCTCTTGATGTATTTTTGAATTTGTTTTGCTAATATTTTGTTGAGTATTTTTGCATGTACATTCATCAGGGATATTGGTCTGTAATTTTCTTTTTTGGTGAGGTCTTCGCCCGGTTTTGGTATTAGAGTGATACTGGCTTCATAGAATGAGTTTGGAAGTATTCCCTCCTCTTCTATTTTTTGGAAAACTTTAAGGAGAATGGGTGTTATTTCTTCTCTATATGTCTGGTAGAATTCAGAGGTGAATCCATCAGGTCCGGGGGTTTTGTTCTTGGGTAGTTTTTTGATTACTGATTCAATTTCGTTGCTGGTGATTGGTCTGTTTAGTTTTTCTGTTTCTTGCTTGGTCAGTCTTGGAAGGCTGTATTTTTCTAAGAAGTTGTCCATTTCTTCTATGTTTTCCAGCTTGTTAGCATATAGATTCTCATAATATTCTCTTATAATTCTTTGTATTTCTGTGGGGTCTGTCATTATTTTTCCTTTCTCATTTCTGATTCTGTTTATGTGTGTAGATTCTCTTTTTCTCTTAATGAGTCTGGCTAGGGGTTTATCTATTTTGTTTATATTTTCAAAGAACCAGCTCTTGGTTTCATTGATTTTTTTCTATTGTTTTATTCTTCTCAAGTTTATTTATTTCTTCTCTGATCCTTATTATGTCCCTCCTTCTGGTGACTTTGGGCCTCATTTGTTCTTCTTTTTCCAATTTCAGTAATTGTGTCTTTAGACTATTCATTTGGAAATGTTCTTCCTTCTTTAAATAGGCCTGGATTGCAATATACTTTTCTCTTAGAACTGCCTTTGCCGCATCCCACAGAAGTTGTGGCTTTGTGTTGTTGTTATCATTAGTCTCCATATATTCTTTCATTTCTGTTTTGATTTGGTCGTTAACCCATTGATTAATTAGGAGAATGTTGTTAAGTCTCCATGTATTTGTGAGCTTTTTTGATTTCTTTCTAAAATTTATTTCTAGTTTTATACCTTTGTGATCTGATAAGTTGGTTGGTAGAATTTCAATATTTTTGACTTTACTGAGGTTCTTTTTGTGGCCTAGTATGTGGTCTATTCTGGAAAATGTTCCATGTGTACCTGAGAAAAATGTGCATCCTGCTGCTTTTGGGTGCAGAGTTCTGTAGATATCTGTTAGGTCCATCTGTTCTAGTGTGTTGTTCAGTGCCTCTGTGTCTACTTATTCTCTGTCTGGTTGATCTGTCCTTTGGAGTGAGTGGTGTGTTGAAGTCTCCTAAAATGAATGCATTGCTGTCTATTTCCTCCTTTAATTCTGTTAGTATTTGTTTCACATATGCTGGTGCTCCTGTGTTGGGTGCATATATATTTATAATGGTTATATCTTCTTGTTGGACTGACCCCTTTATCATTACGTAATGTCCTTCTTTATCTCTTGCTACTTTCTTCGTTTTGAAGTCTATTTTGTCTGATACAAGTACTGCCACACCTGCTTTTTTCTCCTTGTTGTTTGCATGAAATATCTTTTTCCATCCCTTCACTTTTAGTGTGTGTATGTCTTTGGATTTAAAGTGAGTCTCTTGAAGGCAGCATATAGATGGGTCTTGTTTTTTTATCCATTCAGTGACTCTATGTCTTTTGACTGGTGCATTCAGTCCATTTACATTTAGGGTGATTATGGATATGTATGTACTTATTGGCATTGCAGGCTTCAGATTTGTGGTTACCAAAGGTTCAAGGTTAACTTCCCTACTATCTAAAAGTCTAACAACTAACTTAATATGCTATTACAAACACAATCTAAAGGTTCTTTGTTGTGTTTGTTTCCTCCTTTTTCTTTCTCTTCCATTCTTTATATTTTAGGTATCATATTCTGTACTGTTTTTCTATCCCCTTGATTGACTTTGGGAATAGTTAATTTAATTTTGCATTTTCCTAGTAATTAGCTGTTCTATTTTCTTTACTGTGGTTTTATTACCTCTGGTGACAGCTATTAATCTGTAGGAACACTTCCATGTATAGCAGTCCCTCCAAAATACACTGTAGAGATGGTTTGTGGGAGGCAAATTCTCTCAGCTTTTGCTTATCTGGGAATTGTTTAATCCCTCCTTCAAATTTAAATGATAATCTTGCGGGATTAAGTAATCTTGGTTCAAGGCCCTTCTGCTTCATTGCATTAAATACATCATGACACTCCCTTCTGGCCTGTAAGGTTTCTGCTGAGAAGTCTGATGATAGCCTGATGGGTTTTCCTTTGTATGTGATCCTATTTCTCTCTCTGGCTGCTTTTAATAGTCTGTCCTTATCCTTGATCTTGCCATTTTAATTACTATATGTCTTGCTGTTGTCTTTCTTGGGTCCCTTGTGTTGGGAGAATGCGCACCTCCATGGCCTGAGAGACTATCTCCTTCCCCAGATTGGGGAAGTTTTCAGCAATCATCTCCTCAAAGACGCTTCCTATCCCTTTTTCTCTCTCTTCTTCCTCTGGTACCCCTATAATGCGAATATTGTTCCGTTTGGATTGGTCACACAGTTCTCTCAATATTCTTTCATTCTTGGAGATCCTTTTTTCTCTCTGTGCCTCAGCTTCTTTATATTCCTCTTCTCTAGTTCCTATTTCATTTATTGTCTCCTTCACCGTATCCAATCTGCTTTTAATACCATCCATTGTGTTCTTCAATGATTGGATCTCCGACCGGAATTCATTCCTGAGTTCTTGAATATCTTTCTGTACCTCCATGAACATGTTAAGGATTTTTATTTTGAACTCCCTTTCAGGGAGAATCATAAGGTCCATATCATTTAAATCTTTCTCAGGAGTTGTGTTCATAATTTTACTCTGGACCAGGTTCCTTTCACGTTTCATATTTGTGTATGGCACCCTCTAGTGCCCAGAAGCTCTACTTTCTGGACCTGCTCAGCCCCTGAAGCAATGCTGGGATTGTAGGGGAGTGGTATTGGTGCCTCTGGGGAGGAAAGGGGTGTTTGCTGGTTCCTGACTGCTATGCCTGTCTCCACTGCCTGAACCAGTGGGCTGAGCGCACAGGTATAAGCCTCTGTGCTTTGCGTTTTTACTTGCTATAGACAGATCTTCCCTCTGGCTGGCCTAACACCAGGGAAGGATTTCCCGGTTTACAAGCCCAGTGGGGCTGGCCAGAAGAAAGGCGCACAAGTCTGCCTGCCACAGAAGGGGTTCTTGGAGCTGTGTAGGCAGCCAGGGAGCTGGAGCACCTAAAGACCGTGAAAGCTCCCAACCTGCTGGGCAGAGTGCACCCGGACAATTTTGTCTGCCTGTCCTTTCTCCTGAGCAGCAAGCTCCATGCAATCCTTGCCCCTTTAGCAGCTCTCTTGCTAAGGGCTTCTTTGTTAGGAAGTCTCTCAGACTGCCCACCCTTCTTTTGTCCCCAAGCAGCTGGGTATGGATCCCTGCTTTCACAAGCAGCTGGATTCTTAGTCTCTCCAGGAATTCTGCCTGTCTTAGCTTTCCAACCCCCTACTTACAAGAGTATCATGCAAGCACCATGTAATGTAGATTTGTGCTCCCAGAGCAGATCTCCAGAATTAGGTATTCAGCAGTCCCACATCCCCACTCCCTCCCTGCTCCGTTCCTGCCCCTCCCACTGGTGAGCTGGGGTGGGGGAAGGGCTTGGATCCCGCAGGACCACAGCTTTA
Source organism: Smutsia gigantea (assembly GCA_032199065.1). NCBI lineage: Eukaryota > Metazoa > Chordata > Mammalia > Pholidota > Manidae > Smutsia > Smutsia gigantea. The sequence goes on along the minus strand of JAVSCE010021263.1, from coordinate 81,617 downwards.
GTACGTTACCCTTTTCTGTGAGGGGTGCTCTTGTCTCCAGGTGTATGCAGTTGTTGCCGTCCTCTTTCCCGTTGCTCTTTCAAGAGTAGTTGATGTAGCTTTATTTTCATATTATATGAGGTTTTAGGAGGAAGCCTCTGTCTCACGTCTCACGCCGCCATCTTTAATCTCTCTCTCCAGCTCCTTAATTTCTGCATGTGATTTTGCTGTATGTAGAAAAGAGCCCACTGTAAGTGTGTGTTGAGGCTTGTTAACTTTCCTCACTTTTTTCTCCTGGGACACGCTGTGTCCAGTTTTCAGTAGGAGTCAATAGCTTCCTTGCTGTGCTCAAGACTAGGAAGCAGGTGACCGATGGTCATCTGTATGGACTTCCCCAGACAGTGCGCAGTCAGCACCAGGCTGGGAGGCCCTGGGGCAGAGGTCGGGTGTCTCACACACAGCCCAGGCACAGGGTCGCCCTGTCAATGTTTGCAGTAACGCCTGAGTCTTTCTTGGCTGGTTTGTTTTTTCAGTAGATAAGATTTAAATAATTATCCCTGGATGCCCTTTTGGGGGCCTTTGTGAAACAGTGTTAAAGGACAGTGTGAAGGGGTGGTGATGGGCTTTGGGGAATATGTACACTAGTTTTAGTGATTAGGTTTCCTTATCAGTGAGGGAGAATAGTGAGTTTCCTGCCTACCTCCCTGGGCAGCTTTTGAAGATCAAATGAGGTGTTTGTCTTCATTCATTCATTTTCAGACTTTCATGATGCCAGCCTTTTAAGTCCCTTTAGCTTTTGGGCCTCCCTGCAAACATGTAGGGTGGGCGCTGTGATTCCCCGTTCAGCGCCTAGGGAAGCTGTGGCTCCGACTTGCTCACACAAGGCTGGAGTCCTTTGCACAACTGTGAGATGTGCCCTCTGGAAATTCATGACAACAGGAAAGACAGATACGTAAGCAAACATGTGAAGATGTTTTTAGTGTACAAAGCCACCGGCAGTATGCCATCCCTGTACCCCTGTTGGCCTCTTCACCCGAGGATTAATGTTACCATGGTATATATTACTATGGTTTAACAAAACATTTTCTTCCTTGCCTTTGATAAACTTAAAAACCACAATTGTTTTCTGGTATGAGTAATACTTTTTTTTAACTGATATTTAAAAAATTAGAAAATCTATATAGATAGTATAAAAACAAATCAGAATTTCCAAGTGCCCATAGATAACCTTAATTTTACGTATTGATACCTAAGCATATACTTCTGTGTATCTGTCCACACGTAGGATTAACATGGGGACCCTGATTCTTTCTCTGGGGGTTTCCTGAGCCAAACAGCCCAAGACCTTCCCTCCCATGTGCATCTCTTGACACCCAGAGAACTCTCCCCCGGGAGTGGAGCCAGGCGGTGACTCATGTGCAGCACGTGCAGGAGGAGGCACGTGGCCCCAGGAACTTGGCCTCTTCTGCTTCTGGCCTGCTTCCTCTCCCAGGTGTGCTTGTGGGCAGGAACGTGGAGGGACAGTGAATGCCAGTGGTCTGCTGTAGTTCTTCTGAGGTGCCAGAGGCAGTTAGAGGGATAGATGCTGAGGGATGAAGTCCAGGCTCAGGCCCAGACCCAGGCAGCTGGCTCTGGTCCCACTCACTGAGACATTGGCAGGTGTTTTGTTCAGTGGTAGGTGAGAGAAGGCTGTTTCTCTGTGTTTTCTTCATTTTGTTTTTTTTCTGCATTGTAGCTTCTTCCTGTAATTAAGATGGCTAAAAAGAAAAGGTAACCTTAAAAAGTTTTAAGTTAATGTAAAAACTTTGAGAGTTGTTTTAAAGAAATAGAGAGCCTGCTAGACTTTTGAGCTGAATTTAAATCCCAGTTCAGGTTCTTAAGTCGATTTGTGGCCTTGGATAGACCTCCAAGAGGTTTTGTTTTAGCTGCAAAATGGTGATAAGAATATACCTACTTACAGAATTATCTTGAGCATTAGGGATATAAAATTCCATCCTCATAAAATAACAGAGAATCCTTAACTATTTGCTGTTATTGGGTCTGTGTACATAGGAAAAAAATCAGGCTTTTTTGTATTTTGAATTCCACGAAAGTTCAGGTGTATCGAGTTGTACAGGGTGAGGTTATATATATTCTGTAGAGGTTGCATGCATGTACAGCATTTTTGCCTTGTAAGTTGTTAAAGGTGACACACACCCTTCAAAGTGAAAGAAGTCTCAAGGGAAAATGGCTAGTGATGCCCGACGGAAGGGTGGTGGGACCCAGGTGTTGGTAAGAGAGACCTCAGCAGTGGCGAGGGGCCCTTTGACTTGTGATCACAGCTACTTCTGGGCTTCCCAGTGTCAGTCTGGATTTGAAGGTTTTCATCAACATACCCCATTTCCAATGTGTTCATGCCAGGCTGGCTTTCTGAGGGCCTCGTTTCCCTGCCCAGCTCTGTCTTGTTGAATCAGCAATTTATATTCCTTTACCCATCTTTTCTTTTAACAGCCCTGGTTCACTCTGCAAATTCCACATGACCTGGGTGCCTGGAGACGTAGCAAAGCATTGGAATTCATTCTTGGGTCTCTCTGTGCGACTCACCTCTCCTCCTGGGTCTGCGGTCCCTCTGTTCCTACTGCCTGCTGTCCCAGTAGTTCATTAAGGATTCAGAAGCTAGCAGAAGTTCTTCCCCAACCTGCTGTTGGGCCTGCAGAAGAAGCACCAGATGCTTGTCCTCAAGGAGTGTATAATTTAGAGGAAATAAGGCCTCCCTAGAGCGTCCACAAGGTTTTCCTTGGACATATGGTTTCTACCCTGGACCGACTCTCCACCATATCCATGATTGCTCAGTGAGCCCTTAAACCTAAACATGAGCTCATTAGGAGAGTTTTTCCCCCAGAGATAGTCTTAATTGAGGAATAGAATTAAAAGCATAAAAGCACACACACACACACATACACACACACACACACCCTACCCCTCAGTGGTTCACAAAGTTGTGTTGTTTTCCGAGTTTTGTCTTTTATAACTGCTTGTCCTTAGAAACCTGCTTGTCTAGAAAGGGCACCTTTGACTATTGTTTGAGATAGCTTCTAACACTTCTGGAAACCGTTTTGGCAGGAGCATAGAATCCATACTCTGGGGTTAGGAGCCAGCACTGGGGCTTGTGTTCGGGGGGTGGTGGATAGACGCAGGACCAAGCAGAACCAGCTGGGCGGTAAATCAGTGGGGATTTGTTTCTCCAACAGACTAGGTGGCTGAGGGTTATGTCTTAGTAAAAGGAGGCAATTTCTGCTTACTAAGATACTCTATTAAAGTGAATGTTCTTACGTATCTTAGTTTTTCCTTCATCTGTTGACTTCCAGGCTCATAATCGGAGTATTGGAGCTGGGAGGAGCCCTCGGGATGGCTTGCATTGGACGGGTCACCATCTTTCCCACATTCTGTGTCCCTTTCGCCCAGGTGTTTTGGCACCAGTGGCACTGTTTTCCATTGTCTCAGAGCTAGGCTAGCTGGGATATGCTGGCAGCTACTTAGTTTTAAGGACAAAAAGTATTACTTCTCCTTTCAGGTCCTCTCTAAGCCGTCTCTGCCCGTTTGTGCCCAGGAACCAGCGATGAAGCAGAGCTTCGCCTTTGACAACGCTGGCTATGAGGACAGGCTGCACAGTGTGCGCCCTTCCCAGACGGCCACCGGCACTATCAGCGTTTTGGGCATGACCTGCCAGTCCTGCGTGAAGTCCATCGAGGGCCGGATTTCCAGGTTGAAAGGCATTGTGAGCATCCGGGTTTCCCTGGAACAAGGCAGTGCCACTGTGAAATATGTGCCATCGGTCGTGAGCCTGCCACAGGTGTGCCATCAAATTGAGGGCATGGGCTTCGAGGCCAGCATTGTAGAAGGAAGGGCTGTCTCCTGGCCCTCGAGGTCCTCGCCCGCCCTGGAGGCCGTGGTCAAGCTTCAGGTGGAGGGCATGACCTGCCAGTCCTGCGTTAGCTCCATAGAAGGTGAACTCAGGAAACTGCAGGGAGTTACCAGAGTCAGAGTCTCGCTTGGCAACCAGGAGGCAGTCATCACCTACCAGCCTCATCTTATCCAACCCCGAGACCTCAGGGACCATGTAAATGACATGGGGTTCGAAGCCGTCATCAAGAACAAAGTGGCTTCCTTGAGCCTGGGACCCATTGATGTTGGGCGGTTGCAGAGCGCCAACCCAGAGACACCCCTGGCTCCCGCCAACCAGAATCTCATTAACCCTGAGACTGTGGGCCATCGAGGCAGCTGCCCTGTGGTCACCCTCCACCTGAGCATAGACGGAATGCACTGTGAGTCTTGCGTCCTGAATATTGAAGAAAATATAGGCCAACTCCCAGGGGTTCAAAATATCCAAGTGTCTTTGGAGAACAGAACGGCTCAAGTTCACTATGACCCCTCCCGGGTCTCCCCAGGGGCCCTGCAGAGGGCCATGGAGGCTCTTTCCCCTGGGAAATTTAAAGTCTTTCTTCCTGATGGAGTGGACAGGAGTCGGGCGGATGACCGGCCTCCCACGTGTCACCAGGGCCCGCCCTTGGGCAGCCAGGCACAAGGTGTGAGCTGCTCCGTGGTCCTTGCCATCGGCGGCATGACCTGCACGTCCTGTGTCCAGGCCATCGAGGGCCTTGTGGCCCAAAGGGAAGGGGTGCAGCAGATATCAGTCTCCTTGGCCGAAGGGACTGGAACGGTTCTCTATGACCCCTCTGCAGTCACCCCGGAAGAGCTCCGAGGTGCTGTGGAGGACATGGGGTTTGAAGCTTCCATCATTTCTGGTAGGTAGTTGGTACGTTTGAGGTTCCCCCGGGCTTGTCCCCTCCTCCCTGTGTCTCTGACGTGGCACCTGCATGGTTGGACAGGTGAACCACCTGCACTGCCTCGCACATTGGCCGCCGTGACAAAAATTCATCAGCTTCCCCACGTGCTGTTTGTTGGGGTAGGGAAACGGAATTCCCATGTGTTTCTCTTTGCCTCTCATGGAGCAGCTGAATAAGTTTCTTAGATTTTTGGCTTCTTTACTGAACAAAACTGATTCTGTGTTCTTTTTTAAAAAGAGTAATACTGTGGGGATAGCAGGCCTCTCTCCGAAGGAACCACCATCAGTTTCTTTGAGGTTTAGCTACTAAACAAAACAAAATGAAAAGAACAGAACCGTAGTCTCACCACCTAGAGCCCCTTCTGTTGAGAGTGGGAACTGACGAGAGATTTAATGGTGATCCCCTTGCCGCCTTCACGAAGCAGGTGCCCACATGCCTTGTCACCTCACTAGACAGGGTCCCCAGGGGGGTGTCCGTTCCTGCTGCCGTGGACCTGCCGGCCAGTGGTCGCGCCCTTCATCGCCCTTACACAGAAGCGCTACCCCTGCAGCAGCGTCTCAGGGCCTCCTGCATGGCCACATGCCCCAGGACTGTGAGCTCTGGTTGCAGTGAGGAGGGCGGCCTGGCCGGGGCACTGGAGCCACCCAGGGGCTCGGGAGAGGCTCTGGAAGGCGCATAGGCAGCAGCCTGGGGCCCAGGAGGCAGCACTGTGCTGGGCAGTGATGGGGGGGCGTGGGGTGGCCTGGGCATGAGGACCCGCTGGCTGGCAAGCAGGCCAGACGGGCCATGGGCCACCTCGATGGCCTAACATAACAAGCTGAGTTTGGACTGTGGGTAGAAGCGAGGATATTCAGCAGTGGGGTTTAATTGGAGGAGGCACAGATCAGACTGCATTTTAGAATCCAGTCAGGGTGCAGCGTGGATTGAGGCCCTGAGACCCCAGGAGGCTGGGTGGAAAAGGGTGAGCAGGGGATGGATCTCAAGGACACTCTCGTGAGCGGGGATGTGCTGGGGCTGGGCTGTGGAACAAAGGGGGGCCTGGGGTGAGCCCTAGCTAAGGTAGCTCCCAGGGACAGTTGCACGTATGAGTCCTGAGTTCAAGGTGGGCTGGGGCTGGGAATGCACATTTGAGCGGTGGGGAGGGCACCCTGGTGGCCCTGGTGTGGAAGTGGGGGAGGAGGGTGCCTCAGACCAGTGATGGGAGGGGTAGAGTCCTAGACGTAAAGGGAGCTGTTTCCAGGAGGGAGCTGACGGGATGCAGCAGCTATGGTTTAACCGGGAAGAGTCGAGATGCCTGGGCAGGAGCTGCTTCAGGGCCCAGGGAGGTGGTGGGGGGTGGTGAGGAGGTACAGACCTCCAGGAGCTCAGGGGGGTAGGATGGAGGGTGTGATCATAGGTTGGGATGGTTGGGAGAGAGGCTGAAGATAAGGAGGTTATGGGGACATTTGGGAGGGATGGCTTTGGGGCTGTCGAGATTCCAAGGTGCAGGCCCTGCAGGACAGTCAGAGGCAGACAGCTGCATTAGCCTCTGGCTGGAGCTCAGTGCTGCAAGGGAGCAGCTGGCCAGGCACTGAGGGCTCATGGGCAGAGCCTGCTGGCCGGGCTCCAGGCTGGTCAGACCGAGTCTCCCACATCCGCTTTCTTCTGGTGACCGCCGGATACAGTGTGTCTCCTTGCAAAGTCCACTCCATTGTGATACTTCCCTGCACACACACCCTTAAAGGAAGTAGGTAAGTCATGTGGTGTGTCTTGGCTTCTTTCTGTACTTCGTCTTTTGTACCAAGTTTTCAGGAAGCAATTTTGTTGCTGAATAAAAATCAGTAAGGAATATACAGTGAATTCTGTGCTCTGGAGGTAGGAGTCCTCACCTGCTGTGTTTGTGTGAGGCTGGAGTCTTTCAACAGGAGAACCAGGATATTGGCAATAAAAAGAAATGGTCCCTGAACTACATATTCCAGAATAATTGGATTTGACTAAGTAAACCTAGAAAGAAAAGAACAGTGATTTTTATTGGCCAGAATCATAATTAGTTTTTGGCCCAAGAAGTGTTTAAGGGTACTAGGTTTAGCAAATAAAAACATAGGCTACCTAGTTAAATTTGAATTTCAGATAAACAGTGAATAATGTTTTAGCATAGGTATGACCCATGTAATATTTGGGGCATACTTATGCTAAAAAACTTGTTTATCTGTAATTCCAGTTTAGCTGGATATCCTGTGTTTTACCTGGCAATCTTAATTTAGGGTGAACCATGTACATTTTGGTGACTATCTTTTATAGCCACTGAAGTGCTAAAAAGGCATCATTTTTATTTAATTAGTCATTGGGATTGACTAGGAGCTCCCTGAGGACAGTCCTCAAACCCTGTGATTCGCTTCTCCCCGGACTCAGCAGCTCTGAGCACTTAGTACTTACTTGTGGAGGAATGGAAGGGAAGGAGGGAGGGACTGTGAGGAGCAGGTCTCAGGAGGTTTGAGTCCTGAACAGCCAGCCGCACAGGGTCTGCTGTGATGAGAGCCCCGGGCGCAGGTGGCCTGGCGGACCCGCCTCATGGAGCTGCACAGGGAGAGGTTTGGCCAGGAGCCGGGTCCCCAGGGCTCAGATGGGAATCCCTTGGCTCCATCCTGGCATTTCCCACCTGTTACCTCCCATGTGCCAAAGGTCCCCATAGACCAGTTGACAATCGGCCTGGGAAAGTGGTCTGCAGGGGGTCAGCCCCCGGATGATGGGCCAGGGGGCGGGAAGGGGATGGTGGGAGAACACAAAGGCATTATGGGTATTGAACTTCAGTCAGCTTGACACAGCTATCAAAACATTCAGACTTGGTTTAGCTAGAAGGCCGCTCTGCACGCTGCCCGTTTGTGTAGTGTGAGTGGCTGGTCAAATGGATACATGAATACAGTGTAAGGAAGTCATCCGTCATGTATGACATGTTTCTCTTACCCTCGTAAGTGGGTCAAGTTGCTTTTAGGGCACTGTCCCTCCCAGCGAGAGCCGAGGGTCTGCAGGGGCCTGGACTGTGCTGGCAGCTGTGTGGTGCTCAGAACAGCCCTCCTGCCCACACTCTTAACAGAAGCAGATCAGAGACCTCTCTCCAAGGCAGGTTAGAGTAATGTGGCCAGGAAGGTACTGGGAATTCTGGAGGTAAGGAGGCAGTCCAGCACCTGGCTGTGGTCCCAAAGACCTCACGGTAGACAGAGTGTTGGAGCTGGGCCTGGACAGGATTTCAGAATGGGTAGGATTTTAGTGGGTAGGAAAGAGCAGAGGAGACTCAAGCATGGGCCCACTGGAGGGAGTCCTCCAGGGGTGTCTGGGAGCAGTCTGGCTTGGACGGGGCTTGCGGGTAAGTAATGGGAGATGTCAGACAGGCCAGCAGCCTGGGTCTCGGAGGAGGCCCCATCCTGTCTCCGCTTCCTGCCTTTCAGTCTTACAGTGTGTTCCCCTTGCAGCATTCACAGCAAGCCTGTTACTCTGCTGACAGTGCAGGACTTTCCTATCCCACATGGTATGGGGAAGAGTCCTGTGGTGGTCTGGGGGCCCCTCCCTCACCCACCACCTATCCAGCCCCACCCCGCCGCTCCCGTCGGCTTGTTCTCACCTCAGAGTCTGTACTTGCTTTTCCTTTTGTCTGGAATGCTCTTCCCCAAAACCCACAGGGTGTACTTCATGTCAGATGTGGTCTTCTGGACATTTCCCAAGTTGAATATAGTTTATATTTGGAAACATACAGGTTTGTAGTACACATAGTTTGGTGATCTTTTTTTTCACCATGCAGTTACCACAGACACACTTACAGGTCCGTCCGTATGTCTGCAACGCCATGTCCGGTGGCTGCACAGCAGACCGGCATATGGATGTGCCTTGACCCAGCCAGTCAGTTTCCTATTGGACAGTGCCCACCTACTTTGCGTGTGTGTGATTGTGAATAAACCAGTGGCTGCTTTTGAGGCCAAATCTTTGAGCACATACTTGTTTCCTTATGATAAATCTCTGAGAGTGTACTGCTGGGTCCAGGATGTAGACATTTCATTCCGTCACTAATATTGTGCCTCTACTAAGTGCCACGCGGTCTCAGGTGATAGTGCCAGGTAGGCTTCCAGAAAGTCAGACCAGCAGACTTCCAGGAAGTTGACGTGCCCACCTGCAGAACTAGCAATGTTGATAAAGGACCCAGTCAACAGGCTTGTTCAGGTTTTTGTTAATCCATTTCCACTTTCTTTAGCAATGTCTGGAAGCCTGGGATTTAGTCGAGTTGTACCTCAGGGCTGGAGAAGGGCCACATGTAAACGTAGGTTCGTAAGGGGGTGTGAAATTCTCTGTATAGTGTGGACATTACTGAAATTGTTGGCCATGGTATTTGGATAGAAGGGAGGTGAATTCAGAAAACGGGTGTTGGACTGGGAAGTGGGGGTTGGGTGCAGGAGGGTTGATGGGTTCGGGAGGCAGAATGTCACAAGGTCGTGGCCACAGAGGAGATTTTGTGAGTCTCAGGCTCACGGGGTGGAGTTGTTTGAACAGTGACAAAGTCTAGGACAGCAAACTTGCACTGGTGGCTCAGGCGACGATGTTGCTTCAGGAAGGCGCAGGTCCTGTGGGTCTGCGCCTGAGCTGCTGAGAATGCTGATCAGCTGGTCTCTTAAAGTAAGGGGAAGTAGTTTGGCACTTGCCAGAAAATGAGCAAAACATCCCAGCATGTGAGATATGTTCAGAAGAGAAACTTAAAATGGGCTGCTATCAGTACAGGTTAATGTTGACTGCTATCTTCTGCCACTGTGGATTGTGAGATACAAGAGTGCACCGTTAAATGGTGGGTGTAACGATCCTTCTACATAGTCTGAAAGGTTATTTTATATCATTAAAACAGTGTACCTTCTGGAGTGATGAAGATGTTCTGTATCCTGATCTGGTTGATGATTGGTTACACAGGTGAAGGTGTACACACATGTGGTGGGCAGGACAGTGGCCCCCAAAGATGTCTGTGCCTAGCCCCCGACCTTGTGAATATGTCTGCCCCCTAACCCCCTAACCTTATGAACGTGTTTACACCCTGACCCCTTGACCTTGTGCATGTGTCTGCACCCTAACTCCTTGACCTTGTGAATGAACACATCTGTGCCCTAATTCCTTGACCTTGTGAATGTTCTGCACCCTAACGCCCGGGCCTTGTGAATGAGTCTGTACCCTAGCCCCTTGACCTTGTGAATGAACATGTCTGAGCCCTAAGCCTGCCCCAACTTTGTGAACGTGTCCACAGCCTAACCCCTGGACCTTGTGAATCAGTTGGATATCCGAATGGAATGAAATTAACCTCAACTATCACCTCATACCTACACAAAAGTTCATATGAAGTGTATCATGGGCCTGGATGTGGAAATTTATTCAAATAACAGAGCTTGTAGAAGAAAATGCCATCAACATGTCCCAGTGTTGTGATAGACACATCTGTTAATAGAGCACAAAACACACTAGCCATTAAAAGCAGTTTAATTGATTGATAAGCTGGACGTCATCAACAGTAAGCATGTCTTCTATCAAAAAGGACACCATTAGATGAGAGTGAAAGTACAGGCCCAGACTGGGAGCAGGTGTTTGCAGTGGGCACAGCTGACAGAGGGCTCACGTCCAGGGTACAGACGGGACCTCGGCAAACAACTTGGGAAAGGTGTTTTGGGTCATTTAGATCCTCATGGGGAGGGAGTGAAGGTCTGCCAACCAGAAGTCATAGGGTTTAAAAGGGCAGACCCTGGAGTTAGACAGAGCTGGCTTAGAAGCTAGCTTCAGTACTTCCTACCTGAGGGGCTTGGGGCAAATTCCTTAATTTCTCTTACCGCATTTCCTCATCTGTAAAATGTAGTGATAGTCCTGTTTACCACAGAGAGCTACTCTAAGGACTGCAGGAGGTCACAGTGCTGGGGGGGTGCCCGGTGAGCTCTTGCTGTCACCACCATCCAGGAAGAGCCCTCCTTTAGCCAGACCTTCCGTTCTGGGCGTGTGGGATCGACTCCTACGTCTGTGATTGTGTACCTCTCGTTGTGGGGAGGGAGAGACAGTGATGGAAACATCAGCCCCTGTAGCCTCTCTGGGGGCTTGTATCTGGATGTGTCAGGCTGGAACTGTTCTAAAAGAAGTTATTAGCTCTTCTAATATGAATAATTTCTGACATTTTATCCTAGAAAACTGCTTTAGCAACCATGTGGGAAACCACAGGGTGGGGAGTTCCGTGGTGCCAGCTGCAGTGTGCACACCTGCGCTGGTGCAGGAAGCAGCTCCCCACACTGGCCCTGGCCCCAGCCCCAGCCGCTTGACGGCCCCACGAGCCTGCGCGACAGTGGAGCCACAGAAGTGCTTCTTACAGGTGACAGGCATGACCTGTGCCTCCTGCGTGTCTCACATAGAGAGAAGCCTGCAGAAGGAGGCTGGTAAGGAGGCTGTGTCGCAGGGGTCTGGCTGGGGCTGCGGGAGCCCTGGGGGCGCTGCGGAGTGGGGCCTGGAGCGGCGTGGGGGCATTGCAGGCCGGTGCTGCAGAACTGGCCACCCTGAAGCAGATCCACCGTGAGAGTGTTGGTGCTGGCCTAGTGTCCCTGGGCAGTTGGCACTCTGCTCTTCAGTCTGTTTGTGCTGAGATGATCTCTGAGTAAGTCAGCCATGGCACGTCCACCGGAGGCCTCTCCGTCGCCTTCATCAGAGTAGTCTTAATTTCTCCCTTTCAATCCCATCATCTTCTTACTACCAAATGAATTAAGAGCCCACATTTTGCCGAGACAGTCCAATTTTAAACATGCTGTTGTCCCTCCCAATCATAGAATGTTGTGGAAATGCCGGAGTTTTGGCCTCTAACTACGTTTCCAATACTGTCTCTGAAACCTGAAAATGGAACAAAAATCCTGTCCCTGTTTGTCTGGAACACCTCTTGGCCACGTTCCCTCTGCCTGAGCTCCATGTGTTTTCCTGCTCAGACTCTGGCCCTCAGAACCAGCGTGCATCAGGAGGGCACGTTTCCGGGCTCTTGCTCACTGTGCTCTGTGGCTTCCCACAGCGCTAGAATGGCTGTTCTCAAACTGGGGTGTTACAGGGGTTCCTTTGTCATCCAGGCACTGGCGGTTCCTGAGATCGACAGTCTCACGGCGCCCATGCTTGTCTTCCTAACTTGGGTCCCTCATTCTGTCTCTTACAGGGTTTTTTCTAATGTGGTATGAATGAACCTCTTCTTCCCCCTTAAAGTAACACAATGTTGTTAGCAGGATGCACATCTTCCTCAACTTACAATGGGGTTCTGTCTCAATAAATCCACTGTCAGTTGAATACTGTAAGTCAAAAATGCATTAGATACACCAACCCTGCTGCCCTTCACAGCTCAGCCCAGCCCACCTCCAACCATCCTCACAGCACTTATGTTAGCCTACAGCTGGGGAAATCATCTGCCACATAACCTGTGTTATAATAAAATGTTGACTATCTCGTGGAGTTTATTAAGCACTGAAGGGGAAAACAGACGCTGTTTGGGCACAGAGTGGTGGTGGGTGTGGGCTGACTGGGGGCTGGGGCTCGCTGCCCTGCCCCGCTTCATGAGATGCTTTGTATGCTACCAGACATTGCTAGCCCAGGAAAAGATCCAAATTCAGGATTTGAAGTACTGGTTTCTACTGAACTTGTATCGTTTTCACACCATTGTAAAGTAAAAGAATCATGACGTCAAAGACCACCTGTAGTCAGTGGGCTTTCCTTTTCACTCCTGAAAGTGATTGAAAACTGAAAAAAAGAGTAAGGGAAACCACTTCGGAATTTTTCTTTCCTGTGTCTGAAAGTGTCTGGAGAAAGAAGCCTGCCATGTGCGTGGTGGCAGTTCCTGGCTGCAGACTGACCCTCTAAGGGGGCTGCTCCCAGAGGCATCCTCCAGAGCCTGACTCGGGGCTGGGCGGGCCTGCAGAGACCCACCCTCCCAGAAGCTGTGGTCAGGCAAGGTCCTCAGGGGTTCACAGGCCGTAAAGTCGGGAGGCATGCCTCTAGAACAGGGCTCCTCACCCCTGGCTGTACTTAGACTTGCCCAGGGAGCTGTAAGAGATGCTGGGCCCCTCGAGGGGTTCTGCTTTAAGGCCTTTGCCAACTGTTAAACTCCCCCCAGGTGCCCCTGCTGTGCAGCCAAGCTCGTGAGCCCCTGGCCCCGGGTGTCTTTCCCCGTTACTGATGCTGAGCACGTCCTCCCTGAGGCTCGGCCTAGAGGGTCACCGCTGTGGCCCTCCGGTTCCAGGTGTCCTCTCCGTGCTTGTCGCCCTGATGGCTGGGAAGGCGGAGGTGAAGTACAATCCGGAGGTCATCCAGCCCCTGGAGATCGCCAAGCTTATCCGGGACTTGGGCTTTGAGGCAGCGGTGATGGAGGACTACGTGGGCTCACACGGAGACCTTGAGCTGCTGGTGAGTAGGTGCTGGGCCGGCCAGGGCTCTGGCCACGGCTCGGAGCAGGAAGCGGCCCCGTCTTGCGTGTTGGCTGTCAGGTTTTGTTAGGTTTGTTTTCCTTTGAAGACCACCTGTTCAGTTGAAGGACTGTCGTTGTGTCAGAAAGTCCCCCAAGTGGGTCTGACACGGGGATGTCAGGAGGAGGAGGTGGGTTGCGGAGTGGCAGCTGGGCCGGCGCCGTCCGGGAGGCGAGGCCTTGCTCTGGGGCGCAGTCGTGTCTGGAAGCTAACTGGTGGCCAAGCGTCCCGGCACCGGCCTGAGTGCCTGCGGCGCGTCGCTGTCCCCAGCATGGTGGGGCGGAGCGTGGCCCCCGTGCCCCACCGGCACAGCTGCGCTCCCCAGTGGGACAAGAAAGAGCAGCGTGTCCGCGAACCCTCCGTGGAGAGGGACGTGGGGTCCCCAGGAACTGGATGGGGCAGTTTTGCGGAGGTGAAAGGGTCCCCTCGCGCCTCTGCATAGTCTCCCCTCTCAGCCCTGGGTAAGTGCGTGGAGGACTCCGTGCACTCGGTTCCCAGTGCGCGGGGAGCTTGCGGAACAGCCCCCGCGGCCCTGACCGGCCCCTGGGGGTGGAGGAGCTGGGGCGCCGCGGGGACTTGCCTGCGGGAGGAGAGTCCGCAGGGTCCGGCCTGCTCTCCCTGCTGCACCCACCGCTGCATGGGAGCGCCGCGGGCGGCGGCCACCTTGGCTGAGCAGTCTGTTCCGTCGGCGGCTCCCTCCAACCTCCCTGCAGAGCGGCCGCGGCGCGCCCAGACGTTTCCCGGAGGAGCCCCCCTCCTGTGCCCGTGCGCCAGGAGGGGCCGGCCGCCGAGCCCGGTGCGGTCAGGTGGCGGGGCTCCCCATCAGACACAGCAGTGCAGCGCGCCGCCCGCCCGTGCCGCCTGCATGTCCGGACCTGGGCTGCCGAAGGACCACGACACCCCCAAAGCCCCGGGGCGGCTGGGGTGCAGGCTCGCCCGCGGGTCTGGAGAGGGAGGCTCGTGGCCGCCCGGCACCCCGAGCTCCCACTCCTGGCCAGCGCGGCGCTTTCCCCCCGCGCTGCAGATCTCCGGCATGACCTGCACGTCCTGCGTCCACAACATCGAGTCCAGGCTCACACGGACGGCCGGCGTCTCCTATGCCTCCGTGGCCCTCGCCACCAGCAAGGCGCGTGTGAAGTTTGATCCTGAAATGATCGGCCCACGGGACATTGTCAACATTATTGAGGTAAGTTACTCCCTGAAAAGTTTATACCTATCTCTCCAAAAAGGTGGTTTATAATAATCTCCGTACAAAAATGAGAAACTACAGCAAAGAAATAAAAGTTATGTGACCTAAAATCCTTCAAGTTTTCTCATGGAAATAAGGTGAGTTATTTTAAATAAAATAAACTGAAATTAAGTAAATATCAGATAACCTGAGGGGGAAAATCAGTGATTGGGTAGGAAAACGTGGTGGGGAAAGACATTATTGTTTTAATTTCAGGTATTCTCTGAGAAACCTCAGTATTGCCAAGGTACCTGGTACGTGGGGTTAAACTGGTCCCTCAGGATTTTTGTGTCTGTGTCAAGTACCCAGGGGCCAAAGGAGTGTCCGCGCTGGGCCGGGCCTGCCGTGTACCGGCCAGTCAGGGACCCTCTGGAACATCAACTCGAACCCTTTTCAAGTACACCTGCCTCTGCCCCTCCCTCAGGCTGTCCACAGACCATCCGGTTCCTTTTTAAGGCTAGTTTGTACCACACCACAGGGCGGTGGGCGTTGGAGGTGCCCTGAATGAGTTAAGGCCGTCAAAGCTGAACTAGGCCATCCCGTTCTAATGGTAAGGGTTTGTGAAGTTTGCAGGATCTCCCACTTAGGACATGGCTTACGGAGTGAAATGGCTTGTAGCAGGCTCAACATTGCCTTTAACCTTCTGTGTGTGTGCGTAAGACGACTGGACTTGGCTTGTCAGAGCTTGTTGACAGGCAGAAAATGCTCCTGCCGTTGATACACCCTTAGAGGCAGACAACACAGGTTCTTTATAATGAGAGGTCCCCAGAGAGGTGAAGCGACTCGCTCTCCAGTGCCCCGCTAAGGGTTGCAGATCTGGTGCTCCAGCCCAGATGGTACAGTCCCACCCTCAGCGGCCTTTCAGATCTGCCAGTGTGGAGCAGCCTTGACAGGGCTGAGAAGTCTGACTGAAGCCTGACAGCAGGGAGAGTCCCAGGGGGACCTGGGATGCCTGTCAGCACCCTTCTTACTTGCCACATGCCCCTGCTGAGCTCGGGGTGGCGCCCTCTCCGGCCTCCGATCTTGCATCTTCTAATGTTGGTGTGAGTTGTAAGAGGATTTGTCTCAAGGCGGCTGTAGATGCTCATTCTCCCACCATGACTTTCCATTTCTGTGCGGACTCCCAACATCAGAGCTCTGGGTGCCTCTTTATATTGTGCTCACAGGGATTTTCCTGACAGCTTACCTGTGGGGTTTCATAAAGGGTGTCAGACCTGGTGAGGCAGAGGGGGCAGGGGTGGGTAGATGGGTGGGGGTGAGACAGAGGGGGTGGATGGGGGTGAGGCAGAAGGAGTGAGTGGGGGTGGGTGGAGGAGGGGGTGCAGAGGTGGATAGGGGTGGGCAGAGGAGGGGGGTGTTGGGCAGAGGGGAGAAGAGGTAGTGATGCAGCAGAAGGAAAAGGAAGGCTGGAGCTAGGGACCCACGTGCCACCCCTCTGACACCCCGTTCCCTGGACAGGGCGTTTCACCTTGCTGGCCTGCAGCTCTCATGCAGGGAGCAAAAGTCCCACCACTCCATAGTCATGTTCTGTGACTCAGAGTTGTGCATTCCTAATCCACGCTGGTCAGCTTGGGGCATGTGGACTTGAGCTGCCCAAACCCACTGCTTGGCCAGCAGAAGAAGCAGGGTCACCACCTGCAGCCCCTCCCTGGGGTGACAGTCCCCAAGCGCTGATGGTACCCCACCTCCAGCAGGATTTGTGTGGTGGTTTGAGTAAAGAAGTCGCAAGTAGAAGAACCAAGAGTCTTCTGAGTCAATTTTAGATTAACTTCCTAATTTCCAAAGATGGAAAGTGCTTTCTACCAATGCATGTTTTAACCAACTACCTTCTCCCTGTTTCCCACCCCTCTCTTTTTAATAACAAGGAAATCGGCTTTCGAGCTTCTCCGGCCCAGAGAATGCCCAGCGCTCACCACTTGGACCACAAGGGGGAAATAAAGCAGTAGGTAGATCAGAAAAGATGAGCCGGAGCTCTTCCCGAGTGCCTCCCTGCCTCAGCCCCACTCTGCGCTGCTCTGCGCCGCCGGCGTCCCGCGCGCCTTTTCCCAATCTCCTGGCCTTCGCCCTTGCACTGCTAACCCTCAGTGTTGTCCAGTAGAAATGTCTGCGCGAACCAAGATGTTCCTAGTGTGTGGTCACCAGCTGCTGAGCGCTTGACATGTGGCTAGTGTGACTGCGGAACTACACTTGCAATTCCAGTCATTGCATTTTAACTAATTTTAATGTAAATAGCCACCTATGGCTGCTGGCTAACGGATCAGACAGCACTTAAGTTGGGAGGAAGAAAATGTGGACTTCCTCTTACTATATTTGAAGACTTCATTTGGCTAGGTTGTATAATTGCAACCTAAGGATAGGAATCATGGCCAAGTGGAAAGAGAGTGGCCTGGGAAGCAGGAGGCCTGAGTGTGTTCATTGTTGCAGATGTTTACTTATTCATTCAACAAACACAAGGCTGCTTTGTATGTAGGGCGCTGTGCCAGGTGCTGGGAGTGAATAGCATGTTGTTCCTGCCTTAGAGCGGCCTGCCCTTAGGCTGGGAGGAAGTGGGTGAGCAGCGAATCGGGTGGGTCGTGGGAGGCCAGGTAGCAGGCAGGCAGGGGCACATGATCTGAGCCCAAAGAATGAGTGGAAGTGTGCCAGGCTGAGGGAATAGGAATGAGGGTCTCCTAGGGGCACGAGGAGGGGGTTTCTATGGTTGGTGTGTCTGGAGTGCAGGGGGGCCTGGCAGGAGGGGCAGCAGGTAGCAGTGAAGGGCTCACCCTTGGGCCCTGGGGGCAGCCTTGGGTGTGAGACCTCAGGCTGTGGCCAGTGGTGTTCAGGCTGGTTAAGATGCATTAGGGCTTCCACACACACACTCAGTGGGGATTTCATGTGTGCTGGAGTCAGCGGGAGACCACAGCTGTCACTGGTGACCCCCAATTTCAAACTTTGGTGTTCATCAAGGCAGCTTCCCTGTTCTCACTGACTCTTTTAAGTAATGTTTTAAAAATTGAACCTGAATTTATAGTTGCTTTTATCTATTTTTTTCTTGGGAGTCAGTATAAGAATACATTTTGAAAAAGAGCAGTAGACAGTTATAAACTGAGGATGTTCCCTCTCTTTTGGGGCTGGGTTCCTAGCTTCCGGGCCTCGGCTGCTTCACTTGTAGATTGGAGGTAAAGTGTCAGGCGCGGGCCCGCAGGTGCCGGGTGTAAACATCTCTGGAACCCCTTGCAGGGAAGTCCGGCCTTAGATGTCCCCTAGATGGCCAGTGTCAGGGAGAGACCCTTTCTTCATTTTGTCCCCTGGTGGTCTGTCCCAGACATGTGACAAAGGCAAGCCTCAAACCGATGCCTCGGGAAGGGGCCAGCCTGTGGTCCTCGGGACAGGCGGGACCTAATGTGGGGATTGTTGCGCTGCTTTCCAGGTGGAAGAAGTCTTTCCTGTGCAGCCTGGTGTTCGGCATCCCTGTTATGGGCTTGATGATCTATATGTTGATACCCAGCAGCCAGCCCGAGGCCATGGTCCTGGACCACAGCATCATTCCAGGGCTGTCCGTTCTAAACCTTGTCTTCTGGATCTTATGTACCTTTGTCCAGGTGTGTATCAGAACAGGAGGGCAGACCTCTGTCCTCCCCGCCAGACACAGCCGGCAGCTTGGTCTGGGTGGCACTTCACTGCAGCTTTGCTGACCCGCCCCAGCCAGCTGCTGCTTCCTTCTGTATTATGACCAGCAGGGGGTTGTCCTTGGGCACCAGAGGGTGGGGGGAGACCCTGAAAAGGACCTACTTTGCTGCCAGCTTCATGGTGACTGCAGGTGACAATCCCTCAGGAACAGTAGCCCCCTTCTTGCAGACATCGGTGCCAGTTTGTCCCCAGCGGGCTTGTTGTTTAGCTTAATTTACTTTGTTGTTAGAAGCAGTAGCTGGTTTCCCCTGGAGCTCATGCTTTTTTTTAATATCCCATCTTGAATGACAGAAATGTAGTCCTGAGGAAGTGATCATTCAGAGAGGGCCAGCCCCGTGGACTACTACTCTGGGGGTGATACTAAGGGGCTGGCAATGTTTCTGGGCAGAAGTATGTCCCCCATATGTTCTAAAAATAGAACTCCTGACAATATTAGAATGTGTGGTTTAGGACAATGTGGGGGCAAGTATTTGTACGCTGAATTTGCTTTTTTCTGTTATTTTCTTTTTCATTACAAATGTGCATTTATTATTGACAATTCAAGCTATGCTGAAGTATAAGAAAAGGAGAAGATAATTCTCTAACTATGCTTCGGTGTTATCTTAGTATTATTTGTGGGCATGTACCTCTCCAGATGGTCATCTATGTAGAGAAAATACACATTTACAAGTACATGTACATGTATGTACATGTTCATGTAACAGACTCTAAACTGAAATAGGATCGTACAAGATATGCTGATTTAGAACTGGCTCTGTCATTTACTAGATTACAGACGTCTTTCACTGTAGCACGTTCTCTGTAGGTTCTGCGCAGTGCTGTCTCAGTATGGATGAAGCATGGTTTATTTCCCTATTTTCCCATTGGTGGACATTTAGATAGTCTACTGAGGGCTTTAAAGGTCTCCCACACCCTTGATCATTGTCTTCTGTAGTCAGGAGTCCTCTGAACCCAGAAATTGTTTCACAGACATCAGTTACAGGGCAGAAGGGATGTTGGGTATTTGCAGCCCAGAGGGGCCTGCAGCCGGCCTGGCGAGCTCTCACCCCTTTGCCTGCTCTCCAGTTCCTTGGCGGGCGGTACTTCTACGTTCAGGCCTACAAGTCTCTGAGGCACAGGGCCACCAACATGGACGTGCTCATAGTGCTGGCCACAAGCATCGCTTATGCCTACTCATCCGTTATCCTGGTGGTGGCCATGGCCGAGAAGGCGGAGAGGAGCCCCGTGACCTTCTTTGATACGCCCCCCATGCTCTTCGTGTTCATCGCCCTGGGCCGGTGGCTGGAACACGTGGCAAAGGTAACTGCAGCCTCAGGTGGGAAAGGAACTGTTTCTTAGGTGATACAAAGAGATCGTAATGCATCTGAGCACCGTGCTTACTTACCCTGGCAGATCTCAGTGCATCTGAGCACCATGCTTAGAATTACTAATTACATTACCTGCCGTCTAGGGAAAGACTTAAAGAAATGTGAAACCGACATAATTAGGTGCTCCAATCACTAATCTCCAAATTGGTCACTACTGAAATGCAGGCTAATCTGGGTAATTATTAAACCCTTTGTTCACCTACATTGTACAATGGAAAGAACCCTGGATTTCAGGTCAGAGGTCATACCATGAGTACAAAAGTGAGTATATAGCTTGTTAATCTGGAAATGCACATTTCCACCTTTTTTTACACCATGCATTATATCCAGATTTTATTTTTATTTTTTTCACATTTCTTTTAAAGGTATCATTGATATATACTTTTATGCTGGTTTCATGTGATAAACATTGTGGTTACTACATTCACTGATATTATCAAGTCCTCCCCACACCCCATTGCAGTCACTGTCCATCAGTGCAGTAAGATGCCACAGAGTCACTACTTGTCCTCTCTGTGCTACATTGTCTTCCTCGTGACCCCCCCACACACCATGTGTACTAATCATAATGCCCCTCAATCCCCTTCTCCCTCCCTCCTCACCCACCCTCTTGCACCCCTCCCATTTGGTAACTGCTAGTCCCTTCTTGGGGTCCGTGAGTCTGCTGCTATTTTGATCCTTCAGTTTTGCTTCGTGGTTAAACTCCACAAATGAGGGAGATAATTTGGTGCTTGTCTTTCTCCACCTGGCTTATTCACTGAGCATAATACCCTCTAGCTCCATCTGTGTTGTTGCAAATAGTAGGATTTGTTTTCTACTTATGGCTGAATAATACTCCATTGTGTATGTGTACCACATCTTCATCCGTTCATCTACTGATGGACACTTAGGCTGCTCCCATATCTTGGCTATTGTAAATAGTGCTGCAATAAACGTAGAGGTACATATGTCCTTTTGAATCTGGGATCTTATTTTCTTTGGGTAAATTCCTAGGAGTGGGATTCCTGGGTCAAATGGTATTTCTATTTTTAGTTTTTTGAGGAACCTCCATACTGCTTTCTACAGTGGTTGAACTAATTTACATTCTCACCAGCAGTGTAGGAGGGTTCCCCTTTCTGCATCCTTATGAGCATTTGTTGTTCCTAGTCTTTTCAGTGTTGGCCATCCTAACTGGTGTAAGGTGATGATATCTCATTGTGGTTTTAATTTGCATTTCCCTGATAAGTAGTGATGTGGAGCATTTTCATGTGCCTGTTGGCCATCTGAATTTCTTCTCTGGAGAAGGGTCTTGTTCATATCCTCCGCCCATTTTTTAATCGGGTTATTTGTCTTTTGGGTGTTGAGGCATGTGAGTTCTTTATGTATTTTGTATCCCCAAACTTTACTGAATTCAGATATTAGATCTAGTAGTTTTGGAGTGGATTCTTTAGGGTTTTTTATGTACAATATCATGTCTTCAGCAAACAGGCACAGTTTGACTTCTTCCTTACCAATCTGGATGCCTTTTATTTCTTTGTGTTGTCTGATTGCCGTGGCTAGGACCTCCAGAACTATGTTGAATAACAGTGGGGAGAGTGGGCCTGATCTTAAAGGAAAAGCTTTCAGCTTCTCGCTGTTAAGTATGATGCTGGCTGTGGGTTTGTCATATATGGCCTTTATTATGTTGAGGTCTTGGCCCTCTATACCCATTTTGTTGAGAGTTTTTATCATGAATGGATTTTGAATTTTGTCCAGTGCTTTTTCAGCATTTATGGAGATTATGGAGATAATCATGTAATTTTTGTTCTTCTTTTTGTTGATGTGCTGTATGATGTTGATGGATTTTCGAATATTGTACTGTCCTTGTATCCCTGGAATAAATCCTACTTGATCATGATGGATGATCTTTTTGATGTATTTTTGAATTCGGTTTGCAAATATTTTGTTGAGTATTTTTGCATCTGTATTCATCATGGATATTGGTCTGTATTTTTCTTCTTTTTGTGGTGTCTTTGCCTGGTTTTGGTATTAAGAGTAATGCTGGTCACATAGAATGAGTTTGGAAGAGGGATCCTCTTGTACTTTTTAGAAAACTTTAAGGAGGATGCGTATTAGGTCTTCATTAAATGTTTGGTAAAATTCAGCAGTGAAGCCATGTGGTCTAGGAATTCTGTTCTTGGGTAGTTTTTTGATTACCAATTCAATTTTGTTTCTGGTAATTGGTCTGTTCAGATTTTCTGTTTCTTCCTGGGTCAGCCTTGGAAGGTTGTATTTTTCTACAAAGTTGTCCATTTCTTCTAGGTTATCCAATTCATTAGCATGTAATTTTTCATAGTATTCTCTAAATAATTCTTTGTATTTCCATGGTGTCTGTAGTGATTTTTCCTTTCTCATTTCTGATTCTCTTTATGTGTGTTGACTCTTTTTTTCTTGATAAGTCTGGCTAAGGGTTTATCTATTTTGTTTATTTTCTCGAAGAACCAGCTCCTGCTTTCATTGATTCTTTCTATTGTTTTATTCTCAATTTTATTTATTTCTGCTCTGATCTTTATTATGTTTCTCCTTCTACTGACTTTGAGCCTCATTTGTTGTTCTTTTTCTAGTTTCATTAATTGTGAGTTTGGACTGCTCATATGGGATTGTTCTTCTTTCCTGAGGTAAGCCTGTATTGCAATATACTTCCCTCTTAACACGGCCTTCGCTGCATCCCACAGATTTTGCAGTGTTGAGTTATTGTTGTCATTTGTCTCCATATATTGCTTGATCTCTTTTTATTTGGTCATTGATCCGTTGGTTATTTAGGAGCATGTTGTTAAGGCTCCATGTGTTCATGGGCTTTTTTGTGTTTTTTTGTATAATTTTTTCTAATTTCATACCTTTGTGGTCTGAGAAGCTGGTTGGTACAATTTCAACCCTTTTAAATTTACTGAGGCTCTTTTTGTGGCCTAGTATATGATCTGTTCTTGAGAATGTTCCATGTGCACTTGAGCAGAATGTGCATCCTGTTGCTTTTGGGTGGAGTGTTCTGTAGATGTCCTTTAGATCCATCTGTTCTAATATGTTGTTCAGTGCCTCTGTCTCCTTCCTTACTTTCTGTCTGGTTGATCTGTCCTTTGGAGCAAGTGGTCTTTTTTTTTATCCATTCAGTGACTCTATGCCTTTTGATTGGTGCATTCAGACCATTTACATTTAGGGTGATCATTGATAGTATGTACTTATTGCCATTGAGGCTTTAGATTCATGGTTACCAAAGGTTCAAGGGTAACTTCCTTACTATCTAACAGTCTAATTTAACTCACTTGTATGCTATTACAAACACAATCTAAAGGTTCTTTTTTTTCTCCCCCTCCATTCTTTATATATTAGGTGTCATATTCTGAATTCTTTCTCTATTCCTTGACTGACTTTGGGGTAGTTGGTTTAATTTTGCATTTGCTTAGTAGTTAATTGTTCTGCTTCCTTTATTGTGGTTTTATTTTCTCTGATGACAGCTATTTAGCCTTAGGGATACTTCTGTCTATAGCAGTCCCTCTAAAATACACTGTAGAGACTGTTTGTGGGTGGTAAATTCTCTCAAATTTTGCTTCTCTGGGAATTGTTTAACCCCTCCTTAAAATTTAAATAATAATCTTGCTGCATAGAGTATTTTTGGTTTGAGGCCCTTCTGTTTCATTGCATTAAATATATCAAGCCACTCCCTTCTGGCCTGTAAGGTTTCTGCTGAGAAGTCTGATGTTAGCCTGATGGATTTTCCTTTATATATGATCTTTTTTCTCTCTCTGGCTGCTTTTAATACTCTGTCCTTATCCTTGATCTTTGCCATTTTAATTATTATATGTCTTGGTGTTGTCTTTCTTGAGTCCCTGTGTTGCGAGATCTGTGCACCTCCATGGCCTGACAGAGTATCTCCTTCCCTAGATTGGGGAAGTTTTCAACAATTACCTCCTCAGAGACACTTTCTATCCCTTTCTCTCTTCTTCTTCTGGTACCCCTATAATGCAAATATTGTTCCATTTGGATAGGTCACACAGTTCTCTTAATATTCTTTCATTCCTAGAGATCCTTTTTTCTTTCTGTGTCTCAGCTTTTGTATTCCTGTTCTCTAATTTCTATTTCATTTTCCATCTCCTCTACTTCATCTAATCTGCTTTTAAATCCCTCCATTGTATGTTTCATTTTGGATCCTGTATTTTTCTATCTCTCTTGAATTCCTCCCTGAGGTCTTGAATATTTTTCTGTAGCTCTGTGAGCATGGTTATGATTTTCATTTTGAAATTTCTTGCCAGAAGATTGGTGAATTCAGTTTCACTTGGCTCTCTTTCTGGTGTTTGTGGGATTTTGGTTTGAATCAGGTTCCTTTGACATTTCATATTTGTAGGTGGCACCCTCCAGTGCCCAGAAGCTCTACTCTGGAGCTTCTCAGCCCCTGGAATGATGTCGGGGGTCGCAGGCGAGCTGCACTGGTACCTGTCTAGAGGAAAGCCCTCTTTCCTGCTTCTCGGCTGCAGTGCCTCTCTCCACTGCCAGGGCCAGTGGGCTGAGTGCACAGGAAGAAGCCTCTATGCTTTGCACTTATAGGTGCCATAGGCAGGACAGCCCTCTGGCTGGCCTGGTGCAATGATGGGGGCAGCCAGTTTTCCATCTGGTGCCGGCTGGGAGGAAGGTGTAGCAGGCTGCATATCACGGTGGGGGGCCTCAGACCTGCTAGCCAGCTAGGGGGATGGAGCTCCTGAAGCTCCTGAAAGTTTCCAACCTGCTGGGCACAGGGCACCTGGACAATTTGTCCACCTGTCCTTTCTCCTGAGCAGCAAGCTCTGTGCAATCCTTGCCCTTTTAGCAGCCCTCTAGCTGTTAGGAATTTCTCAGACTGCCTGCTTTTCTTTTGTACCAGAGTGGCCCATTGTGGGTACCTGTTCTTCACAAGCAGCTGGAATCTCAGTCTTTCCAAGTATTCTGCCTGTCTTAGCTTTCCAACCCCACTAATCTCCAGAGCACCATGTGATGTAGGTTCGTGCTCCCAGAACAGATCTCCAGGGCTGTGTGTTCAGTAGTCTTAGGCCTCCACCCCCTCCCTGCTCTGTTTCTCATTCTCCTGCTGGTCAGCTGCAGTGGGGGAAGGGCTTGGGTCTTGCCAGATCCTGGCTTTGGTATGTTACCATTTTCTGTGAGGTCTCCTCTCTTCCCCAGGTGTAGGCAGTCTGCTGCAGCTTTCTTCCTGTTGCTCCTTCAGGATTAGTTGTATTTGCTATATTTTCATAATATATGTGGTTTTGGGAGGAGGTTTCTGTCTCACCTCTCGTGCCGCCATCTTTAAGCCCTTAAATCCAGATTTTAATGTATCCTATAAAAGAGTGGGACTCAGGCCCTAAAATAAATTAGATTGAACTTAAAAGAAAACAATGGGTAGACTGGTACTGTTTTTTCAATCTGAGATAAAACCTGTAGAACTCAGTGGCATTGTACATTCCACACAGTGCTAATGGCTGTGTGTTGATGGGCAATGAGCAGCCCCCGTCCAGGAGAGCCTCTTGACCTGTGGGGGGCTGGGTTAAGGGGGCAGCAGTCTTGTGAGGGTCACGCTGGCTCCCATTTACCCTTCTGGTCATTCCTTAGAGCAAAACCTCAGAAGCCCTTGCTAAACTCATGTCTCTGCAAGCCACGGAGGCCACCGTTGTGACCCTTGGCGAGGACAACTTGATCATCAGGTGGGTCTGCATCATCAAAAGTCCTCGATCAGTTTATATCTATCTGTGTGATACACCAAATGCGTGACATTACCCTAGGCCTTGAGGGCAGGCAGAGACACGCACAGAAGAGCCCCTCTCCATCTGGTTCAGTAAGCAAGGCTTTTAAATACTAAAAGATGAGCAAGGGTTCAATGTGGCGTATGCGTGCTGACTAGCAAATAGAGGTACTGACGACCATTGTTCCTGGAATTTAGGAGAGGACCACTGGGGTGGCTGGGAAAGTGTCACAGAAAACGTGAGGTGTGAGTTGGGCCTTCTTTGCAGGATTTGAGGGGTTCAGATGGGCTGAGACATAGGGGTTTCAACTTGCCAAAGAATAAAAGTAGGAGAAGTATTTTTCTTCTTTAAAAGATTAGCAGATATTAAGAATAAAATACTAATGATAACCATTACTGCTGGAATTTATATAGCATTTACTGTTTGCAAGACACCATCCTAACCTCTTTTTATTTAACAAAAACAAAAGAGTTTATGAGGAAGGGACTGTTATCCTTATTTTATAGATGAGAAAACAGGTTCAGAGAGGCCAAGCACCTGGCCCAAGGTCAGGCAGGTATTAATAGTGGAATTGGGGTGTAACCTAGGCTGTTGGTTCCAGAGTCTGCGTTCCTAACCCTTACGCATACTGACTCTTAAGGCATATTTAATAACAAGGACATTTTTACAAATTTAGGCTTCTGTGTTCCCCTGATCAGCCTCATTTTCATATTTGAGATAATGGTTATTTCAGGCCTTGCTCACATTCCTGAAATCTCTCTAGCCCCCTTTCCTGTAGCCATGCTCTCACTTCTGACTGCTGGAAATAGAAGCCCTGGATGGGATGTCACCCGTGCCCTGCCCCCCACGCTGTCCCCCAGCCCCTGTTAATTCCTCATTGACCTGTCTGGTCTTTGCTGGCCCCGCCATTCAGTATGATATCCGTCCAAACTCTGCTGTTGTGGAACAACCTTGGGCCCCTCCCCCGGGGCACCGGCCCCCTCAGCACACTGGTGCCGGTGCCATTCACCTAGCCAAGTCCCTTGATACAGGTGAGACAGGTCCCTTGCCGCCTAACTGGGCCCTCAGCAGGCCTTGTGGAGCATGTGAACCAGGGTTGGGGGGGGACGGGCAGGGACGTGTGGCCCGGGCTGACCGCAGCTGCACGTGGTGTTTCAGTGATAAGCGGAATCACGGTAGCCAGGATTGGAGAGCTTAGCTGCTGCTGGGCACCGCACTCCACACCCTGTGCTCTGCACAACTCACCCGAGTTAGCCCTGTGAGCTGCCCTGCCACGGAGGTGCACTCAGGGTCCCCCCATCCTCAGGATGGTCTTAGGCTTTGTGAGGGAAAGTGACCTGCCCGGGGTCCATGGCAGGTGAGTGGCCACGCTGGGACTGGTGCTGTGCAGACCCAAACTGTCCCCAGACAGGAGGGCCCTGTGTGACAAAACAGTGGTGCCGGCCTGCGTGGGTGGCTCTGGGTGGTCATACACCTTGGCTGCTTTTTCCTTATAAACCGGTAACACAAGAGTTGCTGGGACGTGGAAACACTCAGAGCAGGAATAAAGCTGGGCAGCCGCATTTATCTCGGCCTTGCATTTGGGACCAGCTGCAGCGGCATGGAGCACACTGCCGACTGGAACTCAGGGCCGGCTCTGTGCCAGGGAGGGAAGCTGGCAGGAGTGTGGAGGTCTGGGGCTATGCCTGCTGCGCCTCAGCTCTTTCCTAAAACAGTGGTTAGACTTTGGCTGTGGGCAACCTGTGTGCCCACCCTGCCACTGTTGTAAAGTGAGGCACCATTTTGTAAGTGGGGACGGAAGGCCAGGGCTCTCGGGCTGTGCCTGGGGCAGGCTATGTGCTGGGAGCGCACCAGCTCCTGCCTGCCAGATGGGGGGGTCCTTCCTGCCCCACCCTCCTGGCTGCTGGGGTGATAGGGCCCAGGGTCACGCCCTGCTCTCTGGTGGCTGCCGCCAGCTCTGCCCTCTGCAGAGCGGCCAGTGCCAGGCCCTCCCTGGCTGGGCCTCTGCTGGCGGTGACAGGTCAGCAGCGCCTCCTGAAGGCCACTGGAGGTTCCTGCCAGACTCGGCCTGTCCCTCCCTGTCCCCAGCAGGGACACCCGTCCTTTTTCTGCGTCCCGGGTCTGGGTGCTGGGAGCATCTGCATCCGGTGCTCCTTCTTGCTCGTGGTGATTTCTTCACAGTGTCCTTCACAGCCTTCCTTCTTGGCTCTCCTCATTCCTCAGCTGTCAGCGAGTCTGGGGGTCTCCGTGTCGGCTCTATTTGTGTGTTAGACTGTCCCGGGGACCCCTCTTCCCCTGTGTCTTCAGTTCCTAGCTCCGTGCAGACCTCAGTGTCCACCCGCCTGCTGAAAGTGTCTCTGGTTGCTTGCAGAGGCTCAGAGTCCTTGTCTCCCTCCCGGTCTTCCCGCCACGCTCCCTCCCGGTTGTCCTCCCTGCCCTGAGCACCAACCACCCCCGGGCCGTCTTCAGGGAGGGGCCCGGGTGTCCTGTCCCGTCCTTGCTTCCAGCTGCACCACCTCTGGTGGCCCCTGCTGCCCCTCCCCCGGCCTCCACACCTGTCTGGGCTGCCACGAGCTCTCCTCCAAAGCACCACACAGGCTCCTCAGTGGCCTCCTACCTCCAGCCTGTTTCTTTTCTGGCATTTTCCCACATTCAAACCTGTGACCTTTTGTAAGTGCAAATCTGATTATGTTTGCTCTAGCTGACACCCTTTGGCAATTCCCTGCTGCATTACATCGAGTCCCTGTTCCTTCTGCCCCTCAGCCTCTTGTCTAGCCCTTCCTGCGTCTCCTCCCCCCACCCTGTTCCCAGGCAGAGGCTCTCGCCAGCCCCGGGCCTCTGCCCATGGTCCCTCCCCCAGCGCCTGTCCTTCACTGGGCTCCTTGTCTCCCAGTTCTGGGCATGGGGGTTGCATCCTCTGGAAGCCTTGGCTCTCCCTCAGGCCTGACTCAGCTGTCGCTCCTGGTCCCCCGGGAGCACTCAGCACCTCCATTTTCCCTGGGACATCCCCATGGCAGATGCTCAGGTGCTGGTTCAGTGAATGGACGACTGAAACATTAAGTAAGTTACACAGGTGTGCATGCTGGACATTAAATGCCTGCACGGCTTGGTCCCCAGTTTCCCACACTGAAGTCTTCCATGTCTCATAATTGGGAAGACAGAGTCATAGCTGTCATGCATCCAGTGGCCATCTGTTAAAGTTCTTTGTCTTTGGGACCCAGTGAGGAAGAGAGAAGAGTAGAGGAGCTGGGTGAGGTGACCAGGCTGCTGGCAGAGACTCTTGCAGCTGAAGAAACACTAGGAAAAGACTTCTTTTCAATGACGTGTATTCTCACAACCTGGCATTTTGGGGGACATGAGCTTCTTAAGAGGAGATTATGCTGGGAACTCATGGGAGGGAGCACCTTGACCCTGATGAAGGGCCGTTCACCTTAAATTAAACTGTCAGAGTTACTAAGATCTGGCGAATCCAGATCAAAGGGAAAATTTAAAGTTAAGCAGAAATCTGCATTATTAAGGTTTTCTAAAAAGGCTGTGGGCCAGTTTTGGTTCAGAGCTTGGTTTGTGCCCGACTAGAAGCTCCCACCCATCAGCTCTCAGCGGCCTTCCTACCATGAGCAAGTGCCCCTTCCCCTGGCCCCGGCTTCTCCTGCCAGGTGGGGTCTCTGGGCCACAACAAGCGCCTGCAGGTCATGCCTGGGAGCTGCGGAAGGGCAGAGCCTGGGCATCCCCATCACTGCAGACTGAAAAGACACAGGCTATTCTTGGGCTGGAGGGGCCTCCCTTCTCCGTGCGTGCTGCCCTGCCCAGCCACCAAGCCGACTTACACATGTCTTGTGCCAGCACTTGAGACTAGAGCTGGCCACCCTCTTTCCCTTAAAGCCCCCTCCTCAGTACTCCCATCGCTGAACTGACGTGTACAAGCCTGCTTTCATCCTCCGGGCCATAAGCCTCCTGAGAGGGAGGCTCCACCTTGTCCTGGCCACAGCTCATGCCTGCACGGTGCCTGGCACACGGGTTGGTCACCATGAGAACAGCCTTAGTGATGATGGAAGTTGCCCCCTCCACGGAGCCCTACTGCGCACCAGGTGCCGTGCGGAGCATGGGACAGGCATCATCTCAGTCAGTCCTGGGAACAGTGCTGCCGTGGTAGGGCAGGGGCATCGCGGCTCGGAACACCGTGTGACTTGCCAATGTACCCCGTACCCCAAGGTGGACTCTGAGCTCCCGAGGTCTGCCCCCTCCACTGGACCCTCAGACGCACACAGACCCTTGAATCCTCATTTTGCTGAGGAAACTCTTGAACAATTTTTTAAAAAGAAAATATTGTACATATTTTACATCTGTGTCTACACATGCCAATTCCTGGTTTTATACCTTTATAGCAACATTAAAAAAAATGGGCACATGTTCAGTTTTGTGCCTTTCTAAGAATAGGTACAGTTTTTGCCCAGGTGGAGTAAACATCATTTACCTCATGTGCATTTGGGAAGATTCCAGGAGAAGAACCTGAAAATGGAGCAGTACCTGCCCTGAGTAAATGTCTTCCATCTCACATGGAGAAGGCCCCTGCACGTTCCTCTCTGATAGTTTAAATGTAGTCTTTGTAGAATGAAGGGGTGCATAGTCAGCCTCAGGGCCCTGCCTCTCCCTGCTCTTCGCTGACGTGGTCACCGTTCATTCACAAGCCCGAGTTGCATGTACCAAAGTGGATCTGCCCGTGTCATGCTTCTCAGGAGATGGTGCACAGTCCCTGCGTACACCCCTGCCTGTGCTCTTTGTCCGCCTGTCCCTGGGCTATTCCCACCAGCACAGTCCACACTCCTCATCTACAGCTCTGTTTTTCTCTCCCTGTAAAAGTTGTCTTCAGCAGCTGTCTCTGTCCCCTCACCTCACCTCACCGTCTCAGCCCCTTTGGTGGTGCTTCTGTCTCCCCCAATTTCTGAACTTGCTTTTGCCAAAGACATCAAATAGTCTGCATGTTCCCAAAGCCAACCATTGCTGTTTTTATCTTCCATTTCCACCTTCACCAGCATTTCTCCCTTTCCATTTAAACATTTATTTCCTTTTTCATTAAGGCATAACTGACGTTCACTGAAGCACACTGTCCCTAAGCATAGAGCATGAGTTTTACACATATTTGCATCTGTGTGGAGGCGTCCGTGGCATTTGCCGTGATTGGATAGGTCTCCGTCCTGGGGCGTCTCCTACCACGTCACTGGCTGGCCCTCCCACCTGTCCAGCCTCTGAACACCGTGCCCCAGAGCATAGTTGTAGAACTCCTCTTTCCTGATTTCACCCCTCGGTAGGCTCAGACCATTTTGTGGCTAACTGCCAGCTGTGTGTTGACAGCTCCCAGATGTGTGCCTCTAGCTCTGCCCTCTCAGCTTGAATCGTCCTCCCGGCTCCCTACTGGGCATTTCTATGTGGACGTCAAATAGGCATCTCAGAGCTGAAATGTCAAAGAAAAGATCTTCATTTCTATCTCCTCTCTCACTTCCCGAGTTGCTTCTCCAGAGTTATCTCCATTCTTAGTAAATGGTTTCTCCATCCACCCAGACTGAGACGTGGAGGTCAGCTTTGATCCTCCCCTTTACTCGCTCCCCACATCTTCACGCCGGCCGGAGCATGCCCTAAACTCTCTGGAGTGGTCATTCACCCCTCTTGCTGTCTTTTGCTTGGGTCACCACAGTAGCCGAACTCTCCTCCCAGCTTCTGTACTGTCCCTGCATCAACCAGGTGGATGACCTGAAAACATGAGCCAGATTAAGCCAGCTTCCCGTTAAAACTGTATATCAGAAGCCCCTACTTCGCTCTGCAAGCCCGGGGGTGACCTGGGCTCTGCCTGTTTCTCAGGGCACCCTTCCATCCTGCCTTAGGGCCTTTGCACTAGCTGCTTTTTCTCCCTTGAATTTTCTTTCCCGTATGTCAGCCCCTCTGGTCCTCGTCATCCAGGTCGCAGCTCAAATGTCCTCTTCCACGTGCGGCCTTCCCATTTCTCTCCTCATCCCCCAACCACCTAAGACGGCCTCCAGTTCTGTTCTCACCAGAGCACTGATTCAGTACCTGGAGCATTCTTGCTTGCCGTTCCCTCCACGGATCTTGTCTTTACTAGGGTAGGGGCGTCACTGTCCTGTTCCAGCTTTCTCCCCAGCACCTGGCACAGTGCCTGGCGCTCAGCTGCACGGGAAGTACTGACTCAGCCTGTGCATGAACGGGTAAGATGAATACTGCTCGGTATAAGGTGAGTCGTCTAACCGGGCCAGCTCTCTGTCTAGAACCTGAGCTGGGTGGCAGACCGAGAGGGGAACGCCCGTGATCGCCATGCGCGTGACTTGAGTGCATTTGTTGTAGAGAGGAGCAGGTGGCCATGGAGCTGGTGCAGCGGGGCGATGTCATCAAAGTTGTTCCCGGGGGAAAGTTCCCAGTGGACGGGAAGGTCCTGGAAGGCAACACCATGGCTGACGAGTCCCTCATCACAGGTCAGGTGGCTTGTGTCACGTCCCCTTGGGGTGGGTGTGACAGCACTTGCCTGGCATGTGCATGCGACACAGGCCTCGCACAATGGCCCGTGTCTTCTCCACCTGCAGGGGAAGCCATGCCGGTCACAAAGAAACCCGGGAGCACAGTGATCGCTGGGTCTATAAACGCACATGGCTCTGTGCTCGTCAGCGCCACCCACGTGGGCAACGACACCACCTTGGCCCAGATTGTGAAGTTGGTGGAAGAAGCTCAGATGTCAAAGGTAATGAAGACATTTTAAAACAGTTTAGCTTCAGCCTCCCCATTTTATTAGTCATCCTGAGAGTTGCCCAGACTCAGGCAGGTTTTCCTGAGCAGGGATGGATTGGTGACGGAGTCCCCAAGGGAGGGGGTGTCCCTATCCTTGTCCGGGCCCGTGGGGGTGTGTTTCTCTGTAGACTGCGATTCCCCTGGTCTCGGCGTCTTATTTTCACAGGCACCCATTCAGCAGCTGGCTGACCGGTTCAGCGGATATTTTGTCCCATTTATCATCATCATTTCAACTTTGACGTTGGTGGTATGGATTATAATCGGTGTTACCGATTTTGGTGTTGTTCAGAAATACTTTCCTGTAAGTTGAATGCTTGGGACAATATGGTTATTGTGTTTAAATGATCTGTTGCCATTATTCCTGTTCTTTCCTGGCTTAGATTCACTGGGCCTCAGTAACCCATTACATTTCAGTTGCTCACTTCACTTATTGGCACCAAAATCCTAGCCAGGGTAGGACAGTCAGTCATGTACTTCTGCAGGCTTTTAGTGAAGGTACGTCTGCTTTCTCATGAGTGGATTTCACAGACACCAGCTGGACCTTGGTGCTTGTAATACTTGAAGCATTTAAATTATGCAGTATTGGATATGGCCATTTCTGAGGTTGTAAGGCACACATTGTAGAAGATAGGTCACACAATTTTGATGGCATGATATCAAACAGGTTTTAAGAAATACATGTTTTTGTTCTTCAATACGTCCCCTACCTTGCAGCTTTCCAAGCAATGCTAATAACTTTTTAAAAATTAAATATTTATTAAACACTATATATGAGGCAATGGAATATACATTTTTGAGTTTAAAAAATGGGTAAAGAATACTATCTGAGGAAATGCAGTTTTATCAAACTTTAAAAAAAGTGGAAAATACAGAAAAACATTTCTGCTTGAGAAACAAGAACTATATCCTTTAGTGAGTCCCGTTTGGGACTGCTTTCTTTTGGCCCAGAATCATTGGCCGTGTTTGGAGACATCTTCAGTTGTCATGACGTGGGAGGGGATAAAGCATGGCATCCAGTGGGTGGGGGCCAGGGACTGCTGCTGGCATCCCACGGTGCACAGGACCAGCCCCACAGCAGAGAACCATCTACCCCAAATGTCAATAGTGCTGAGGCTGAAAAAGCTTGATGTACGTAAAAAGCTACTGGTCCCCTTAGAACAGTACCGTTGACCCTTGAACAACATGGGGTTGAACTGCGTGGATCCACTAATATGTGGATTGTTTTCAGTAAATATATTGGAAAACTTTTTTGGAGATTTGAGACAACTTGAAAAAACATTTTCTTTCCTCTAGCTTACTTTAATATAAGAAAACAGCATATAATATGTATAACTTACAAATTGACCATTTACATTATTG
Source organism: Smutsia gigantea (assembly GCA_032199065.1). Lineage (NCBI taxonomy): Eukaryota > Metazoa > Chordata > Mammalia > Pholidota > Manidae > Smutsia > Smutsia gigantea. Next base: position 48,203 of record JAVSCE010021263.1, on the reverse strand, counting down.
GTAAGGCTGTCAGTCAACAGTAGGTATTTTCAGTTAAGTTTTTGGGGAGTCAAAAGTTATGTGTGAATTTTTTAGTATGTGGGGAGTCAGCACCCCTAACCTCAACACTGTTCAAGAGTCAGCTATATTTGATGACTGCCCAATGAGTGGGGCGATGTCTTACTTTATTTTTAAAAATACCTCATGTTTAGTCAAGTCTAATGCATATTTTACCTGTGAGCCATAGAATAAGAAACTGTAGATAGAGGATGGATAATTTTTTTCTTTTAAAAAATTCCCTGACTATAATTAAAGGCAATATCCAAGTCAAACACCCCTGACATCTCAGGAGGCCTCAGTGCTTTCAGTGACCACGGCTGTTAGGGCACCTGACTGCTGGGAATGCCTGCTTCTGCGGGAGAGCAGCTCAGGGCACTCGGCCGTGGGAGAACTCGGTCCTACACAAGTTGGAACATGTGGTTTCTGCTGTTCACTGCCTCTCTGTCTTAATTTGACTTCTTTTGTTTTTACCTGCAATATCAGGGAGAACGCTGGCGAATGAGGGACTGCGAGTTCCTTTGAGATACTGTTATTGCTGTATACAAATCATTTGTAGGGGCAGGGTTACTGCCAACTTCCAGAAGTCCACCCTGTCTCACCAGAATGCCAGGTGTTATTTGGCAGGAATTATTGGTTTAAAAAAGGGAGAAAATCCTATCATCTTAATCTCTAAAGATTGTATTATTTTAAACATGTCCTCCTACCTAAGTCTAACTGTTATATGAAAATGCAATGGCCCCTTAATGATATACCTTAGTGTAGAATCCTGCTTTTGAAAATCAAGAGTAAAGTGCAGATGGAAGCCAAGGAAACCGTGGTCTGTATGGGTTCATAAAACATCTGTAATCAGGTGAATATGGCATCTCCTGGCCATACTCCAGAGACACCAGCTGTTTTGAAAATAAGCTAAGAAAAATCAAGATGAGAGAATGCAAATGGTTAATACTAATATGTGCCACCCAGTAGCTGCAAAGGACTCATGTTTTGTGTTGTTTGGGGTGTACAAAGAAAACAACAAAAAAAAGTGAAAAGTGGAAAACAGGAAAATAAAGATGGCTGTAAATGCCATCCCCAGACGCAACTTTTTCACACTGTGGTGAGCATCTTTCCAGTCGCTGGAAGGCTGTGTGCCAATGAGGGCAGACAGCTGTGCATGGATTAGACCAGCACGTTCCATTGGGCGCTTGTTTCATTCAGCGTGTTGCCGGTGCCTGTGCATGTCAGTAGGTGCAGAGGAACACCGTCATCTCAGCAGCCGCACAGCACACCACAGCGCAATCACCCACATCCCCTATGGTCACTCCCAATTTTTTGCCATTCCAAAAAACCACTGTGATAAATAATTTTGAATCTTTTCCCATTTGTATGATTATCACCTGAGGATGGAGTCCTTGGAGACCTGTCCTATTTCAAAGCTTTCATAATAATGGTAAAGATAACATGTAATAGTTGCGGTTTCTTTGATGCTTGTCCTATGCCAAGCTTTGTGCTCTGTGGATCTGTATGTTCATATGTACAGGGTCTCATCTGATCCTCACACCAGCCTCCGAGGCGTATGGTTGCCTCCATTCTGTCTGTGAGGAAGCTGAGTCGCAGAGGTTGAATCAGCGTCGGAGCCGGGTTACGGCCGTACGCAGTCCCACGCTGGGGCCTGTGCTCTCTCCTCCCACTGCCTCCCTCTGAAGAGGGCCTGTAGGGTCAGCTGGGGCCCTGGGCTGGGTCATGGTGAAGGGGAGCATGGGGCACCCGCAGAGCAGAGCGGAGTGCAGCCTCGTCCCCCGACCCAGCTCGCCCTGCTGCCTGCATTGGGATGTTCTGACCCAACTAGACTTCTGTGCGATGGCTCCGTGAACTTGCGCTCTGTGTCTTCTCTGCTCTTTCAGACCCCCAAGCACATCTCCCGGTCAGAGGTGGTCATCCGGTTTGCGTTCCAGACGGCCATCACGGTGCTGTGCATCGCCTGCCCTTGCTCTCTGGGCCTTGCCACGCCTACGGCAGTCATGGTGGGCACTGGCGTGGCCGCACAGAACGGCGTCCTCATCAAGGGAGGCAAGCCTCTGGAGACGGCGCACAAGGTCGGCCCTGTGCCCCTAGCCTCCGGGGGTCTGGTGGGGCTGATGCTGTGGCTGTGTGCTGTGACTTTAACTAGGCAGCCCTAGCGAAATAGCATCTGTTTAAATTTCATATATGGGAAAAGCCTGGAGGAGGCTTGAGGGCAGCACTGTTGTGTAAACGGGAAGCCAGGACTGCTGGGAATGACAGTAGCAGCCGGCTCCCAAATGTGGGATCAAATGCTTGGTGCCGAGAACGTATGTAAACACAGAACACACAGGATGCATAGAGTAAGTGCCTCACAGGTGCAGGCCGGTCCCGTCCCGTGTCCCCACCCCCCACCCCCCCCCACCCCCGGCTGCTCTTCGGGGCGGGTGCTTGCCATCCCCTCCTGTAGATGGGAAGCTGCCGCCTGCAGAGGCAGCGGCTTGCCCAGAGGCCTGCTGAGAATGAGCAGCAGGGCCGGGGCCCCCAGCGGGGCAGTCGGCTCCAGAGGGGGGCCAGCGCTGTGTCCGTGGAGGGGTTGGGGGTCCCGGCTCGGGGGGTGGAGGGGGCAGCAGTGCTCATGACAGACTGTCCTTTGGCCTGACGCCAGCCCCAGCCTCCCATCCCGCCATTTGCTCACTCAGTATCTCTTGAGTATTCATTTACTACGTGTGGGTCCCACGCCAGACTCTGGCAGCGTCAGGCCTCGGCTGCCAAAGAGCTTACAGTTCAGCAGGAAAGATGGCTGGGCAGCAGGTGGAGTGAGAGGCTGAGAGGTGCCGGGAGGCAGTGTAACCTGGGCTCGGGTGTTGGACTGCGGGTGTGGATGCCGCAGGCGGCCAGGGAAGGAAGGGGAGGGTCCTTGGGGACTTCAGAGTGCAGCAAAAGTCAGCCGGGCAGCGGAGGTCGGGAGGACATTCCGGCAGAGGAACGGCCTGCCGTACCCTGACTCCATCAGGTCGGGGACTGTGAACTCTGTCCTCACTGCATGTCCCAGCATCTCACCCAGTGGCCGGCCCGCTGAAAGCACTCAGCAGTTACTTGCTGAATAAACAGAGGAGGAACTGAAAGGAAATCTTTGAGAGAAAGAGAAACTGACAGTAGACAAAGCTGTTGAGGGAGGAGGGAAGGAGAGAAGGGCCTTGGGGGTTCAGTAGGGGATTGAGGACTTACCCGGAAGGGCTCCAGGGAGCCCGACATGTGATGCACCTTGCCAACTTGCTGGGGAGTCATTCTGGGTGCAGAGAGAAGAGTGGACTAAAAGGAGGCAAGACTGACTTGAAGGCAGACCAGTTAATAGTGTTAAAGAGGCCACCACTTGGCATCAGAAACAAAAGCTGAATGTGTTGTTTGTTAAGTAAGGAAGAGCTGTGCTTGTGAGGTGTGGTCTGAACACAGCAAGCCACTGAGCTCCTGTAGGGCTTGGGGAAGCATGGAGTTCAGGGACCGGTGGACTCTGGCCGTGCACACGCAGGAACTGGCGTGTGGCTATAACCAGCTCCTGAGCCCCAGGCTATGGGGATTGGCACAAAGCTGCCATTCGAGTGGGGCTAAAGCTGGCCCTGGTGGTTACTTGTTATTATGGCCAAGGAACACTCCATTCTTGAACTTGGAGTGTGAGAACTTTGTGCTCAGGCCAGAGAATACTGGTTGACTCCGCAGGGGGCAGGGGAGAGGATGAGAGGCAGGAGATGGGCAGCGGGCCGGCTCGCGGGATCCTGGCTCCCGACCTGGCCCGTCTCCTGCTGCACTGGAGCAAGTCTCTGGCTCGGTGGGCAAGCTCAGGCTGCACAGTGGGTCTTTCTGCTGGGCAGAGAGGGCGGCAGTGTGTGCGGTGGGAGCTGCTGAACCCGGCACTGTGGGGTGCCATGTAACAGAGTCCTGAGGGCTCTGCTTCAGCTGAGTTGAGGGAAGTCCTGCCTCAAGGGTGTGCGGACAGTGGATGTCCCTCCCCCTGGATCTGTGGTCACTGAGACATCGCCACTCTGCAGATAAAGACTGTGATGTTCGACAAGACTGGCACCATCACCCATGGGGTACCCAAGGTCATGCGGGTCCTCCTGCTGGTGGACGTGGTTATGCTGCCCCTCAGGAAGGTCCTCGCTGTCGTGGGAACGGCGGAGGCCAGCAGTGAGCACCCGTTGGGCGTGGCCGTCACCAAATACTGTAAAGAGGTATGTGGGTTGCGGCGTCGCCACTGCGCTGGCCCCTGCGCTCTCCCCGGTGGGGCTGGAGCCTCCACGCACCTTCCTCCCCACACGCCAATTCTCCCTGCCGCTTCAGGCTCTGGGTCAGCTGCCTTCGAGGAGGCCTTGGCCCGCGTGGCCTGGAAAGCCTTGGCGGGCCCCTCGGGTGGTACAGTCCCTTGTCACGTTTGCAGGTGACAGAAGCAGTTAGTGTTGACAGGCACTTGCTGGGCATTTCCTGCAGACAAGGAAAACCAGTAGATGTGGACCCCAGCCTCTGGTAGCCCACGGTGGGGTGGGGAAGACAGGCGAGGGTGAATGTCCAGGCGAGGGAGGGAAAGGCCTGCTTGGCCGGGCACATCTGTCAAGGAGAAGCGGGTCAGCTTCTGATCATGCCCTGAAGTGCCCATGCCCTGATCTCTCCTGCGGGAGGCCCCGCATGTACAGCGTAATGAGCAGCAGGGTCATCCGCAAATGTAAAAGATGACGTGGATGCTCTGGGAAAACTTAACAGCTCTCCCTGGACAGGGTCTCTTCCAGAAACCTCATTTCGTTTTGTCTCTTGTGTAGGCGCAGCCAGAATGCCCTTTCCCCTCTCACCTCTCTGATGCTTCAGGAAGAAGCACAGCCACCCTCCCTCTGCCATGTGGTCGGCCCTCTTCCTCCTGGGGTCTGCACACGGGCGGCTGTCTCTTGGCAGCCTCAGAATACCGTGGTGCCACTCACCTATTCCTTATGGAAGCGCCATAGAAATGCTCCTGTGCCTCCCTTTGACCCCTTGATTTGGGGTTGTTGGCTGTGAATCACCCATGTCCTTCCCAGTCTGCAGCCCTTCTGTGCCCCGAGGTACCCCCCCCAGAGGGCTGGGCTGTTCGCTTTGGGTCAGCATTCGGGTTGTGATGTCTGTGTCGGGGAGCAGAGAGCCGCCGAGTAACAGGGACCTCTTCCCCTTTCCCTCTCAATCCCAGGGTGGAGCTCCCCCCACCCTGTGTCCTGCCCCCACTCACCCCTGCCCTTGCCTCACAGGAACTTGGGACAGAGACCCTGGGGTACTGCACAGACTTCCAGGCAGTGCCAGGGTGTGGAATCGGCTGCAGGGTCAGCAGTGTGGATGGCCTCCTGGCCAACGGCGAGCGCCCACTGAGTGAGCCGGCCACTCACCTGACCAGGGCCGGCAGCGCTCCTGAGGAATCAGGTAGGCCCGGCCTTTGTCCTGGCAGCTCGCTCGGAGGTGGGGCCCAGCTGGGTCACGTGGTGGCCGCTAAACCACAGAGCCCCCAGGGTGCCCTGCTATGCACAGGAGCTCGGCCACATGTCTGCCTCCTTGGGGGAAGCCTACAGTCTCTCCTTCGTGGCCTCTGATACGTCTGCATTATGGTGCTCATGGCAGACAGAAGTGATCTGCCTGCAACCACAGAGCTCGCTTCTCAGACCCATGGCCGTGAGTGTGTTCGCATCCCAGGGCAGTCTTGCTTCCCATAAGCTACAGAGTGGACAGGTGGGAATTCCACCTTTGTTCTTCACGGGTCCCTCCCCTGGGGTAGCGCCCCAGTGGCGCACACTGCATTTACAGAGCCGCCTACAGTCGGGACAGCAGACGGAAAGCCCAAGCTGAGAGGGCACACTGCTGGAGCGACAGCTGCTCCTGAATAATGGCCTTTCTTACTCTAAGGACAGCTTGCGGCCTCAGTATGAGTGTAGAAAACCCTCCCCAAGCAGAACACCCATACCTAGTGTTTTCTCATCATTTAAGCATGTTGGGAGTTAAATCTTCATTGAGGTTGTATTGTTAGAAGCCATCTACCACCTTCTAGCAATATGAAACCCCAGGGTGACCTTACCATGTAGCTTTCAGGAACTAGTCTGTGGAGAGGCACCTAAGTTAGAGGCACACATGGAAGGTGACAAGTGAAAAGCCTCTCCAGCCCTGTAGGTGGAATAGCTTTAAGGCACTTACTACTTGCTGACTCACCAGGGCTCATACGGACCAAGCAGCGAAGACCGGTCAGCACTTGTCTGCATCTCATCCCGGTTGAAAAAGAATCACCCGAACGTGCAAATAAGGCAAAAAGGGCCTCCAGAATGCTCAGTGTGCTTATGATGTATTCACCCTGTAGCCTGTCCCTTCTAGTGCCCCATTGTCACCCATACCCACACGCTCTGGGCATCAGTTACGCTGTTCTCCCCAGGTCCTCTAAGGATGGGTCAGGAGAGGCATTCAGCAGGTGATGGTTTTTCTGAATGGTTAAATGGATATGTTGTGTTAAAGGGTTCCATTGTTCTTAGTTCTTTCTCACTGTGAAATTGGACTGTTTGGGGGTAACCACAAACTCTTTTGAGCAGCAGCTCCCCAGACCTTCTCTGTGCTGATTGGAAACCGCGAGTGGATGAGGCGCAATGGCCTGGCTGTTCCCGGCGACGTCAGCGATGCCATGGCAGACCACGAGATGAAAGGCCAGACTGCCGTCCTGGTGGCCATTGACGGTAGCACCCGCTCACACCTGCTGCCCTCTCAGCAGGATGTTTCTTGGCAATGTCAGGCAATAGGTTCCTCTTCCTCTCCTCCTCCTTTCTTCAGTCTCCCTCTCTGATGACTTTAGCTCATTTCCCAAAAGCTTCCTTGGCACTCTTCTTGCTCGCCCTCAGCCCACCCTTGCCATCCTGTCTGCACTTGCGAGTGGCGGTGCCGTCCGCCCCTTTGCCCTGGCGCTCAGCTGCCTTAGCCTCGCCGTCCGCCTCCATCCAGCCTGGCAGTTCAGGCTCACCCTTATCCAACAGTGCAGACAGAACAGACATTCACTTTCCAAGAGGCTCAACTGTTGGGGCCTTTAAATGATGGTATTGGCAGCTTTTCTGTCAGGTGTGTGAAGGCCGGCTGCATGCAGAACTTCTCAGTATGTCATGTGTCCAGTACTCAGCTCGTGCCGTGGGCTTTATGTCTGAGATGGGTCAGAATCCCACTTTGTTAATGTTCATTTCGGCCAGGAGAAGGACAACTGGGTGCAAATCAGAAATAATAACTTATGTTGCTGTATTTCCAGTGCTCCAGCCAAACCTGTCCTCCTCCTGCATTCTCGTCTTTTCCCTGCCCCCCGCCGCCGTGCCCTCTCTAAGTCCCAGAAACCCACAGCCACCTCGGCTTGGCAAGTCAGGGTCATCTCAGCCGTGGGCGCCCAGCCCTCTCCCTGCCCACTTACCTCATGCTACCCTCTTACACTCCAGTCCTCGGTAGCCCTGTTCCCCCACTTCAGTATCTGAGGATTCACTTAAAAAATAAAGTATTCTACAGAAATGTTTTCCATAGGAAGAGACAAAAAGGAGGGATTGATTTTTTAAAATTTTCTAGCTGTTTGGACATTCATCAGATTTCTATAGTAACAGTCATATTACATTTCTCATATTTTAATAGCTAACATGTCTTCATTTATTATGAGCCAGGCACTCTGCAATATTCTTGGTAGGAAATCAGAAAATTCTGAGAGCTTTAAGGAGGAAAATGAAGTCACTCATCCTCCTACTCTAAGAGAGCCACTGTTAACATTTGATATTCCCTCCGGACTTCTTTGTATGAGTCTATAAGCGTGTGTAATTCTTAAAAAACAAAATGCAAACCAAGCCATGTAATGTGATGTGGTGTTTGTGTGAGCATGCAGCGTCACATCCTGACTGCTGCTCCCGGCCTTGAAGCGGCGCTGACCCCTCGGGCCACCTGTGCTCCGCGGCTGCTTACTCACGGCCTCCCCCCCCAGGTGTGCTGTGCGGCATGATTGCCATCGCAGATGCTGTCAAGCAGGAGGCCGCCCTGGCCGTGCACACGCTGAAGAGCATGGGTGTGGATGTGGTTCTGATCACAGGGGACAACCGGAAGACAGCCAGAGCCATTGCCACCCAGGTGCGGGCATGGGGCCGGAGGCCGAGAACGAGCTAAAGCTCAGAAGCAGTTTGAGAAAAAAAGTCAAGGCCAGTGCATGGGGTCTCAGCTTCACGGCCACCTGCACTTGTGCCCTATGCTCTTCTCTCTGCATGCTCTGTGAGGGGAGCAGCGTTCTCTCCACAGCCCCCTGTGAGGGACGGACTGGCTTAACCTCCTTCCTCGTTAGAACTTATTCATCCACCGTAAAAGCATGTGTTCGGTGCCGCCCCGTAACAGACAGGCCACAGAGGGCACCTGCCCTTCAGGAGCTCAGCCTCCCATCGGGAGGAGGCGACCAAATTCAGCGGAGTGTGCAGGACACCTCCCCAGGGAAGAAGAAGCTTAGGCCAGGTGGTCAAATGAAGAAGAGGGAGAGGGATGGGAAAGGAAGCTGGCATTTCCAGGCCGGAGCAGGCACAGCATCGTGGCGAGTTGGAGATCAGCGGTGGAAGTCGACCGCGGGGCAGGAAGCTGGAGACGGGTGGAGAGCAGGTCTAGGGGGCCCATGGGAGGCAGACTGCGGAGTTTGGATGTTGTCCTAAGGGAAGAGGATGTTGTCCAGGGAGCAGGAGACTAACGTGACCAAAGCGTCTTGTTTGGGAAAGACCCCCGGGGCCCCGTGTGGAGAAGCTGTTGGGAGACGGGTGTGGGCCCTACACCCCGCATGGTGGGAGCACGGGGCATGTTGTTCAGGCACCCCGGCCTCTAGCATTGGTTGGGCAACCTTGCCTGGTGGCAGGGGGAGTGGGGCGGGCTGACCAGAAGGCTGTGCTGGCGGCTCCCTTGCCCGCGCCAGTCACTGTGTGCTCATCGGTGTTTTGACTGCCCTTCCTCTTCCCTTTTAGGTGGGCATCAGCAAAGTCTTCGCAGAGGTGCTGCCCTCTCACAAGGTGGCTAAAGTGCAGGAGCTGCAGAGTGCGGGGAAGAAGGTCGCCATGGTTGGGGACGGGGTGAACGACTCCCCAGCCTTGGCCCAGGCTGACGTGGGCATCGCCATCGGAACGGGAACAGATGTCGCCATCGAGGCGGCCGACGTCGTCCTCATCAGAGTGAGCCGGGCCTCCCTGTTGTCCCGGGAGGGGTGGGGCAAAGCCCAGGCTCACTGCGCGCCTCTCTCCCGCAGAGCGATCTGCTCGATGTGGTGGCCAGCATCCATCTCTCCAAGAGGACTGTCCGGAGGATACGGCTCAATCTGGTGCTGGCGCTCATCTATAACCTGGTTGGGATACCCGTGGCAGCAGGTGGGGGCCTCACCTTCCTGGTTACCTTTGACTTCGGCTGCCAGCCAGGAAGGCTTGTCTCCTGCCTGCTTCCTTAGCAAGAGCCTGCCATGTTGGCTGGCTGACTGGCTGGCTGGCCGGCTGGCCGGCCAAAGCATTTCAGAAAGCTTTGGTTTTATTCTGTTCTCTGCTTTATGAGTCTCTAAAGGTAAATGAGAAGCTGCAGAGAGGGCCCAAACCCTCATTCACCCTGGTCTTTGGAAAACCGGCTGAGGTGCTGGACCGTTGTTTACTGTGGTCCTATTTTCTGAACCATTTATTAAGACACACAGCCTGGAGAATAATTGCGATTAACAGTTCTGGGGCACTGGCTGCATGCCAAGCACAGGGATAGATGTTTCTGAACCTTCCCTTTAAAGTTAATCCTGCCCAGGGTTTATCCTGACACACAGAAATGGCCGTGGAAAGAAATGGAGCTCTTCTGGCTTCCAGCTCCTCCCTCCCCACCTTGAATCTTGTGTTGGACGATAGGGAACTGTTCCAGACCTTGCTGCAAGGGCAGGCTCCTGCACAGCCTGAAGTTTTTAAACTCTGGTCCCCCATTGTGCCCAGGTGGTTAGCAGGAACTCAGCACAGTGGGTCCACATGCCCGCCTCAGTGACGTGAGCCAGGTGGAGTGCCCTTGCGCCCGCTCTGGGCCATGCTGACTGCTGCCCCTGCCGCCTGCAGGTGTCTTCATGCCCTTCGGCGTCGTGCTGCAGCCATGGATGGGCTCGGCAGCCATGGCAGCCTCATCTGTGTCTGTGGTCCTGTCCTCGCTGCAGCTCAAGTGGTGCGTCCCCTGGGGTGGGAGGGATTGCGGGCAGTATTTACTGGAGCCCCCGGATTGGGGTGCGGGGGGTCGGTCCTGTCGCTCTGGGGTGCCCTCCTGGGCCAGCAACAGGGGCGGGCTGTTCTCTCCAGACCCGCTTGAGGCCAGGACCAACAGGCAGGCATGCCCGGGGGGCCAGAGTGTGTGAGGCTCCCTGCCCCAGAGCAGGGACCGCTTCCTGGCCACGGGGCTGGGCTGCTGGAGCGACTCTGCCCGAGGGCCGTCTGGGTAAATACATAGACGAGGTCTGGATGTTATCATTCTTTTTTAAAAAAGATGTTTGTTTATTCATGCTTTTCATTTAGTGAAGGTTAATGACAGCCTCCTGCTGGCCAGGCGTCAGCATGGGAGTTTCTAAGGCAAACCAGCCAAGCCAAGGAGCTCAATATCCTTTCCTTTAAAGCCCATGAACTGTGATACTGCATGTTTTGAAAACGCTGGATGAAGGGCCTTCCCCAGGCTTCCAAAAAAGGCCTGTGTCCACAATGGCTCAAATGGTCTGGGATTCTTGCTTTACAGCTATAAGAAGCCTGACCTGGAGAGGTACGAAGCCCAGGCCCACGGCCGCCTGAAGCCCCTGACCCCGTCGCAGGTCAGCGTGCACGTGGGCATGGACGACTGGCGGCGGGACTCTCCCAGGGCCACCCCCTGGGACCAGGTGTCCCTGTCCTCCCTGAGGTCCGACAGGCTGTCTTGGCACAGTGCTGTGGCTGATGACGGTGGGGACAAGTGGTCTCTGCTCCTGAGCGACAGGGGTGAGGAGCAGTGCATCTGAAAGCTCCAGGCAGGGGCAGCCGCCGGGCCGTCTGGGGACGAGGCTCAGCCGGAGGGCGCAGGTCACAGCCGGCTGCAGGGAGGGCAGAGCTCCTCTCTGGCCTTGGGCCCTTCTGGTGCGGACACCCCTGGTCCCCCTTTCCTGCGCGTGGCCTCTCCTCAGTCTGGCTCCCACACAGGCCCACCCTGCCTGCATCGCACAGGCCGGGGCAGGCCTCCTGGCCTCCCTGTGCTGTTGCCGTGGGCTTGGTGGGGGCCTTGCTGGACTCAGAGAGGACAGCCAGCTCTCCTCAGACCTGTGCTTTAGAATTTGGGATGACGACTTAGGAAACAAGGAAAATCTCACCGGGACCAAGAACTCAGCCAGGTCTTTCCACAACTCAGAAAGCCTTGGCATCGGGCTCTTTCTGACGACGTGTGCTGTGTACCCGAGACCACGGTCTACCTCGCTGCCCCGCTGTTCTCTGTCCCTGTCTGTCCTCACGTGGGTCCCCGTCATCTGGGGGCAGGCCTCGTGGCCCTGCTGCTGCCCCAGCCCTCTGCAGGTGCCCACGTGTCTGCTCCGCCTGGGTCTGCTCCCTCGCTCGCCTGTGCCTCCCCACACTGAGGGCTGATTTCTTGCTCACATGTCGCTTCCCCTTGGAGTCGCAGTGCCTGGCGTCTCACTCCACAGAAGGGGCTGCTGGTTTCAGTGCCCTGCTGCAGTGGGGTGTCAAGCCAGAGGCCCAAGAAACCTGCATCTTGTTGGCTCCAAGCACTTGGGCCCCTGGGCACCCGTGGTGCGTGAGACCGGGGTCCTGTGCAGGGGTGTGTGCCTTGGGAGCCTTCAGTTACACAGTCTGCGCTGTGACGGGGCCCTCACGGAGTCCAGCAGAGGTTTCCTGCCAGCAGTGCCCCAGCACTGTGCAGCTCCCACGTGAGGCGCTCACACATCACCACGAGCCCCTGCCTCTGCGCCCTGTGTTGGCACTGGGCGAAAGGGCGGCCGCAGCTTCCCAGAGGGGAAGCCCACGTCGGACTTGGGGCGCCTCTGGTGCATTACATCAGAGGGGCAGCAATGGGGCCCAGGCTCTAAGGCTGGAGGTGACGGAGCCACGTGGGAGTAGAGCCGTAGAATCAGAATATGTTTTAAGGTGAAGCCCTTAACACGTAATGTGATTTCAGTTATTTATTGAGCACAGTTATTTTCCAGGGACAATGTTAATACTGTTGATAGGTGCCCTCTGTCCAGCAAACCAGCTGAGTCGTGTATCCTGCTGTCACCTCGAATGTCTGTTTGCTTGATGAGAACAAACAAGAAAAAAGCCTTTGCTTCTGGGAAGCAAACTGCCCACTCACGGGCTCATCGTCTCGACTCAGAATGGGATTTGGTCGCAAGGTCAACTCGCCTTTGCCCGGGATGGTTTGTTTCCATTTTTGCAATATTTAGTTTCTGCTAGATCTCATCCTCTCAAACCGAGTGCGGGGTCTGTTGTGTTTTTATTGTTTCCCTCCTCGTCTCCCTCCCCAACCCCTTCCTGCTCCATGTCCGCGTTCCACTGTGTCCTCTGTTCATCCTTGGCTGTACTCTGGGAATGTTTCTTGTTTTCTAACTAGGCTAATCATTGTCTAAGGAATCTGATTGTATTGATTTTTCAAAAAGCTTTTAGGATCATAAACATGTTTATATGGACATGAAAATATTTATGTAATTGTACAGAGTACAACCTTTTAGGTGTTCAAAGAGTAAGGATTTTTTTCAGTTATAAGAACAGTTCCTACTTTGAAAACTTTCCATACTATATTAGAATAAAGTTTCTTTTCACCTAAAAACCCGCCTCAGCTGCCTGTGTCTGAGTGAGCAGCGTGGCTGGGGCTGAAGCAGTGCCACCTTCAGCTGGGGTGCCTGTGGCCGGCGCTGCTCGGCCTCTGCAGAGAGCAGAGAGGTTAGGGCTGTCACAGCACAGGCTGCGAGGGCGCCGGAGCCCCCGGTCTGCATCCCCGTGCCGTGGGAAGCCCTCTGCCCAGTGCCGGGCCTGCCTCGGTGGTGTGTGGGGAGAACTCTGAAGGGCCACCCCGTCAGGGTCTGTCCCATGGGGCCAGAATGGGCCTGGAAGACACCATTAGATGCAGGCTTCCGGTTGAGGGGACAGTTCTCAGATGCATGCATTTTAGTCAGATGTGCTCTGTTTTGGGTTCCTTGGCCCTGAAGGAGTGGAACAGGGGAACAGTAGAAAAGTCTGGACTGAGGGACTCAGCTGGGAAGCCTCTTGGAGTGGGGTGGTGGGTCTTAAGTGAGCAACACCCGAATGTGAAGTGATAGAGTGATTCACTGTGCAAACCAGGACATGTTGAAGAGTGAAAGGAGGTGCTATTAGTAAGTATGCCAGGGCAGCGAGCCTAAGGCAGGACTTCCCGGCAAACTGGGACACGCCATCACCTTCCTCAAGGGGAAACAGACATTGTGGAGAGTCACTGACATGCTGTCACTTAGGACCGTGCCCTGATTAGAGGTTCTGCAGACATGTATGTGACGTATCCGTTATCAGACTCGGAGAGCCCGCTCACCTGCCGTTACACCCTGATAACACTCAGAGCATCGAACTGATCATCCTTTGGCTCAGCAGGGGCACATGGATAGAGAGCCAGTCAGGGCCCGTGCCATTTGCTGGCGTATCATGGGGCCTTCCCGCACGCCCCAGGGGACTTTGTGCCAGCTGCGCTCTCCTGCATTTTTCTGGGTGCCCAGGTATGGGAGCTTCATATTGTGAATGTGTCGCTTGTGGGAAGAAGACTGATATCATTTTGGGATGGGTTTCCATTTCTTAGGCAACAGAGGCTTTCTAAACTTGAGCAAATCTCCCCGATAAGCCACAGCCTCTCCTGGTTCCTGGTAAGTCTTCAGTCTTTAAGATCCTGGAGAAGAATTGGGATGGGATCACCTTTTAAGTAAATGAATGTAATAATCCTAGTTTTTTGTAAAAAAAAAAGCACCTGGAAATTGACATGTTAGAGCATAGATACCTAATTGTTCTGCTAGTTTACTAAGAAACCAAGATGAAATACACGTGACCTTTATTTCAAGAAACTCTAGACCAAAATCAGACTGCCAAATAGGTTAATTAGAAGAAGATTATTTGAGTTACAGAAGGGACTTCTTTTTTGCTTTAAAAAATTCATGCTAACATTTCAGGAGATAAATTCCCTAATGCATATAAAATTCTTCTTAAGTTAGAGGTTTTATTTGCACACTTTTTCTTTTTCTTTTGTTCAATATATTTATTTAATGTAGTTGCCAGTGCCATTGATCAATAGCCATTTTCTTCAGAATCTTGAGATTTATATTTTAAGCAGCTAAAACACTTTTATGTGAAACAAATGAAACTTCTTTGATGATCTGAAATAAACTGGCTTCGTTTATGTACTTTTCAATATAACATATAAACCTATATGTTTTCCTATTGAGGAACCTCTGTTTTGTAACAGATGGATCCCTGGTATTCAAGTCCACATCAGTTCCTTCAGAAGTTCTATTAAATATTTTCATGAAAAGTGCTCTACATAGTGCTAAAATTTTCAGTACCTTCTAAATCTTTTTGATTGCTTTATCCTCATTCTGATAGCATTTTGGGGAGTTTTAAGTTTTCAAATGCTTAATGTATGAAAGTGATTGTTCTAAATTTCTTCCTCATTAGTAATCACAAATTTTCTCCACTTAAACCACAAGTTTTTTTTTCTCATCTTTTTTTTTGTTAATAAGGTATCATTGATATACACTCTTGTGAAGGTTTTACATGAAAAACAGTGTGGTTACTACATTCACCCATGTTATCAAGTACCTCCCCACACCCTATTGCAGTCACTGTCCATCAGTGTAGAGAGATGTCACAGAGTCACTACTTGTCTTCTCTGTGCTACACTGTCTTCCTCAGGAGCCCCCCAACACCATGTGTACGAATCATAATACCCCATAATCACCTTCTCCCTCCCTCCCCCCCCCATCTGCCCCCACCGTCCCCCACCCCTACCCTTTGATAAAGACTAGCCTCTTCTAGGAGTCTGAGTCTGCTGCTGTTTTGTTCCTTCAGTTTTGCATCGTAGTAATACTCCACAAATGAGTGAAATCATCTGGCACTTGTCTTTCTCCGCCTGGCTTATTTCACTGAGCATAATACCCTCTGGCACAAGACAGACCCATAAACCAGTGGAACATAATAGAGAGTCCAGATATTAACCCAAACATATACAGTCAATTAATATACGATAAAGGAGCCATGGATATACAATGGGGAAATGACAGCCTCTTCAACAGCTGGTGTTTGCAAAACTAGACAGCTACATGTAAGAGAATGAAACTGTATCATTGTCTAACCCCATACACAAAAGTAAATTTAAAGTGGATCAAAGACCTGAATGTAAGTCATGAAACCATAAAACTCTTGGATAAAAACAGGCAAAAATCTCTTGGACATAAACATGAGCAATTTCTTCATGAACATATCTCCCCAGGCAAGAGAAACAAAAGCAAAAATGAACAAGTGGGACTATATCAAGCTGAAAAGCTTCTGTACAGCAAAGGACACCATCAGTAGAACAGAAAGACATCCTACAGTATGGGAGAATATATTCATAAATGACATACCCGATAAGGGTTGACATCCAAATTATATAAAGAGCTCACACACCTCAACAAACAAAAAGCAAATAATACAATTAAAAAATGGGCAGAGGAGCTGAACAGACACTTCTCCAAAGAAGAAATTCATATGGCCAACAGGCACATGAAAAGATGCCACACATCGCTAATCATCAGAGAAATGCTAATTAAAACCACAATGAGATACCACTTAACACCAGTTAGGATAGCCAACATCCAAAACACAAAAGAGGATGTGAAGAAAGGAGAATCCTCCTACACTGCTGGTGGGAATGTAAAATAGTTCAACCACTGTGGAAAGCAATATGGAGGTTTCTCAAAAAACTCAAAATAGAAATACCATTTGACCCAGGAATTCCACTCCTAGGAATTTACCCTACGAATACAGCAGCCCAGTTTGAAAAAGACATATGTACCCCTATGTTTATCACAGCACTATTTATTTTTATTTTTTTTTAATTTAATTTATTTTATTATCATTAATTTACAATTACATGTGCAATATTACAATTATTAAACTACCCCTTCATCAGGTCCCCCCACCAACCCCATTACAGTCACTGTCCATCAGCGTAGTGAGATGCTATAGAATCACTACTTGTCTTCTCTGAGTTGTACTGCCCTCCCCGTGCCCCCCCAGCATTACATCTGCTAATCGTAATGCCCCTTTTTCCCTCTTATCCCTCCCTTCCCGCCCATTTTCCCCAGTCCCTTTCCCTTTGGTAACTATTAGTCCGTTCTTGGGTTCTGTGAGTCTGCTGCTGTTTTGTTCCTTCAGTTTTTTTCTTTGTTCTTATACTCCACATATGAGTGAAATCATTTGATACTTGTCTTTTCGGCTTGGCTTATTTCACTGAGCATAATACCCTCTAGCTCCATCCATGTTGTTGCAAATGGTAGGATTTGTTTTCTTCTTATGGCTGCATAATATTCCATTGTGTATATGTACCACATCTTCTTTATCCATTCATCTACTGATGGACACTTAGGTTGCTTCCATTTCTTGGTTATTGTAAATAGTCACAGCACTATTTATAATAGCCAAGAAACGGAAGCAACCTAAGTGTCCATCAGTAGATGAATGGATAAAGAAGATGTGGTACATATACACAATGGAATATTATGCAGCCATAAGAAGAAAACAAATCCTACCATTTGCAACATGGATGGAGCTAGAGGGTATTATGCTCAGTGAAATAAGTCAGAGAAAGACAAGTATCAAATGATTTCACTCATCTGTGGAGTATAAGAACAAAGAAAAAACTGAAGGAACAAAACAGCAGGAGACTCAACAGAACCCAAGATCGGGCTAACAGTTACCAAAGGGGAAGGGATTGGGGAGGATGGGTGGGGAGGGATAAGGGGGAAAAAGGGGCATTACGATTAGCACACAATGTTGGTGGGGGGCAGGGGAAGGCAGTACAACTCAGAGAAGACAAGTAGTGATTCTATAGCATCTTACTATGCTGATGGACAGTGACTGTAATGAGGTATGTGGTGGGGACCTGATAATGGGGGGAGTCTAGTAACCATAATGTTGCTCATGTAATTGTACATTAATGATACCAAAATAAAATAAAATACCGCAATTATTTTGAGCAGTGAGGAAGCTTTATTTAAACACGCACTTAAAGAGAGAAAAAGTGCAGACATCCTCAGAAGGCACTGAAAGGTTGGGGGTTCCAGCTTTGAAGGATTTTTCAGGAATGTGACAAAGGACCAGGCGTGTAGTTGTCAAGTGGTCTCAAGATGGTTAGGTGAGAGACACCATGCCACCTTTCTTCTATTATCAGTACTCCAGCTAATTCTGCAGAATATACTTAACACAAGAAATGTATTGATCTGGTTCCTCCGCTGTATAGTGACTTCCCTCTGGGAACATATCAATCAAGACCACCTGCCTTGCCCCCAGGGTGGGCTGAATTATTGTCTGCTATAGAATATGTTAGGAATCTTACTTCCTTACTGGCTTTTAAAATGGAATCTTAGCCTTAAGGTGGAATCTCTTTTTTTCTTACTATACTGTTTATATCTCAGCTTGTTTGGAAAATTAATCATGATGCTTGTTTCCTGTCTCTGCCCTCCATCAAAAGTATTTTTCTATTTCTTTTGTTTTTCTCTCCTTACTTAAAATAGGGACTTGAGGCATGTTTCTGGCTGCCTCAGGGTAGTGTTCCACTTGCTAACTTGGCAATGTGCTTGGCAACGTCTTTTTATTCTCCAGTGACTTCAAGTTTTCTTGGGTGACATAAATCTCTGTGAATTGTTGTGGGGCCATCTTTGCTTTTCCACTCCTTTGATATATTCTACAGAATATTTAAGGATGGAACTATCATAAATCACTATGATGATGTAAAATTGGTTTGAAATGGGCTTTTTTTCATTCTCTCTGCATTCTGTGTAGCAAGTGGGCAGTCTTTAAAATGTTCTATTCTTGACCTAAACTTAAAGTTTTTGAGTTTTATTAAAAATTTTAAAGTTTTCATTAAATTTTATTGAACATTCAAAAAGTGTTTTCCTTTATTTCTTGACAGATCTGGTGGGAGGCATTGGGAGGGAGCATTGCTGGCAGTAAGGTTACTGTAAGAAACTGTAAGCTTTTGTAGGTAACTTTCTTTTGAGATCTAGGGAGAAAAAAGAAAAGTTCATAAGAGGGAAACCTTACTCACTGTCTGTTTGTAACCCATAGTAACTACTAGCCAGAACTGTTAGGAAACTATCGTGATGTCTGTGTATGAGACTCTACTAGATTGGGCAAGGAGAAGAGAAAATCCTATATGGAGCAACGACAAGGTGGCCGTGGGCAGGGAGCAGTGGAGCCCTCAGCAGAGAAAAATGTAGCTCATAGACCTCAGCTCTATCTCACACCCTCTGGCATTCTGCTGTCACCTAAAGCTGGTGTCCCAAAAGTGACTGTCCTCATACTGGAAGGAACCCCCATCTCAGGTTTGTAGTTACACAAACCTGAATAAGAAACAGAAAAGACATACATGATACAGGGAGAATAAGGATATGACGGAGGGACTTGATAATCAGGAAGCTGCAAGAGGCTGGAAGAATGTGTACCTACAAACTGAAGTTGACTTTTGAAGTAAACTTGGCCTCAATACAGTTGTGTTAAGAGGTTTAGCAATGAAGAATTGTACTTGTCTTGCTTCATTAAGCTATTCTGACAGGTCTAACATCATCATTACAACTATATAAAACCTATTTTAGGGAAAGCTGGAATACTGGTTTACAAATTCCAAATAATTTATAGGTTGTTTTTTAAAGTTCAACCATTTTACAACTGAAGACTACTTGTAACTAATTTCAAACAAAACTGTAACTCTCTGAAGTCACTTGGAGTCTGAACATCCATACTTTGAATTTTTTAGGAATGATGCGGATGAATTGACATCAGTAATCTCTGATGGAGCCGCCAGTGAAAGGTGAGGTATATGTTGAGGCAGAGTAGGGTGGAGAAATTTGGTCTTAGAAATATTCATGGCAGTACAAAATTTTCTGGATGATCATCTAAAATTGTAAGAAGTTAGGATTTCCAGTGAGCTAAGTCATGGTTATCATATCTTTTAGAGTCAAGAAATTTTTGCTGTTCAGATAAATTGACCATAGTGCTATTCCATGTAGCAAACCTCTAATGCTATATTTTTGCATTTGTTGTTGTTTAAAGTAAAATAGAACAACTTTCCAAGCTTGATAATGGCGACAAAGACATTGATTTTCCTAATTCATATGGGTAAGTTTGAAGTTTGGAGGGAGGGAGCCATTAATGGATCTCTTGTTCTGAGGACGATGGGCTTGTGCTGAGACAAGAAAAAGGAAAACTATGGGAAGATCAAAATGTTTAGGAGGGAGGGGTACACAATAAGTTATTCTAATTTACAGAAAAGTACTGTGTTTCCAAAAAATCTTCCATTTGCCGCAGTGAAATATTCTAATTTGATAATGGGAACATATCCTCAGTAGAGGGTAATTTTATGATAGTCTCTTCTTAAATAGAAGATTGCAGAATGCTGCTTACCCTTCAGTTGTGTTTCTTTCTCATTTTTCCCGGATATATTCTGGCTCCTGGTTTTATTGATTTTGTCTATGAGCAGATGGGACTGAGAACAAAAGTGAACATGTTTTGCTGATTAAAAGCCTCTTCATGAACATTGGGATTTTATTAATTTGGTCTTGCTTCTGAGTCATCTCACCCAGAGTACTTCCTATTGCACTGGTCTGAAGACATTTCTACTGTGTACTCAACGGCAAGAAAAGAATACATTCTCAAAATTGCACGTGTCTGAAGTGCAGAAATAGTCATAAGCATTTTCTTCTGCTTGTCTCTTGGCCAGTTGTTAAACCATTCAATATTGTCAGGCAGTGTTGGAGGGTGAGTGGTGCTGAAGAGGGAATTAGCTGGGTACTGCTACGATTACTCACCGTCTACACAAAGATTATGTGGAAAATAAAGGGTGAGTAGTGAATACAAATAGTTCTTCAAATTACCCATAGGTTTACATTTTCTATGAGTTTTTTCACCATGGGCCTTCAATGAAGAGATCATTCTGCCACTGAATTAAATTACGTGTTTTCATATTAGCTATAAATTTTCTGCAATGAAGCTGCCCAGGGCTGGGCCACAATTGAGATAGATTGAGCATCATTTTCTTCTTGAACCCCCACCAAAGAAAATTAAATACTTCTGTTTATTAAATTAGAAATGTGTATTGAATAGCTACAACAGCATTTGCAGTAGTGCTGGTGAGAAACACTGGTGTTTCAGACCGAAGGAGGAGCAAGGCCTGGAAGCAGTGCTTGACTTTGGCATTTGTATACACTGGGCACTTGGCAGATCCCTATCTTTCTTTGAACTTTATATCGTTCATCTGTACGCTGGCAACGGTGTTATCAGCCAACAAAAGTAAAATAATATGTGTAATAAAAGTAAAGTAATAAGTGCTTTTAAATCTCTAAGGTATCGGGTAAAAAATGGCGGTGTGAGAAGGCAAGGCAGAAACATCCTCCCAATATCACGTAAAACACAGAAATACAGCAAATAAAATGAAACCTGAAAACAACCTGAAGACTGCAGAACTGACTACCTCCATCTGGGGAAGAAGAGACCTCACAGAAAAGTGTAAAGTGGCGAAGCCGCCATCTGGTGGGACCCAAGCCCTCGGCAGCCCACAGTGGGGAGGAAGAGGAATGGAGTGGCGAGGGAGGAGGAGTCCAGGACCAGTGAACACCTGGTCCTGGAGATCTGCTCCAGGAGCACTAACCCGCATTATATGGTGCTCTGGTGATTAGTGGGGCTGGACAACAGAGGCAGGCGGGACACTTGGCGAGGCTGAGATCCCAGCCCCTTGGGGAGAGCAGGTGCACTCTAACCAGTCCCCTGAGCCAAAAACAAAGTGGGCACTTTGACAACCTTCCCAGCAGCAAGAGGGTGCCAGAGGGGCAAGAATTACATAGCACTCTCTTCAGGAGAAAGGGCAGGTGGACAGTACGGCCCAGCCCACCCTCAGCCCAGCAGGTCAGGAGAGCTCAGGAGCCCCAGATAGTCCCTTCCCCTCACTGGCAATGCAACCTCGAGGCTCCTCCCTGCAGCATGTGTTTCTTGCCGGGTAAACAGAAGGAGACCCTCCCAGCTTTCTCGGCCCTGTTTTGGGCCATCTGGGGAATGGCCTGTGGGAGCCAGCCCCAGGAGCTCCTTCCTCCCAGCAGACACCGGTGCTGCTCTCCTGTGGTCCCTGCCATTGTTGCAGGCTGGGTGGTGGGCAGCTCTGCCCAGGGCAACTCCTGCGGCACAGCCCCGAGTGTTCTCCCTGCTCAATCAGCTGACAGCCTGCACAGCCCACCTGGAATTAGATCACCACAAGCCAGACAGAAACGTGCTACACCCACTGCACACCAATAACTGAGGCTCCTGCACAGGAAATTGAGCTTCTGGGCACTGGAGGGCATCTCCTCCATAAAGCTATTATTCCACAGGAAACACTTAAAAGCCAGAGGCATTTTGTCCAAACAAAACTACAAGACAAAAGTGCAGAAAGAGGGTGAGTGAGATTGAAGTCGCCAGTCTTCCTTATAAAGACTTTAAGTGTCATAAATGTGCTCATGAATCTACAGAAAAATAGTCAAGCTCTTAGGGAGGACCTCAACAAAAGATGACCTGCAAAGAGTCAATCAGAGCTGAAGAATACAGTATCTGAAATTAAAAATACAATGGAGGGATTTAATCACAGGCTTTCACAGGTTGGAGAGGTTGTAAATTATCTGGAAATTAGGGATCAAGGAAAGCCAGAAAACAGAGAAAAGGGATCTCTAGGAGTGAAAGAATAATAAGGGCTGTATAACCAATCTAAACAGAACAACATTCCCATAATATGGGTAGCAGAAGAAGAAGAGAGTGACCAAGGGATAGAAAGTCTCTTTGAGGAAATAATTGTGGAAAACTTCCCCAATCTGGGGAAGGATATAGACACTCAGGTATGGAAGCACAGGGAACCCCTAACAAAAGGAACCCTAGGAAGAGAACACCAAGACATAATTAAAATGGCAAAGATCAAGGACAGAGTGTTGAAAGTAGCCAGAGAGAGAAAAAAGATACTTATAAAGGAAACCCCATCAGGCTATCAGCAGACTTCTCAGCAGAAACTATGAAGAACAGAAGGGAGTGGCATGATATATTTAATGTAATGAAACAAAGAATCCTCTACCCAGCAAGATTATCATTTAAATTTGAAGCAGGTATTAAACAATTTTCAGATAAAAGTTGAAGGGATTAACCACCACTAAGCCAGCCCTACAAGATATATTAAAGGGATTTCTCTAGATGGAAATACTCCTAAGGCTAAATAGCTATCACCAGAGAAAATAAACTCACAGTCTCCCATCCATATCAGCCCCAGCTCCCTAAGCCTGGGCAGAGGTAGTGGGTGCAGGTGGAGGAGGGAGAGATTAGAGGGAGTGGGAGCTTTTATAACTCAGGTTAGCCTAACAGCATTCATTCCTGGCCAGTTTTGGCAGTGCCCCAGTTCCTCTTAGTGTCTGTCCTTTCCGTTCTGCAGCCTTGTGTGCAGGCTGTGAGCACTGCCTTGGGACTGATCCCACTTGGGCGTGAAATATGGGTCCTATGTTAGAGGCCTCCACAGAAATTGTTCTGTAATGGCTACCTTGTCTCCAGCCATAGGGTAAAATGAGGTATAACTGGAACTGGTGGTTCCATCAAATAGGCTCCTCCTGCTCCTTCTATTAATGGAAGAAGCTCAGTCCCTAAGGTGTTTTCTCCTTTGAAATGTATCTTACTAAAATGCTTTACCCCCAGAGTGCACTTGCAGCCCCAAATGTGACTGTCATTAATGCTTAACTGTCATATTCACAGGGCGTCTTGTTTCAAGAGATGAATATTGCAGGACAAGAGTGTCATTTACTCTCTACCTGTCCCTGAAGTCCCTTATATTATTGCCATGGAGACAGTTCTGCCCAAGGTTTGATGACTTGCCCAGGATCCCACAGCCCATTAGTGGAAGGGCAGAAACACAGATGCCTTCACCACTCTTGTCTCCACACCTTGTTTCAGGTGATGACTCCGAATTCAATACTACCATAAAGTTGGGGTTGGGCTTTACAGGCAAGGGAAATGTTACAAAACATCCACAGTTCAGTGTTTTACTCACATAAATTCCATATATGAAAGGAAAAATCATGGAAGCAGGAAGATGAAAATTTTATAGTTATTAGTAAAAAGCCTATTTTTATGCAGCTTCTGGAGAAATTTTGTTTAAAATTATATTTGTAAAGGCCTTTATTTGTTAAATTCATATTATATGTTAGAAGAAATCTGATAAACTTGGAGAGTCTAGAATTTTATTTTTGCTTCTTTTTGCAATGTGATTAAGAGGATTGTGTACTTAATTATATCATCTTTCACATTGAGGTATGTGAGACCCTAGAAAAGGAGGAAATTGAATATGTGTAACATTAATATCAACACTTTTTAAGGAGGAAGGATCTGGGAGGGAAAAAACATTTCCACCGTCAGTACGTTGATAAAAAGCTCCTGTGCTCCATTTAATGGAATCTAATTTCTCTTGGAATTTTAGTTTAAGTGGAACATTAGTTAATTGCAAAAGAAATGGCATATGCCTAAGTCTAGAAGTAACATATTAATATGCTGCTTCTACCTGTAAAAGTACAAATAATGAAGCATGCATTTTAAAATTCTGTAATTACAAGTAAAGTGTTTTATTAAAAATCTTATTTGTCTAGAATTACTCCTTAATTCTGAAAGCATTCTATTTAGGCTTCTCTATACAGTAGTAAGATTTCATGCTGTGATACAGATTCACACAATATACTTGGTTCTTTTTACATTTATAATACTTTAATTTGCATTGCAATTATAAAAAAGTACTTTGAAGACTAATTCATCTTAATAAATCATACAAATAGTATGAATCGATAGATAGAGAATGTTTTGGATTTATAAAAGAAAGGCTTCAGAGGTGATTTAGAGTTCAATCATATAATATTTATGGAATTGAATTCCTTCTCATGTGCCCAGCACTGAGCTAGAAGCATACAGTAATATGTAATCATATGCTTGTTAAAAATCTCACTGGTAAAAAAATTTTCCTGGTCAGTTGGTCTTTTAAGGACTTATGTTAGTCATGCTTTCACTTGGCTTTTAATTACAAAATTCTTAAAAGTTATTAAGATTAATGAGGTTTTATTTATTATGAGAAATTGATAGAAGCCCATTATAAAATGTTCAAATTTTAAGAAGAGTTTACAAGAAAAGACATATAACTTTAATTCAGCTTGCTTGTTCTGCCTTGGAGTGTTGGTCTGACATGTCCATTATTTAAAGGCATGGTAACATGAAGTGGCTTGGTGGGAATGCTGCTTCCCTAACAATTGCTTCTCTTGGGGAAAACAGTAATTGTGGGGAGGATTCTGGGACAGTGCAGTTGCCCCTCTTCTGGACAGTTTAACCCTAAATCATGTCATTTGGTATCGGATCATTGGCCTGCATATAGTCTGACCAGAGGGGTAAGAACTATTTTATCTTTATTCTATTTATTTGTTTTAGAATATTTGGAGTTTTGCTGACCTTTGTGGATTTGTCCCTCATCATTACAGACTTAATTGTCACTGATGACACAATGTATCTTCCTTTGGAATTTCATTCAATTTCTTTAGCTATTGCTTTGTTTTTTTAAACAGATGTTCTTCTTCGAGTATTTGTAGAAGGGTAAGTTTGATCAATTTTAAAAAAACACATAGAGTGATTTTGCACTGCTATGAAAAGCATCCCCAAATAATTTCCAGTTCACCCCATCAAATGTGTCCCTCTTCATCAAAACGATCCCCTTGAATGCATGATCCACAAGAGAAACAACAATCCAAATCCAGTTTCTACTAGTTTGTGCTTTAATATTATTGTTGCACCCAGTGCTCTGCTCGCCAACAATGTGTTCTAGATGGGCCTTCAACAGGTAAAGCTTAGCGGGTTTGCAAAGTGGGGCCAGGCAACTAATGTGTCTATATGTACATTATTAAGAGGAACGTGTATGTGAAGTATAGGTACAGATACTTTCATTAAAAGTTGAATGTAAATGAAAGCTGACAGTATATTAAGTACTGGATATTAGATCATGAACAACCCCCTCCCTCAGTTAAAATGAAAACTTTTTAAGCTACGCAAGAGATCTGGGCATGCTCATCATATGAGCTTGGTAATGAGTCAACAGCTGATTTTCTGTATTTGCTGGTTTTCTGCGGAGGCAGGTGGAGTGAGGCAAGCCTTGGAGCTGGATTGCTGTGGGATTCAGGGACCAAATCCCCCGATTGCACGTCCTCCAGAGCCTTGCCGAAGGCAGCCTGTCTCCTCTTCCGCTGAACTTCCATCCTCATGCCTTTGCGCTAAGGACAGTTGCCCACTCCTAGGTTACTGAGGGCCTGAAAGGGGCTACCCCAGAACGCAGAGCTTCCCCTGGACCACCAACACCCATGGCTGGGGGGCCAGTGCTGGGAAGGGAGGCACCGTGGATGGAAGTACAGCTCGGCATGGAGGAGGCCACGCCACCCCGCTGGGATTCCCCTGGGGGATGAGTCTGGGACCACAGCAGTGGCCCCACCCTCATCAGCTACAGTCCTCACAGCCCTGCTCCTCCAAGACTGGGACACTGAGCTCCCACTGCCAGTGGCCCTGTCCAGCGTCCTGCCTTCCTCTCCCCACTGTATAAAGGCAATGCTGGCCTCTTGTTCAATGGTTTGCTTACATTTCTTACTATACTTAAATTGCCATATTGATGCTTTTGTCTTAAATATGTATAAAATAGTGAATATGAATATTTTTCCTTTAGTCTATTAAATTCAGTTTAAATGATTCACTAGAGGAGAATTCTTAAGGGGAATGAGTCAAATGATTTGTGCTCTGAAATTTTCCCTATCTCTTCTTTGGGAGAGCATAAACTTGTTTTTTTGTTTTTGTATTACAGGATACGATCTTATTTTTCTGATATGCTTAACTCCTTAGATGCTGTCATTATTGTGGTAACTCTACTGGTTGATATTGTTTATATTTTTTATGACTTTAAGGTTCTTAAAGATGTTCCCAGGTAAGAAACATACAATTCACTTCTCAACATTTTTAATTTTTACTTTTTTGCATTTTCTGGCTTTTATTGTGTATAATCTTTTAAACTCTGAACGTGCTGATTTATGCCAAATAAGTTGCTTGAAAATGAACTGTTTAGGTGAATTTCTGTATACTTGGAAACTAAAGGATAGTGGGATTTAGGGCCCAGGGAAGGGTATACAAGCTGAGTGACTTAAGCTGAATGAACAAGATGGAACGCCCAAAGAAGAAACAGGGACTTTGCCTCTTGTATTAACTTTAACTTCTCTACATTTTGAAATCCCCGCTAAGTTCCCGTTGGAGCTTCAACCACAAATTCCTTACACATGAAATTCCTGGGTTTTCTCTATAACCAGGAGAATATCGGTTTGAGCATATGCAAGATTTGAGTGACTCCAGTGATAATTCTCTAAAAAAGGGCAGATGGAAAAGAAAAATAGGTGATGGGAACAGCAAATGGAGTAGTGTAGTTGAAATGAAGAAAGCTGAGGCAAAGCCAGAACTGCTGGGGAGCAGGCAGCTAAGAGGTGTGTGGCGGACCGACGGCCTCCTTCCTCCTCTCTGTGCTGTGGCAGCGAGGCAAGAGGATCGACTGCGCACTGGGGTGTAGGTGTCCAGGCAAACAGTCCCTCCTTCCTAGGACCTCGCTTCAGGTCCCAACAAAACTTAATGTTACATGGTAAGCTTTTGGGAGTTGTTTGAAAATAACTGGAGCTGCTATGGTCCTCCGATTGGCAATATCAGCATCACTTAAGAGCTTGCTAGAAATGCAAGAGAAACACATCAGTCCCCACTTTAAACCTATGAATTAGCATGCAAACTCAGCTTAGAAAAGCACTAGTCCAAACCCTCAGTTCTTAGCCATTGTGTTTCTTTCTGATGAACAGAGAGACACTAGTTAACACACTTGGGGATTATCTGTCTGCTGTCTGCCTAATGTGTGTTAGCAGCTGTAATGAACCTCTGTTAGTGATGGGAGTAACGAAGCAAACAAGAACCTTCAGTTTGTCTTGGTACAAAAAAGATTGAAAGGTGCTTTTCTTAAACCACAAAAGCTAAATCCACAAATTTTTAGAGTCTATCATATAACTGTTGCTCTGAACCAGTTTCTCAATCTGAGCCCTCTTGGTATTTTGGACCAGTTAATTCTTTGTTATGGGGGTTTCCTGTGCATTGGTAGTTAGCAGTGTTTCTGGCCTCTACATGCTAGACACAAGTAGCACCCCTCACACACATTTGTGACAACCGAAATGTCTCCAGACATTACCAAATATTCCCTAGGTGGATGGGTGGGAAGCCTGGGGTAACAGCGGAGGTATGCAAAATTGACCCTGGTTAAGAACTTAGTCTAGAACTTCTCTAAACTAACTCTGTATTGGCAAACTCTTGTTACTGAATCAAAAATGTATCTTTGTAATTTATTGTTAGACAGTCAATTTTATTTCAACTTCTACAACTTATCATTCTGTTAAGAGTTTTTCATCTGGTTTATCAAAAAAGACATCTTTAAACACTGTCCAGAAAGATGGTAAGTGGCAAAACATGTTTATAATTTCAGAAAAATGTTCATATTTCAGTAAATACTGGCAAAGGTTGTATGCATCTCTATAATATGCTTTGTTTTTATGTTAATTACAAATTAATGTTTGTTTGAAACTCTCAGGTTTCAGAAAATAAATAGCAATACAAGAAGGATGGATTTGACTTAGATCTCACTTACATTACTGATTGGTGAAGTTTGTTGATTTACTTACATTAACTTCACATTTTTGTGTGTGTGTGAGTAATTGTTTGTTTTGTTCTTGCCTTATCTAAGCCATGTTCTTTCAAAGCATTCTTTGTCCATGAAGATATATGCCACTGTTGTGTCGTGACATATTTTTAGTTTAACTCTGACAATGGAAAAGTCTCTATTGTCATCTTAGATCAGGGCTAGTTGGTTACAGTACAGGAAGGTGGATGAATTTTTAGCTAACTCCATTTGTTTTGTTTAGAAGTTACTGAGTTCTAGTAGTCATCCTGGTTCCAGGAATCTTAGAGAGACGTGTTCTCTTCCTAGGATCCCAGAGAATCAGGCCATTGCTGTGTGGATGTCAGGTTTCTGAACCAGGAGCCCTGGAAGGCCCCCTGGGAGTCACTGCCACTGCTGGAGCCCAGATCTCTCCCCTTTCTTTGGTGTTTAAATAAGATCCCACCACAGGCGGAGCTTCAGACTGAGGTCAGAGCAAATCTGTCACATATGGCTGGAAGCAGTTGAGTCTTGGGAAGACTATGCAAGTTTAATGTTTTCTAGAGTGGATAATTTAATGTTATTGTGATTATCCGGAGAGTAGTTAGCTTTTCGTCTGTCATTCTCAATCCTGAAAGTTATTTTCCATGAAGAATGAGTCCAATTATATGTAAGTTAAGTTCTCATATATTGTTTCATGTGCATAATGACATTTGTAATAGTGACTATTTTGACTTCCAGAACATATTATTGCCATGTCATTCCCATCTCTGGAAAGGTGTCTTTTTATAGGAATCCCATCAAGGTAAGGGTATTTACCTAACAAATGCTCACATTTCACAATAAATGTATCTTGTGGAGTCATAAGTTTGATATTGGCTCAGAGGTGACATATTCTCCTAAAAATTTACTCTTTAAGATAAAAGATTATAATGGATTGATACCAATTAGGTTTTGCTGTGTTATGAACCACCCAAAAACCTAGTCCCTTACAATCAACCATTCATGGAGTTCATGATAATGTGGTTTGTGAATTTGGGTCGGGCTTCACTGGGTAGTTCTGGGGACGGGCTTAGCTAATCTCAGCTGGGCTACCTCACACACTGTGGGCAGCTACTAGGTATCTAAGGAGAGCTGGTCTAAAATGGCATGGCCAGATGGCTCCATGTGGTGTCTTACACTCTAGCAGGCCAGTCCAGGCTTGCTTTCATGGTGCCAGTGGGCAAGGGTCCCACAGTAGCAAGAAATACATGTCAGAGCACAGAAGGGCAGAGAAAAAGATGAGAGAGTAGGAAGGCAAAGCAGAAACCTTCTTCCAAAAACACATTAAAGGAGAAAATACAGCAAATACAATGAAACTTGAAAACGGCCTGAAGACTGCAGAACAGACCACCTACACCTGGGTAAGAAAACCACACAGAAAAGGGCAAAGTGGCAGAGTTGTGATTGAGTGGGACTGAAGCCCTCTCTGCACCCTAGCCTACAGGCAGGAGAAAGTGGAATGGAGTAGGGAAAGGGTAGGAGACCAGGAGCTCTGCATACCAGGCCTGGAGATCTGCCCTGGGAGCATGAGTCCACATCACATTGGGTTCTGGTGATTAGCAGGGCTGGACACGAGGGGCAGGCAGAACAGTCTGGGAGGCTGACCCTCCAGCCATTGTGGAGAGCAGGCACGCTCTACCAGTCCTGAGACCTAAAGCGGAGGTGGCAGTTTGAAAGACTTGCCAGCAGTGCAGAGCTGCCAGAGGGTTGAGGGCTGGACAGAGCTCTCTCCTCAGGAGAAAGGACAGGTAGAGGATACCACCCCAACCTCCCTTGGTCATACAGATTGGGAACTCTCAGGAGCCCCAGATGCTCCACCCCCCTAACTGGCAGTGCAGCCCCGAGGTTCCTCCCTGAGTGCACTGCTGGCAGCCAACCCACTTGGCCCTTTTTTTGTCTGAATTTTTCTTGTTTCACAAAAAAAAGCATCAGACTTTGCTGCCTGGCAGGAAGAGGGAGACTCTCCCAGCTTTCTCGGCTCTGTTTCAGCCACTGGCACCATGTACGCAAGCCTGGACTGGCCTGCAAGAGTGTAAGGCCAGCCTGGACTGGCCTGCTAGGTGCTTGCAGGAGCCAGACCCAAGAGTTCCTTCTTCCCTCTGGGTGTCCAAGCCTGGAACTGCACATCTGGCCCCAGCAGAGCTGCACATCAGCCCGCCCACCCCGCTAACCCTGAAGTCCCTCCATTGCTTCAGGGAAGGTGGAAGTGGCCCCACCTACAGCAATCCCATCAGAGACTTTGCACGGATCACAAACATGGTGGCTGAACCAGACTGCCGGTGCAGACTCAGACCACTGCAGAAGACAGACAGAAAGGCAGCCCTGTGCACTACATGCCAAGAGCGTGGGCTCCCACAAAGTAGAACCAGGCATTAGAGAGTAAATAACCTCGAGCTTCTGGACACCATAGATGCCTTCTTCATAAAGGTTTACTCTGTAGGCCACGAAACATAGCAGAGCCATTTTATACAAAGGAAAAAACACAGAAACCTTAACAAAATGAGGAGGCAGAGAAACACATTCCAAACAAAACTACAGGAACAGGACACCAGAAAGAGGGCTAAATTAATTGAAGATCACCAATCTTCTTGATAAAGATTTCAAAATAAAAGTCATAAACATGCTCACTGATTTACAGAAAAATAGTCAAGATCTCAGGGAGAACTTCAACAAAGAGAAGACCTGAAATAGAGCCACTCAGAGCTGAAGAATACAGTCTCTGAAATGAAACATACAGTGGAGGGATTTAAGAGCAGATTACTGCAGGTAGAGAGACAGTGAGTGAGATGGAAATTAGAGAACAGGAACACAGCAAAGCTGTGGAACAGAGGGGAAAAAAGGGTCTCTAGGACTGAAAGAATGATGAGCGCTAATCCAAACAAATTATTATTTGCATAATAGGGGTACCAGGAAGAGAAGAGAGAGGCAAAGGGATAGAAAGTCTCTTTGAGGAAATAATTGTTGAAAACTTGCACAATCTGGGGAAGGAAATAGACAGGTCATGGAAGTACAGACAGCCTCTAGCAAAAGGAACCCCAGGAAGAGAACAGCAAGGCACATAATTAAAATGGCAAAGATCGAGGTCAAGGAGAGAGTACTGAAAGCAGCCAGAGAGAAAAAGGATTACTTACAAGGGAAACCCATAAAGCTCTCAGCAGACTTCTCAGTGGGAAATCTGAAGGCCAGAAAGGAGTGGCATGACATATTTCATGTAGTGAAACAGAAGGACCGCCAACCAAGAATCCTCTACCCAGCAAGAGTATCATTTAAATTTGAAGCACATGTTAAACAATTTTCAGATAAACGAAAGTTGAAGGATTTACCACCCCTGAGCCATCCTTACAGGATATGTTAAAGAGACTGTTGTAGATGGAAATGTCTATAAGGCTAAATAGCTTTCACCAGTGAAAATAAACCCACAGTAAAAGTAGCAGAACAACAACAAAAAAAGTAGCAGACCAATTACCAAGCAAGTACAAAATTAAACAAAATGAAGCAGAATCAACTATACACAAAATCAGTCAAGGGATACCCAAAAATTGCAGATTATGACATCTGATACAGTGTGGAGGAGGAGGAAGAAGAAGGAAAAGAAAGTACCTTTAGGTTGTGTTTGAAATAGAGTATTCAGCAACTTAAGACAAGCTGCTATATAGTCATGAAGCTATCCTGGAACCTTTGGTAACCACAAAACTAAAGCCTACAATAGATAAACAAAAATCATTTTTTAAAAGAGAAATCCAATCACAACACAAAAGAAAGCCATCAAATAACAAGAGAAGAGTATAAGAGAGGTAGAAAGGAACAGAGAGGAGGTATAGGAACAGCTGGAAAACAAAAGATGGCAATGAGTACACATCTATCAATAATCGCCTTAAAGGTAAATGGACCGAATGCACCGATCAAAAGACATAGCGTTATAGAATGGATAAAAAAGCAAGAGCCATCTATATGCTGCCTACAGGAGACTCATTTCAGACCTAAAGACATACACAGACTAAAAGTGAAGGGATGGAAAAAGATAGTTCATGCAAACAATATTGAGAAAAAAGCAGGAGTAGCAGTACTTATATCAAACAAAATTGATTTCAAAATCAAAGATAGGAATGAGACAAAGAAGGACATTACATAATAATAAAGGGGTCAGTCCAAAAAGGG
Source organism: Smutsia gigantea (assembly GCA_032199065.1). Classification (NCBI taxonomy): domain Eukaryota; kingdom Metazoa; phylum Chordata; class Mammalia; order Pholidota; family Manidae; genus Smutsia; species Smutsia gigantea. The sequence goes on along the minus strand of JAVSCE010021263.1, from coordinate 15,965 downwards.
GATATAGCAATTATAAATATCTATGCACCCAACATAGGAGCACCTAAATATGTAAAATACTAACAATTAAAGGGGGAAATAGATTGTGGCACATTCATTTTAGGAGACTTTAACACTCACCTCGATAGATCAACCAGATGGAAAACAAATAAGGAAACAGAGGCACTGAACAATACATTAGCTCAAATGGACTTAACGGACATCTATAGAACACTGCACCCAAAAGCAGCAGGATACATATTTTTCTCAAGTTTGCATGGAATAGTATCTAGAATAGATTACATACCAGGCCACAAAAAGATCCTCAATCAATTCAAAAAAATTGAAATTATATCGAGCAGCTTCTCAGACCACAATAGTATGAAACTAGAAATAAATTACACCAAACAAAAAAACCTACAAACATGGAGTCTAAACAAAATGCTTCTAAATAATCAATGGATCAATGAATAAATTAAATCAAACAATACATGGAGATGAAAACAAACATTCAACAGCCCAAAATATGTGGGACTCAGTGAAGGCAGTTCTAAGAGGAAAATACATAGCAATACAGACTTACCTAAAAAGAAAAAAAAAGAGCAATCCCACATAAACAGTCTAAGCTCACAATTAAAAGAAATTAGAAAAGGAAGAACAAATGAATTCCAAAGTTAACAGAAGGAGGGACATAATAAAGATCAGAGCAGAAATAACTAAAATAGATAAGAATTAAATAATAGAAAAAAATCAATGAAATCAGGAGCTGGTTCATTGAGAAAAATAAAACAAAATAGATAAACCCCTAGGCAGATATATCAAGAAAAAAAGAGTGTACACACATAAACAAAATCAGAAATAAGTAATAATCACACCAGATACCACAGAAATACAAATAATTATTAAGGAATTCTATGAAAAATCATATGCCAATAAATTGGACAACCTAGAAGAAATCCACAACTTTCTAGAAAACTACAACCTTCCAAGATTGACCTAGGAAGAAACAGAAAATCTGAATAGACCAAATACCAGCAATGAAATCAAACTGGTAATAAAAAAACTCCCAACAAACAAAATTTCAGGCCCAGATGGCTTCACAGGTGAATTGTACCAAACATTTAAAGAACTAATACCCATCCTTCTTAAAGTATTCCAGAAAGTGGAAGAGGAGGGAATACTTTCAAACTCATTCTATGAGGCCATCAACACTCTAATGCCAAAATCAAAGACACTACAAAAAAAAGAAAATTAAATGCCAGTATCCCTGATGAACAGAGATGCAAAAATCCTCAACAAAATATTAGCAAATCAAGTTAAAAAATACATCAAAAAGATCATCCATCATGACCAAGTGGGATTTATTCCAGAGATGCAAGGATGTTACAATATTTGTAAATCAATATCATATACCACATTAACAAAAAGAATAAAAATCAGATGATCATCTCAATATATGTTGAACAAGCATTAGACAAAAATCCAACATCTATTCATGATAAAAACTCTTCAACAAAATGGGTGTAGGGGGTATGTACCTCAACATAATAAAAGCCATATTATGACAAACCCACAGCCAACATCATACTTAGTAGTGAAAAGCTAAAAGCTTTTCCTGTAAGATTGGGAGCAAGACAAGGATGCCCACTCACCACTTTTATGGAGGACCTAGCCACAACAATGAGGCAATACAAAGAGATAAAAGGCATCAAATTGGTAAGGAAGGAATTAAACTGTCACTATTTGCAGTGACATGATACAAAACCCTAAAGATTTCACCAAAAAGCTATTAGAACTAATAACTGGGTTTGGCAAAGTTTTAGGATATAAAATTAATACAGAAATCTGTTGCATTCCTATATACTAAAAATGAACTAGCAGAAAGAGAAATCAAGAAAACTCCATTTACAATTGCATCAAAAAGAATAAAATACCTAGAAATGAACCTAACCAAGGAAGTAAAAGACCTATACTCTGAAAACTATAAGGCACTCATGAGGGAAATTAAAGAAGACACCAAAAAGTGGAAATCTATCCCATGCTCATGGATAGAAAAATTAATAATGTCAAAATGGCCATCATGCCCAAAGCAATTGACAGATTCAATACAATCCCTATTAATATACCAACAGCATTTTTCAACTAGAACAAAGAATCCTAAAATTCATATAGAACCACAAAAGAGAGTGAATAGCCAAAGCAATTCTGAGAAAGAAGAACAAAGCTAGGGAGATTATGCTCCCTGACTTCAAATTCTACTATAAGCCACAGTAATCAAAACTGTGATACTGGCACAAGAACAGGCCCATAGATGAATGAAACAAAATAGCCCAGATATAAACCCACTCATATATGGTAATGGAGGATAAAGAAGATGTGGTACATATACACAATGGAATATTATTCAGCCATAAGAAGAACACAAATCCTACCATTCGCAACAACATGGATGGAGCTAGAGGGTATTATGTTCAGTGAAATAAGCCAGGCGGAGAAAGACAAGTACCAAATGATTTCATTCATCTGTGGAGCATAAGAACAAAGCAAAAACTGAAGGAACAAAACAGCAGCAGACTCACAGAACCCAAGAATGGACTAACAGTTACCAAAGGGAAAGAGACTGGGGAGGGTGGGTTGGAAGGCAGGGAGAAGGGGAATAAGGGGCATTACGATTAGTACACATAATGTGGGGTGGGGGGGCACAAGGAAGGCAGTATAGCACAGAGAAGACAAGTAGTGACTCTGTAGCATCTTACTACACTGATGGACAGTGACTGTAATGACATATGTGATGGGGACTTGTTAATGGGCGGAATCTAGTAACCACAATGTTGCCCATGTGATTTTATATTAATGATACCAATATATATATATATGTATGTATGTATGATAAAGGAGCCATGAATATACAATAGGGAAAAGATAGCCTCTTCAACAACTGGTGTTGGGAAAACTGGACACCTATATACAAGAGAATGAAACTGAATTATTGTCTAACTCCATACACAAAAGTAAACTCAAAATGGATCAAAGACCTGAATGTAAGTCATGAAACCATAAAACTCTTAGAAGAAAACGTAGGCAAAAATCTCTTGAACATAAGCATGAGCAATATTTTTCTGGACACATTTCCTCAGTCAAGGGAAACAAAATAAAAAATGAACAAGTGGGACTATATCAAATTAAAAGCTTCTGTACAGCAAAGGACACCATCAGCAGAACAAAAAGCCACCCTACAGATAAAAATGATTTATCTTCCTGTGTTGTCAAGATAGTAACTGCACTCGTGGGCATGTGGATTTAATCATATGGGAAAGTGTTGAACCACTGTGTTGATACTTAAAACCAATATAGATTGTATATTAATGGTACTTCAATTTTTTTTAAAAGGATACTTTGTGGTTTTCTATGTTGGATTCCTCAGTCCCTGTGGATTTTGTTTTGGTTTATGGAATCCTGTGGATTATTGCTTGTATAAGACTATTTATGCCACCCACCCCAGTACTATGCAGACTCAGAGTGTTTATCTTCTTGACTTCCTCCTGACAGGGATAACCAACTTAGTAAATCAAGCACTTTGACACCTGAATTTCTCTTTCTCAGTATGGCTCTGATAGTCCTATACTAATCAATTTTTTACTTCTTTACAGTCACTTTTATTGCACAGAGACATGCACATATGTGTGTTTCAGATGAATAAGTTTGCTGGAAATATTGTATGTAAATATTAATTTGTATTTTAAATTATTGTTACATTAAATTAAGTTGTTTTATTTTAATAATCCACTATTCACTTATTTTAAAAGCAATATATGCACATTCTATATATTCATTTTAGAAAAATAAGAAAACACAGATGAGCCAAAAATGTCTATATTACCACCACTTACATAAAATTTGATATAATATTTTTAGCTTTTTCTATAATGCATATACACACACACACAACCATACCATACTTTTTTGCATTTATTTATTTAAAGAATGTTTAGGTAAATTGTAATATTCAGAGCATTATCTAAAAGACATGTCTGTTCAGAATTAGATCTAGATAAAAACCACATGTTACTGTGAATTAATGATTTGGAAGAAGTTTACTCAAAGCTAGTTAACCATCTAATTTCCTTCTCTGGTAGCTTTAAGTAGTGTGTACTTATAGTAGAGGCTAATCAGAGTGGTCAAGCACAACTTGGACTATTTGAAAACCATCAGTGAGTTAAATATTTCGGACTATACATATCCTCATAGTCCCTGAATCTCTCCTAAAAGGTACTAAGTTAGGGACAAGTGAATAAAAGCTAATAACTATTTTAGGTTACTCCTAGGAAATGGCTTGTGTTGGTGCCATGTGGATATATGTAAGATATGTGTCTATTTTTTTTTAGGAAGTTGTACGATTCCTGGATACCAAACATCTAAACCACTACCAAGTCTACAATCTATGCAGTATGTACATGACTAGATGTTGCACTTATAGATAGAAAACAGTTCACTGCATAGAAGAGGATGGTTCCGTTTTTATATTACATTTAGTGAGAAGTATTTGGTAGTGGTGGAAAGTGAGTTTAAAAACCTCCATCTTGCACTGTCCCTATTTGGGAAGAAACGTGAGCTCTACAGCATAAATGCCCCTGAGGGAGGTGCCCCAGCGCAGAGGTGGTGCCATTGTACGAGAGTCTATGGGAGTGGTATTGGCTTTAGAAAAATATTTCCATGTTTCCTGCCAGCTTGTGTTTTGAAGGTAGACAATTCATTAAATGCATTCTCTAACCTTCTAGGAATGGGGTGTGTGGAGAGCAGGGCCCCACTGGGAAAAAAAAAGCCTTGTAGAGAACAAATTATATCCCAGTTTATTGCTCTCTCTTGATTTTTTTCTCTTCCTGCATATTAAATGGACATTTTTAGGAGGCAAGCATTTTGGTGGCCACATTGGCTTCTCCTTTGGGGTGTCTGCCTACCCTACAATGATGTAGTGAGTAGCCTGCTAGAAAAGTTAAAGTAAAGCCTATTAGACAAACCAAAATGGACAAAACACTATTATCCTTATGTTTTTGAGACTGTAAGACTCTTTTAGAGAGCAGGAGCCAGTCAGAAAATTCCTTTTAAAGGTGGATAAAAAATTTCTAGTAAGAAAATACGACTTACTCATAACTCGATCATGCAGTATGTTTATTAGGTATAGAGATATGACCTATGTATCATTTATTTTAGGTGAAGGAGACTATGATCCTAAGTATTTCCCATTATAGAGTCCATCGAATGATGATTGATGATCACAATGTCCCCTCTCTGAGGTAAGTTTATGCCAAGTTGGTTGTCAAAAGAGGGTTAAATACATTGGGGTTGATCTTTTGGAAGTATTTTAATTCAACTACAAATTTTACGTTTGGTATCAGTGAGATGTTGACATTCACCAAGGAAGTAGATGAGTGGATGGCTCAAGATAATGAAAATATCGTTGTGATTCACTGTAAGGGAGGCAAAGGTAAAAACATTTTCCTTTTGTAAAAAAAGACTGATAAATATATTAAAATCCAAGAACAAGATACATACTGCTATTAATCGGTGTTAATAGTTGTTAACTTTATTTTCAATACTGAAGGAAGGGAAGGAGGAGGGAAGAGAAAAAAGAAGGGAAGTAGGAATAAAAAACTAAAAGTACGACAGACAATATAGTCAGTGTTTCTGTAACATCTCCCTATGTTGACAGATAGTAACTGCACTAGGAGGGGCGATCATTTAATAATGCATATAAATATTGAATCACTATGTTGTATACTTGAAACCAACATAATATTATGTATCAACAGTACTTCAATTAAAAAATACTAACAAAGTTTGAGCATATTTTTTCTTCAATGGTTGGTTTTCTTCATTTTTATTTGCTAAAATGTCTGTCAAAATATAGTGTTTAACACCTGAAACTGTCAGAGCACTTTTATTTAAGATTGTTCTTAAACTTTGTAACAACCTTTTAAAGCTTAGGAATCTAACAATGGTGCTTTTTCAAAACTCAGAGATTAACTGGAATTTTTATAGTGTAATGATACAAAGAAGTTGATTCTGGTGGTGGTAAAATGAAAAAAAAAAGTTGTTTGTAAATCCAACCAATTTAAGTTGAGTTAGATTTTCTCTTATTCAGCTTTAAGCTTTGAATAATCATCTAGCATATTTGAAAATTTTTGGCAAAGAATTACAGTTTTGGTGAGCTGTAAAACAGTTTTGTATTGAATTCTGGGAAAACACTTTAAAACTGCCTCATAAAATTGAGTAGAATCAAGTTTTAGTCTTACTTGAAAACTAGTTTCAAGCTCATTAGTTAGTAGGCAAGTTCTATCTTTAGCTTCACCTTTAGCTATTTAGGTTGAAATATTCTGTAGATATGCAATTTATATGAATAAATGAAGAATATAAAGGCTGAATCATATGAAATTGCCAGTTTTGACAATTTCTTACTTAACAAAAAAGGCCATGACTCAACCTAAAATATTATAATCCAAGTGATTGGCTTCAGTTTTCTTTTAATTAAGGCTAATTCCCGCCTAAAAGAAAACATTTATTTCAAATTTAATCCTTTTCATTTTTCTGAGAGGGAACTTACATTTTTCTCTGTTCACATGTCTCTCAGTGATTTCCCTTTAGGACTTTTTGAAGGGCTGGCATTCAGCTGGTATGCACCAAAGCAGCCTCTCTTTTCCAGTTTTCATTCATATTGGTTTTTCTCTCTTATTGGCTGGTACCTACACATTACAAGTAGTATCGTGATAAAATATTTTATTACTGATTTAGAGAACAACTTTAAATATTCTTGGTGCTAATATTTTTGTGGGTAGCTTATATTACGAATGCCTTCTCCCACTTTTAAATGTCTTTTAAATTTGATGATGATTTATTTTATCATATAGAAATTTGTAATTTTGAATGTAGTACAATTTATTAATCTTTTTTGTGTGTGGTTTATGCTTTTTTCTGTTATGTTTAAGAAATCCACCCATATGCTGAAGTAGTGACAACTTTCTGGGTATAAAACATTGATTGAAGTTTCATTTTTTCCATTTAGGGCTTTAATTTCACTGGAACTGGGGAGGGAGGTGTTTTTTTCCATAGGGATAGACAGTCGTCCTAACACGATCTATTACATGCTCATTTATTTCCCAATGACTTGTAATCCCTTCTCACTCATATACCAAGTTTCCATAAATGTTAGGGACTGTTTGAGTTCTCTATACCACACTACTGTAATTTTTTTTATTTTGGTATTATTAATGTACAATTACATGAGCAACATTATGGTTACTAGACTCCCCCTATTATCAAGTCCCCCCCCACATACCCCATTACAGTCACTGTCCATCAGCGTAGTGAGATGCTATAGAGTCACTACTTGTCTTCTCTGAGTTGTACAGCCCTCCCTGTGCCCCTCCTACATTATGTGTGCTAATCCTAATGCCCCTTTTCCCCCTTGTCCCTCCCTTCCAACCCACCCTCCCCAGTCCCTTTCCCTTTGGTAACTGTTAGTCCATTCTTGGGTTCTGTGAGTCTGCTGCTGTTTTGTTCCTTCAGTTTTTGTTTTGCTCTTACACGACTGTGATCTTTATAGCTTTATAAGATACCTTGATAAAGACAGACTTGTCGTGGCTCTTCTTGCATTTAATTTTAGCATATTTTGTTAAGATGTACAATAAAATATGTTTAAGATTTTATCAGAACTTCAATAAATTTCTAGATTAATTCAAAAGAACTGACAGCTTGAAATATGGAGTTGTACATGGGATATTTTTCTCTATTTGAATCATCTTTTTTTTAAGAACCTATGGTTAGTTTTTTAAAAATATTTTATTAAGGTATTATTGATATACATTCTATGAAGGTTTCACATGAAAAAACAATGTGGTTAAATCATCTGTTTTTCAATAATATTTTATACCTTTCTTTATAATAGTCTTCATATCTTTTGCTAAATTTGTTCCTAGACATATTGCTACTGCAAAGGAAGCTTTTTCTTTTATTACATTTGGATTGTTTCCGATTTTTGCTATTATAAATAATGATGCTATGAAATACATGCTTCTTGTTGCACATGTGTCCACATTTCTGTTGAGCATATACCTTGGACTAAATTGTGTCTTAGAGTAATGAATCTCAGACTTTAATAGATGATGTCATCTATTTTCCAAGGGGTAACAATTTACAGTCCACTGGCACTGTATGAAATTCCAACTGTTCTACATTTTCAACAATAGTAGAAATTCTCAGTCTTATTTTCAGCCATTGGTTGGATGTATAGTTTACCTCATTATGGCTATCATTGTCATCTCTGTGATTACTGATAAAATTAAGAAAGTTTTCATAGATTTGTTAGCCACTTGGATATCCTTTTTGTGAATTATCTGTTTAGTTTCCCTTTTTTTTCTCTTCAATTTTTTTTCCAGTTGGTTTATAGGAGTTTTTTATGTATTCTGGATTTCAACTCTGTTATTTGTTTTATGTATCACAAGAAATACATACTTTTTCTGCTGTGATTTACCTTTTCTTTCTTTTATGAGTATCTTCTGGTTAACAGAAATGCTTAGCTTAGTTTTCATAGTCAATGTGCATCATTCTTTCTAAGGTTACTGTTTTTGTGTCCTGATAAATCTTTTCCAGAGTTTAAAAAGACATTTTCAACCCAGAGAGGACAAGTAGTGATTCTATAGCATCTCACTACGCTGATGGACAGTGACTGCAATGGGGTTGGGGGGGGGGTCCTGATGAAGGGGGTAGTGTAATCGCCATAATATTACTCATTTAATTGTAGATTAATGATATCAAAATAAACTTAAAAATAAAAAAATAAAAAATAAAAAATAAATAAAAAGACATTTTCCTGTAATATCTTATCAAAGGTTCATTCCATTTGGAATTGTTTTTTATGTGTAGTGTGGGGAAGGAGTCAGATTTCATCTTTTATCACATGGCTGTCCAGTTGTTTTAGCTCACAGACTGTAAAGACTTTCATTTCTTTACTGCTCTGTGGGATATGGGTCAATTTCTGAACTTTCTGTCTGTTCATTGCTTTCATCTGTGCCAGTATAGCACAACTCTCTTACTTTCAATAGCTTTCTATTAAGTTCTGATTTCCATTCAAAAGAATCCACTCATCTCATTCTTTTCACAATTGTTTGAGTTTTTAAGACCGTCTGCTTTTCCATATAAATTTTGGAATCAGCTAGTTAAGTCACACACACACACACACACACACACACACCTCTGATGGAATTTTGTTTGAAATTGCCTTGAATCTATAGATGGAGGAGAAATGAAATCTTTATAATACTGAGTCTCCCAATCCATGAATGGCAATAGTCCCTCATTTAATGAGGCCTTCAATCTCTGTGTTTTTTCATTTTCTGCTTGGAAAGCTTGTAATGTTAGGTTAGATTTATTCCATGACATTTTTGATTCTATTATAAATGATATCCCTTTAAAATTTCTATTTTCTAAAATAAATAATAATTTATTGCTCTAAAAATAATAAATTTGTTGCTCTAAATGCAATTGATTTTATTAAGCTTGCAATTAGCAATCTCACTAAATTCTCTTATTATTCTAATTTATCTGTAAATTCTTTGGATTTTAATGGTACATGATTTTATCATGTGAAAATAATGAATTTTAATTTTTTCCTTTTCAGTCCTTTTTCTTTTCCCCTCACACTGGCTAACACCTTCGATACAATGTTGAATTAGAAGTGTTGATAGCAGCCATCCTTGTTTGATTCCTGGTCTCTGGAGGAAAAGCTTTCAACATCTCACCAATCACGTTAGGCTGTGTGTATGTGTGTGTGTGTTTTAGAAACTCTTTCACAGATTAAGAAATCCCTTCAGTTTGCTATGAGATTTTTTAATCAGAATTTTATCAGAAGTTTTTTTTGATAAAGTCTTTAAGATGATAATATGGTTTTTCACCTTTATTCTATTAACCTGGTTGATTATACTGATATTCAAGTGGTAAACCAACCTTGTATTCCTGGAATACACATAATGTTTTTGTGCTGTATTATTATTTTATTTTTATTTTGGTATCATTAATATACAATCACATGAGCAACATTTTGTGGTTACTAGATTCCCCCCATTATCAAGTCCCCACCACATACCCCATTACAGTTACTGTCCATCAGCATAGTAAGATTCCAGAGAGTCACTACTTGCTTTCTCTGTGCTGTACTGCCTTCCTGTGACCCCCCTACATTATGTGTGCTAATTGTAATGCCCCTTATTCCCCTTCTCCTTCCCTTCCCACTCCCCACCCCTGCCTCCGAGTCACTTTCCCTTTGGTAACTGTTAATCCATTCTTGGGTTCTGTGAGTCTGCTGCTGTTTTGTTCCTTCAGTTTTTGCTTTGTTCTTATGCTCCACAGATGAGTGAAATCATTTGGTACTTGTCTTTCTCTGTCTGGCTTATTTCACTGAGCATAATACCCTCTAGCTCCATCCATGTTGTTGCAAATAGTAGGATTTGTTTTCTTCTTATGGATGAATAATATTCCACTGTGTATATGTACCACATCTTCTTTATCCATTCATCTACTGATGGACACTTAGGTTGCTTCCATTTCTTGTCTGTTGTAAATAGTGCGATAAACATAGGGGTGCATCTGTCTTTTTGAAACTGGGATCCTGCATTCTTAGAGTAAATGCCTAGGAGTGGAATTCCTGGGTCAAATGGTATTTCTATTTGTAGTTTTTTGAGGAACCTCCATACTGCTTTCCACAATGGTTGAACTATTTTATATTCCCACCAGCAGTGTAGGAGGGTTCCCCTTTTTCCGCATTCTCGCCAGCATTTGTTTTTCCTAATCTTTTCTATGTTGGCCATCCTAACTGGTGTGAGGTGATATCTCATTGTGGCTTTAATCTGCATTTTCCTGATGATTAGCGATGTTGAGCATCTTTTCAAATGCCTGCTGGCCATCTGAATGTCTTCTTTGGAGAAGTGTCTGTTCATATCCTCTGCCCATTTTTTAAAAGGGTTATTTGCTTTTTGGGTGTTGAGCATGATAAGGGTTTTATATTCAATATCTCACTCAATATTTTCAATAACTCTATGATGGGCACCATTATGATTCCCCTTTTACAGACTGCAAAATTGACATTCAGGGAAATTAGCTTTCTGAACCAAGAACTCCAATCCAGATCTGTTAGACTCTGAAGCACGATATTGTCTGTCCTGGGCACAGCTTCTCTCTTGTATGGCCTCCTCTGTCCTGCCCCTCAGGCCAAGTGAGGGCTGCCGGGGGACCCTGAGGACGTGTGCGTGTGGCTATGAATGGAAGCCACTTTGAGTGCAGTGATGGGAGCTTTTCTGACACACCCAGCAAAGAAAGGGACAGAAACAAAGAGAGGCTAACGGTGACATGAACTCTCTGAAGCCAGCTCCTCCCCACCTGTTTCCATCAAGCCCTTAATGGCTCCCGCTGCCAGTGGCAATAAATACAAATGTTTGAACATGGCACTCAAACCTGCCATTCGGTGTTTCCATCCGCTTCTTCCCCTGCGTGCACTCACCTTCCCACACTTGGGCACATGGGGACTGCTTGGGGTTTCCAGGCCTTTGAACACTTTATACACGTGCCAGAGCTCACGTGGGCGCCTCTTCCAGGAGCCCTGTGTAGTCCTTGCTTTTTCAGTTCTTATAGCCATCGGGTTTCTTTTAGGGACTAAGCTGCTTTATTTTCTAGTTATTTGAAGTGGTGACTTCTCTACCCCTTTCACAGGCGAGGCAAATGGTGGTGGGGTGCCAGCCTTTGGTGGCAGGAGTCAAGGGGATGCTAGATGTAACCCCCTCGAGGGCTCACCTTGCTCGCCTTCCCTTCCCCACTTCTGCAGCCGGGCTCAGTCGCTCTCACTGGAGTGGGGAGCCAGCCCACCGCAGGCTCGCACTGAGTCCCCTCCGACTCCCTGGCAGAGCAGGGCCAGGGCTCCACTCAGGTCTGAGAGCTGCCTGGCGAGGCCGCAGGGCAGCCCCTCCGCGGGGGGTGCTGATTCCCAGGCACCGTCCCCTTCTGACCCTGCCTCACGGGCCATTCTCGGGACTGCATTTCACCGGTCCCTGGAGCTAGGAACTTGCACAAGCCGTTCTCTTGACTGGCCCCTTCCGAAGGAAAGCCTCGCAGTTCATTTTATGAACACTTCTCATGGGATGGGGAGGAGCCCATGAGCTTTTAAGTCCAGCTGGTTCAGTACCAGAACTCGTCAACTTCCTGTAAGCAGCTTGCCGTGGGGAAGGATGAGGCTGGGAGAGCTCCAGGGCTCCTTTCTTTTTATTTATTTATTTATTATTATTATTTTTAATATAATTTATTTTATTATCATTAATCTACAATTACATGTGCAATATTACAGTTATTAAACTACCCCTTCATCAGGTCCCCCCCACCAACCCCATTACAGTCACTGTCCATCAGTGTAGTGAGATGCTATAGAATCACTACTTGTCTTCTCTGAGTTGTACTGCCCTCCCGTGCCCCCCCAACACTACATCTGCTAATCGTAATGCCCCTTTTTCCCTCTTATCCCTCCCTTCCCGCCCATTTTCCCCAGTCCCTTTCCTTTGGTAACTATTAGTCCGTTCTTGGGTTCTGTGAGTCTGCTGCTGTTTTGTTCCTTCAGTTTTTTCTTTGTTCTTATACTCCACATATGAGTGAAATCATTTGATACTTGTCTTTTTCGGCTTGGCTTATTTCACTGAGCATAATACCCTCTAGCTCCATCCATGTTGTTGCAAATGGTAGGATTTGTTTTCTTCTTATGGCTGAATAATATTCCATTGTGTATATGTACCACATCTTCTTTATCCATTCATCTACTGATGGACACTTAGGTTGCTTCCATTTCTTGGCTATTGTAAATAGTGCTGCAATAAACATAGGGTGCATCTGTCTTTTTCAAACTGGGCTGCTGCATTCTTAGGGTAAATTCCTAGGAGTGGAATTCCTGGGTCAAATGGTATTTCTATTTTGAGTTTTTGAGGAACCTCCATACTGCTTTCCACAATGGTTGAACTAATTTGCAGTCCCACCAGCAGTGTAGGAGGGTTCCCTTTTCTCCACATCCTCGCCAACATTTGTTGTTGTTTGTGTTTTGGATGTTGGCCATCCTCACTGGTGTGAGGTGATATCTCATTGTGGTTTTAATCTGCATTTTCTGATGATTAGCGATGTGGAGCATCTTTTCATGTGCCTGTTGGCCATCTGAATTTCTTCTTTGAGAAGTGTCTATTCATGTCCTCTGCCCATTTCTTAATTGGATTATTTGCTTTCTGTTTGTTAAGGTGCATGAGTTCTTTATATATTTTGGATGTCAACCCTTTATCAGATACGTTTTTTTATGAATATATTCTCCCATACTGTAGGAAGTCTTTTTGTTCTACTGATGGTGTCCTTTGCTGTACAGAAGCTTTGCAGCTTGATATAGTCCCACTTGTTCATTTTTGCTTTTGTTTCCCTTGCCCGGGGAGATATGTTCATGAAGAAGTTGCTCATGTTTATGTCCAAGAGATTTTTGCCTATGTTTTTTTCTAAGAGTTTTATGGTTTCATGTCTTACATTCAAGTCTTTGATCCACCTTGAGTTTACCTTTGTGTATGGGGATAGACAGTAGTCCAGTTTCATTCTCTTACATGTAGCTGCAGCCTTAAGATTTTTATGAATTACAAAACAAGAAACAACTCTCCCCCTACAAAAATCCTGAATAAATAAAGCCGATGCATGATTGCCGATTTTTTATTTTGTCAAGGAATAAAAATCCAGCATCTATGGTTACCATCATCTTATTTCTAAAGGACAATTCTTCCCCAGAAGAGTTTCCTCAGAAAAAAGGACAACCTTTTTCATTGAATATTGAGCTCAATGGGGATATCATTACCTTTTTCTCATTTTTATAGTTTTGTTACAAAGGGGTGAAAAATGTATCAAGTTATGGCATTGGTCTAACGATTATTTTAGAATCACTGGTCTAAAATATTTCAATGCCATTAATGTAGTATCTTTGAAACATTTTAACATAGGAACTTGGAGTAAAACTACATATTAAAAATTGTCTTTAGTGGCTATTTTTAACCATTCTCTCTCTTTTTTTTTAATTGTCATTATGTCATAGTTTCTAGGTCTCTAAGATTCCTGTGGATTTCTCACATTTGTTCCAACTTTTCATGGTTTAGGAGTAAATTGCCTCATTCTAGTATTATCACAGTAATTTCCTGGTGGCAATGAAAGGGTTCTTTAGCTACCCGGCTCACTTGTTCGCAAAGAAGGACACAAGAATTCTGTCAGCTTGGTTTTATTCCCTGTAAGACAGACAGAATGGCTGTCTCGAAAGAGAGAGGGCAGCAGCAGGGGTGGAGCTGAAGATAAACAGACAGAATGGCTGTCTCTGAAAGGAGAGAGCAGCCGCGGCAGCAAGGGGGGAGCTGCTTATATAGGAATTTAGGGCCTTGGTGAGCAGGATGGTGGCCTTGAGACTTCTGAGAAACAGAACCTGTTGCAGACGATAGGGAACTTAGAAACTGCTGTAGGTGATAGGGGGACTTTGCTACCCCCAGATGCAGCTGCTGTAAGTGATAAGGAGCCTCTGCACCCGGAGGCAGTTCAAGGTTGTGTGTTAAAGGGAACCTAACAGGTAACATGTTGTGTTTTTCTGTTTCAGTTGTTTCTAAATTTTGATTGTGAAAATCATGTTTGAGCACCTACTGAGATAGACGACGGCAGGGCCTGACCCTTCTTATTAAAAGAAAAAAAAATCAGATTCAGGTTGTATAGAATAAGGACTGAACTCTGGCCCCTCACCCTAACTGGAAAAACAGTGTTTTCTGACTATTTACATAAAAAAGATTAAGCTATCTCACAGGATTGCAGAACAGGAAGTTACCCAGGGAAAAAACTCAGCTGATAATGGCTACAGAGGCTGGCCAAACTAGTCTGCACCTTGACGGACTCCAGTGCCCACCTTTCACCAACTTTTCCCCTCATTATAAAGGAGGTTTAACACCCTGAGAAGTTCTTGCAACTGCACCTGCGTGTCCAAATTACTGCAATGCAATTTCCTGCCTCTTGCGTACTTAGTCATCACCCTTTTCCCACCGCAACCTCATTAAAACTCTTCTCCAGTCCTACCCTAGGGAGCCAGCCAGATGGTTCTCCCCTTTGTGCTGTCTCCCTGTGTACGAGCATAAGCCCTAATAAAGCCTTGTCCAAGCTAAATTTTGAGTCTGATGGTAATGCTTCTAGTATGCAGGACTCAAGCACCCTAGATCTCTAATGCTACCATTTGTTTTATGTGTGCTAATTGTATGAAATTCACAGTGGGCTGTTATGCACAGGGTATTGTGGTGGGCTCCGGGAGGAAGTGAGGGTTTCCCGCCAGGGCAAGTTCCTTATGACTCCTGTGAGACCAAAGGAAGACAAGGGTCAGAGTTTGGGAAAAGAGTTTTATTACTTGCGGCCCAGTCTCTCTGTCGCTAGGCGCTCTCTGCCTCCTCTCGCTGGGCTCCCTCCCAAAGTCCTTCCTCTCTGGCCCCCTAGCAAGCCAGTTCCATCGGTCCCCTGTGACGGCAGCACGTGCTGGCTTCCCCCACCAGCCCCTTCCAGCAGGAACTCCTTGGGCGGGGTCCCTGGTGACGGGCGGGGGGCCTGACCAGTGACACACCAGGAGTGGAGGGAGGAGAAAATGGCCGTTTTCGCTCCACCCCTTGCCCCAGATTAGAGAGGGCTCTGCGGTACCATTGATATGCAAACAGGTGCTCAGTGGCACGCCACTATCAAAGCCAGGTGGGAAATTCTGGGTGAAAACTTCCATTTACAACCTCCCCCCCCCCCCCAGGTATAAAGTGTACACAAAATAGGAAAAGTTAAAATATGAAAAAAAATATATAAACAGAAGTTGTCCCCCGACCTCAAGTCCTCAAGTGCTATTTGGCGCTGCATCAGCTCCTCTTACACTTTCATCC
>JAVSCE010021262.1:0-242153 GCA_032199065.1 Smutsia gigantea | reverse complement strand
AGAAAAATTCTGACATGAGAACATTTTTGATGGTCATCATTGCCGGCAGTTTGGGCTGAAATTAAGAACTTTTAAAATTACCTTAAAATATGTGACTATCTCTAGACTCATGAAAGAATGGGTCAAGGGTTGGGAGATGCAGATTTGCACACATGATTCATAGAACAGTGTTATGAATACCAGATTCTTTTCTTTTGAGGCTGTTGATCTTTACGTGGGCTTGCTTCTATTCCACATAACCTCTCCCCACTCCAAATCTCTTTCCAGTGACACTGAATATGGTGACTGAAGATATTTTTGAACATCTTTGATATGAGACTCACTACTTTTCAAGATACCCCTTCTATCTTCAGACAGCACTATTTTAGTGCTCCTCCATGCTCATAATAAATCTGCCTCCCTTTAGCCTTTCCCATAAGGAATAAGAAAAAACAAATCTATCTTCTATTTGACATTTTTCCAGATATGATAAGAATTACTGTGGTCTATCATTATTCCAATTTAATTGCTACTAGATTTTTTTACAGCTTTCCCTAGGCATGACTTTTGAGCCTGCCAATACCTCCTGGTTCCTCTCCATGAAATCTCCTACAGCCGGAAGAGGGTGGAGTGGCCCTTCTCTCTCATTTTGGAAACTGCTTCTATCTATATATACCTATGATGACATTTACGTCTTTGGGTAGGCAGTGTCTTACTGTTGACATGGTGAGGTTCAGTTAATTAAAATCTGTTTTGTTTTCTTTTTCCTGTGTGCACACCAGTGCATCATCACCATCATCCTATCCTCCTGAGGCTCTTTGTGTTTGTTTCTCTGTTTTTGGTTTGGTGTTTTAGTCTTTTAATATTCATTGTCATTTAATGTGCTAGACAGAGATCTGGGTGCCAGTGGTTTGATACCTTTTTTAGGGATATTATTCCTCCTATATTATTAACTCCTCTTTCCAGTTTTTTATTGTTGATGGACTCTCTTTCCAGTATTTTGTTATTGTTCTGAAGCATGAGGGCTTCATACGAAGATTGACTAGGATCAAGCTGAAAATAACACCAACACTGGGGCATGGAGGTGTACCCTAGTAAACTCCTAGACTTGCACTGCCCAAGATGGTTCCTATGATGATTATTTTTTTTATTTTGGTATTGTTACCGTACAATTACATGAGCAACATTGTGGTTACTAGACTCGCCCTATTATAAAGTCCCCCCCACACATACCCCATTACAGTCACTGTCCATCAGTGTAGTAAGATGCTATAGAGTCACTACTTGTCTTCTCAGTGTTATATTGCCTTCCCTGTGTCCCCGCCCCTACATTATGTGTGCTAATTGGAATGCAACCTTTTCCCCCATATCCCTCCTTTCTCACCCATCCTCCCCAGTCCCTTTCCCTTTGGTAACTGTTAGTCCATTCTTGGGTTCTGTGAGTCTGCTGCTGTTTTGTTCTTTCTGTTTTTTCTTTGTTCTTATACTCCACATATGAAGGAAATCATTTGTTACTTGTCTTTCTCCGCCTGGCTTATTTCACTGAGCATAATACCCTCTAGGTCCATCCATGGTGTTGCAAATGGTAGGATTTGTTTTCTTCTGCAGGCTGAATAATATTCCATTGTGTATATGTACCACATCTTCTTTATCCATTCATCTACTGATGGACACTTAGGTTGCTTCCATTTCTTGGCTATTGTAAATAGTGCTGCGATACACATAGAGGTGCATATGTCTTTTTCAAACTGGGCTCCTGCATTCCTACGGTAAATTCCTAGGAGTGGAATTCCTGGGTCAAATAGTATTTCTTTGAGTTTTTTGAGGAACCTCCATACTGCTTTCCACAATGGTTGAACTAATTTACATTCCCACCAGCAGTGTAGGAGGGTTCCCCTTTCTCCTCATCCTCCCCAACATTTGTTGTTGTTTGTCTTTTGGATGTTGGCCATCCTAACTGGTATAAGGTGATATCTCATTGTGGTTTGAATTTGCATTTCTCTGATGATTAGTGATGTGGAGCATCATTTCATGTGCCTGTTGGCTATCTGAATTTCTTCTTTGGAGAAGTGTCTGTTCAGCTACTCTGACCATTTTAAATTGGCTTATTTGCTTTTTTTTTTGTTGAGGTGTGTGAGCTCTTTATATAATTTGGATGTCAGCCCCTTATCAGATGTGTCATTTATGAATATATTCTCCCATACTGTAGGATGTCTTTTTGTTCTACTGATGGTGTCCTTTGTTGTACTTTTTAGTTTGGTATAGTCCCACTTCTTCATTTTTGCTTTTGTTTCCCTTGCTCGGGAGATATGTTCATGAAGAAGTTGCTCATGTTTATGTCCAAGAGATATTTGCCTATGTTTTTTTCTAAGAGTTTTATGATTTCATGACTTACATTCAGGTCTTTGATCCATTTTGAGTTTACTATTGTGTATGGGGTTATACAACAATCCAGTTTCATTCTCTTACATGTAGCTGTCCAGTTTTGCCAACACCAGTTGTTGAAGAGGCTGTCATTTCCCCATTGCATATCCACAGCTCCTTTATCGTATATTAATTGACCATATATGCTTGCGTTTATATATGTGCTCTCTAGTCTGTTCCATTGGTCTGTCGGTCTTTTCTTGTGCCAGTACCAAATTGTCTTGATTACTGTGGCTTTGTAGTAGAGCTTGAAGTTTGGGAGTGTAACTCCCCCACTTTATTCTTCTTTCTCAGGATTGCTTTGGCTATTCAGGGTCTTTTGTGGTTCCATATGAATTTTAGAACCATTTGCTCTAGTTCATTTAAGAATGCTGTTTGTATTTTGTTAGGGATTGCATTGAATCTGTAGATTGCTTTAGGCAGGATGGCCATTTTGACAGTATTAATTCTTCCTATCCATGAGCATGGGATGTGTTTCCATTTCTTGGTATCTTCTTTAATTTCTCTCATGAGTGTCTTGTAGTTTTCAGAGTATAGGTCTTTCACTTCCTTGGTGAGATTTATTCCTAGGTATTTTATTCTTTTTGATGCAATTGTGAATGGAATTGCTTTCCTGATTTCTCTTTCTGCTAGTTCATCATTACTGTATAGGAATGCAACAGATTTCTGTGTATTAATTTTGTATACTACATCTTTGCTGAATTCAGTTATTAGATCTAGTAGGTTTGGAGTGGATTCTTTAGGGTTTTTTATGTACACTATCATGTCATCTGTAAACAGGGACAGTTTGACTTCTTCATTGCCAATCTGGATGCCTTTTATTTCTTTGTGTTGTCTGATGTCTGTGGCTAGGACCTCCAGAACTATGTTGAATAAAAGTGGGGAGATTGGGTATCCTTGTCTTTTCCCAATCTTAAAGGAAAAGCTTTCAGCTTCTTGCTGTTAAGTATAATGTTGACTGTGGGTCTGTCATATATGGCCTTTATTATGTTGAGGTACTTGCCCTGTATTCGGATTTTGTTGAGTTTTTATCATGAATGGATGTTGAATTTCCTCATATTCTTTTTCAGCATCTAAGGAGATCATGTGGTTTTTGTCCTTCTTTTTATTGATGTAGTGGATGATGTTGATGGATTTTCGAATGTTGTACCATCCTTGCATACCTGAGATGAATCCCACTTGATCATGATGGATGATCTTTTTGATGTATTTTTGAATTCAGTTTGCTAATATTTTGTTGAGTATTTTTACATCTATGTTCATCTGGGATATTGGTCTGTAATTTTCTTTTTTTGTGGTGTCTTTCCCTGGTTTTGGCATTAGAGTGATGTTGGCCTCGTAGAATGAGTTTGGGAGCATTCCCTCCTCTTCTACTTTTTGGAAAACTTTAAGGAGGATGGGTATTAGGTCTTCACTGAATGTTTGATAAAAGTCAGCAGTAAAACCGTCTGGTTCAGGGGTTTTGTTCTTAGGTAGTTTTTTGATTACCAATTCAATTTCTTTGCTGGTAATTGGTCTATTCACATTTTCTGTTTCTTCCTGGGTCAGCCTTGGAAGGTTGTATTTTTCTACAAAGTTGTCCATTTCTTCTAGGTTATTCAGTTTGTTATATAATTTTTTCATAGTATTCTCTCATAATTCTTTGTATTTCTGTGGTGTCCTGAGTGATTTTTCCTTTCTCATTTCTGAATCTGTTTATGTGTGTAGACTCTCTTTTTTTCTTGATAAGTCTGGCTAGGGGTTTATCTATTTTGTTTAGTTTCGCAAAGAACCAACTCCTGCTTTCATTGATTCTTTGTATTGTTTTATTCTTCTCAGTTTTCTTTATTTCTGCTTTAATATTTATCATGTCCTTCCTTTTACTGATTTTGGGCTTCATTTGTTCTTCCTTTTGTAGTTTCATTAATTGTGAGTTTAGACGGTTCATTTGGGATTGTTCTTCTTTCCTGAGATAGGCCTGTATTGCAATATATTCCCTCTTAGCACAGCTTTTGCTGCGTCCCACAGATTTTGTGGTGTTGAATTATTGTTGTCATTTGTCTCCATATATTGCTTGATCTCTGTTTTTATTTGGTCATTGATCCATTGATTATTTTGGAGCATGTTATGAGGCCTCCATGTGTTTGTGGGCTTTTTCTTTTTCTTTTGTGTAATTTATTTCTAGTTTCATACCTTTGTGATCTGAGAAGCTGGTTTGGTACAATTTTAATCTTTACTGAGTTTCTTTCTGTGGCCTAATATATGATCTATTCTTGAAAATGTTCAATGTGCACTTGCGAAGAATGTGTATCCTGTTGCTTTTGGATGGAGTGTTGTGTAGATATCCGTTAGGTCCATCTGTTCTAATATGTTGTTCAATGCCTCTGTCTCTTTACCAATTTTCTGTCTGGTTGATCTGTCCTTTGGAGTGAGTGGTCTGTTGATCTCCTAAAATGAATACATTGCATTCTATTTCCCTGTTTAATTCTGTTAGTATTTGTTTCAAATATGTAGGTGTTCCTATGTTGGGTCCATAGATATTTATAATAGTTATATCCTCTTTTTGGACTGACCCCTTTATCATTATGTCCTTCTTTGTCTCTTGTGACTTTCTTTGTTTTGAAGTCTGTTTTGTCTGATACAAGTACTGCAACTCCTGCTTTTTTCTCACTATTAATTGCATGAAATATCTTTTTCTATCCCTTTACTTTCTGTCTGTGTATGTCTTTGTGTTTGAAGTGAGTCTCTTGTAGGCAGCATATAGATGGGTCCTGTTTTATTATCCATTCTGTGACTCTGTGTCTTTTGATTGGTGCATTCAGACCATTTACATTTGGGATGATTATCGATAGGTATGTACTTATTGGCATTGCAGGCTTTAGATTCATGGTTACCAAAGGTTCAAGGGTAATTCTCATACTATCTAGCAGTCTAATTTAACTCACTTCGTATACTATTACAAACACAAGGTAAAGGTTCTTTATTTTTTTCTCCTTTTTCTTCCTCTTTCATTCTTTATGTGATAGGTATCATATTCTCTACTGTTTGTCTATCCCCTGGGTTATATCTATTTAGTCTTAGGAATACTTCCATCTATAGCAGTCCCTCTGAAATGCACTGTAGAGGTGGTTTGTGGAAGGTAAATTCTTTATGCTTTTGCTTATCTGAAAATTGTTTAATCCCTCCTTCAAATTTAAATGATAACCTTTCCAGGTAGAGTATTCCTGGTTCAAGGCCCTTCTGCTTCATTGCATTAAATATATCTTGCCACTCCCTTCTGGCCTGTAAGGTTTCTGTTGAGAAGTCTGATGACAGCCTGATGGGTTTTCCTTTGTATGTGATCTTTTTCCTCTCTTTAGCTTCTTTTTAAAGTCTGTCTTTTTCCTTGGTCTTTTCCATTTGAATTATTGTATGTGTTGATGTTGTCTTCCTTGGGTCCCTTGTGTTGGGAGATCTGTGCACCTCCATGTCTTCAGAGACTATCTCCTTTCCCATGTTGGTGAAGTTTTCAGCAATTACCTCCTCCATGACGCTTTCTATCCATTTTCTCTCTCTTCTTCTCGTACCCCTATAATGCAAATATTGTTCCGTTTGGATTGGTCACACAGTTCTCTCAATTTTCTTTCATTCATAGAGATTCTTTTTTCTCTCTGTGCCTCAGCTTCTTTGTATTCTTCTTCTGTAATTTCTATTCCATTTACCATCTCTTCTATTACATCTAATCTAGTTTTCAATCCCTCCATTGTATGTTTCATTTCAGATATGGAATTTCTTAATGATTGAATCTCCGTCTTAAATTCATTCCTGAGTTCTTGAATATTTTTCTGTACCTCTATGAGCATGTTTATGATTTTTATTTTTAACTCTCTTTCAGGAAAATTTGTGAGTTCAGTTTCATTTGGCCCTTTTTCTGGAGTTTGTTTGATTTTGTTCTGAACCAGGTACTTTTGACGTTTCGTATTTCTATACTGTGCCCTCTGGTGCCCAAAAGATCTAGTCTCTGGAGCTGCTCAGCCCCTCGAGAGAGTTTGGGGATCGTAGGGGAGTGGCGCTGGTGCCTGGGGGGAGGAAATAGCTGTTTCCTGGTTTACGTCTGCAGTGCCTTTCTCCAGTGTCAGAGCTAGTGGGCCGAGCACACAAGTGTAAGCCTCTGTGCTTTGCGTCTCTAGCTGTTGTAGGCTCCCTCAGCCTGTCTTGATGCCAGCGCAGTGACTGCCTGTTTGTGTACTGGTTCCACCAGGCCAGGAGGAAGGCTCAGCAGGCTGCATGTCACAGTGCAGGACCTCTGAACTGAGTAGCCAGTCAGGGGGATGGAGCACTTGAAGCTCCTCAAAGTTCCCAACCTGCTAGTGAGAGCGTGCCCAGACAACCTTGTTCACCTTTCCCTTCTCCCACGCAGCAAACTCTGTGCAAACCCCGCCCCTTCAGCATCCCTCACACTGCTAGGAAGCCTCTCAGACCACCTGCCTTTCCTTTGTCCCAGAGTGGTCAGATGTGGATCCCCATCCTCCACAAATGGCCAGAATCTAAGTCTCTCAGGCACTCCAGTAGTCACAGCTGCCCAACCCCACCAACCTCCAGACCACCACACAATGTAGGTTGTGTTCCAAATCATACCTCCTGGGTTCGGTGTTCAGCAGTTCTAGGCTTCTACCCCAACCCCGCTCCATTTCTCTTCCTCCGCCTGGTGAGCTGGGGTTAGGGAATGACTTGGGTCCCGCCGGATCAAGGCTATGGCACGTTTCCCTGTTCGTGAGGTCTGCTCTGTTCGTGAGGTCTATATGGTGTCTGGTGCAGCCTTCTTTCCTGTTGCTGTTATAGGGTTAGTTGTATTAACTATATTTTCGTACTGCATGTGGATTTGGGAGGAGTTGTCTGTCTCACTTCTCATGCCACCATCTTGAATCCTAGTCCAATGATGACTATTTACATTTAAATTTTAATGAATTAAAGTTAATGAAATTAAAAATTAACTTTCCAAGCTGCACTGGCCCTTGTGACAGCAATGGTATTGAATATTTCTATCACCACAGAGCATTCTACTGGGAGGTGTTTCTCTACTCTGATATCGGTCTGTAGTTAACACCATGAAACATAAGAAAAAAATGCCATGAATTAGTTTTCCACATTTCCCCACACTGATGCCTTTAATTTTACTATAGCAGATTGTGTTAAAGTCATAATTTGATTTGAGGAGATTGGGCAGCTTTTAATGAATGGATGTAATTTAATTTGTGTTTTGAAAATGAATATGACTTTCATAATAGGTGTTAGTGGAATTGTTAACTTTGTGGGAAAACCTGGTAATACAAATAGACATTATTAATTCAACATTATTGGGGATTAAGGTGTCTGAAGTTTTATTGTTAGAGATATACCTGCAAAAGAAAGTGGAGACATGACTAAAGTATATTTTAAAAATATACAATAAAGTAAATATATATAAAACAGTGACATAGGTATGAAGCATGAAGTGGAGGAAAATAATGTTCATTTGTACACTTATTCATTTAGCTCTTACTTGTCTTGGAATGTCCTCCAGAAAGATACCTGGGGGGTCTCTCCCCTGGAGGGTCTCATTAATCAGTGTAGGAGACATAAACAGAAGCAGGTCATTGCAATTTTCTTTGTGCTATTACTGAGATAGGGATGCTATCCTGGGAAGGCATTACTCAGTGGTAATCACAGCATTTGTAGCTTTGCAAAGACATGGATGTAGTTTCCTCCAAAGGCACTTTGTTTCATTTCTTTGTCCATGCGAGGCACTGCTGCATCTCTAACATCTCAACATGTTGTAAATGTTCTGTGGTAATGTTGCATTTATGCAGAAACAGAGATTTGTATTCTCAGCAGTCCCAAATGCATGTGGAGTAAATTTTTAATTTTACAGATAAAATAAGGTTAAATTAAGATCATGTTAACATCCGTATACTTTTGGTTGGTATACAGTGAGTGTTTTATTACCTGGATGCAGATCACTGTGTTTAAGAGTAATGGAAAGTGTGTTGATGGGAAAATTAAATAATAAAAAAATAATGTGGATTGGTCCTCAAGTCTGGCTGTGCAACAGAGTCACTTTTGGACCATTAAGAGAAGTGCAGATCCCTGTATTCCAACCCTGGAGATTGTGACTCAAGTCAGTCTGGCTTATTTCTTGGCAACTCTGGCTTTTTAAGCACCTGAAGTGATTCCAGTGGTTCAACCAGGGTTGAAAACTACTGGGCTCTTGTGTGGAATTTTGTAATAATAGATGCCATATTGTGTTTTCTTGTGACATGGAATAGACTTCCTTTTCACCAGTTAGAGCCTGATATTCTATCTGTACAGATTGTTGAACATTTAAGATTAGTAAAATGACAGAACCCAAGAAAACTGGCAACATTAATATACAGTGGCTGACAGCAAGATTTCTGAAGCCAGGTTGCCTATCTTTGAATCTTGCCTTACCATTTACAACCTCTGTGACTTTGGGCAAGCCTTAGTTTCTTCATCTGAAAATGGGGATAATAGAACAACTTTTTTTTTTGATGTAGCTTATCAGAATTTGGGAGATTTAAACAAGTTCATCTACATCCTTATTTCACTAAGATTTTTATGTTATTATCTTTGAAATAAAGAGGGTGACATTCACACAATAGAATGTTCTTCACTTTGCAATATTCTTTCTATGTGCTACATAAAATGAGTGTATCTTATAATTGATGATATCTTAGATTGATTTACTTTACAAAATGCAGTTGAAGCACTAATTATTACTTTGTTTTAATAGTGGAATACCTTGGTCTCTTCCTTAAACTTAATTGTGATGATTATAATTTCAAACAATTATTGGGCATTTTCTGTGTGCCAGGGATGGTGCTAAGCAATCTAATAACAGAGTAATAACAATAGGTTTATTAGATGATGATTTTGAGGCATCCAAAAAGTCACAAAAGAATCAAACACATATTTTACAACCAACTCCAGCCTATTAACCATTAGCCACTGTTCTGTATTGGCTATTCTTATATTTAATCTACAGGTCTGTATGTAATCCTCACAGCTGGTTAGTACTTTTTAGGTAATGTGGAAAGAAATACATGAAGTGAGAGAAATCCAACCTAATCCCACTCTTTCAATAACTAAGCCCTACATGCAAACATGACTACCTGTGAGGTAGGGAAATGAGATGGTTGAGAAAGAGAGAACATAATTTGACATCCTTGAGGCAAGAATTCTGGGCAGTGCAAATATCAGAGTCATCACAACCAGACAGGACAGCATGTTGGAAGACTGAGTGTCATGTAAAAACAGTGAATCAAATGACAATTAGCTAACTATCTTTTTATCACCGGTTTTCATAATTACATTGACAGGTCCAGGTGTGGTTTTCTTTGTGTTTATCCTGCTTGGTGTTTACTGAACTTTATGAATCTGCAAAAGAATGACTTTTACCTGACTGAGGAAATTTATTTCTTCTGCCCTACTCTTTTTATTTCCTTCTTTATGGGAGTCCAATGACAGGAATGTTTAACATTGTTCTACAGGTCCCTAAGGTCTTTTTATTTTGTTCAGTATTTTTTAACTCCCATTTCTCAGATTCCATAGTTTCTTCTGCTTTGTCTTCAACTTTAGCCACCCTTTCCTTGTCACCACCAATTGCTAAGTGCATTTGCTGCTTAACAAAGCCTATTTCATTTCAATATGATGTTCTTTAGTTCTAGACTTCTTATTTGATTTTTTATTAATACATTCTATTAAAATTTCATTCATTATGCTGAGATTTCTTTTCATTCATCATGAGTGCATTTTCATATATGTCCTTGATCAAAGTTAACACTATCTTGCTGAAAATCCTTGTTTGCTAATGTCAACTAACATCTGGCATCATCTCAGGGTTAGTCTTTGTTGATTTTCTTACCTTTTGAAAATGGGTCAGCTTCACCTTTCTGGATTGTTAGAATCCTCTTATTTTTTGTTTTTGTAGAAAGTTAATTTGGATAACTCAAACTGTAAACCTTGTCTTTAGGCAGTACTTCAAATCACAGTTCATTTCTTTTTGTCTAATTTTGGTTTACACGTCAACCAGAGATTTGGGCTGAGTTTATACACAGAATTCTGCATTGTCTTTTCTGTCTCCATCTTTACTAGGATTCCCCATCTCTACCAACCTCCTTTCCAGTAGCTGTGATTGCCCTAAACCCTGTCTTTTGGTTCTCCAAGACAGAAAGATAGTGGGTTTTCTGTGGAAGGTTTTCTGCCTCTACATGGTACAAATGGGTGCCTGCCCTCAGGCTTAAATTCTTGAAAAATAAGAAATCCACCCAAAGCTATTCCTTTATCTTTATTTCAGTTGGTAACTCCCCTCCAGAATCTTCCTGCTTTTGGAGGCTCTCAAATACCTTTAAGCAGTTGGTTTTTGTTTCTGTTTTGTTTTGTTGATGTTGTCCATGGTTTATAGTTACTATCTGTGAGAGGTTGAAAATATAGGTACTCTTTTTCTTCCTTTGGAATAAGATTATTCTGGGTGTATTACTTTTTTATATGCAAATGTTTCTTGTAATGGAAGCATGTACAAAGGTTATATTTGTGTTGAAAGAACAATGAAATTTCTGCTTCTTAACATGGTAGAATGGTGATTTACACCTCATTTCATTTTTGTTGAGAACTGAATGTACTCTTTTGACTCTTTGGTGGCTTTCGTAAGTATAATTATTCTGAATTATGAATAAGCATATTTGAAGTGTTTCTTGTAGAAATTAAAATGTTTTCTTTAGTATATGGAAACATTTGATTTGCTAATAAAAATATACTAGCTTTGAGAACTTTTGGGAAGATGGCAGTGTGAGCAGGGCAGTGGAAATCTCCTCCCAAAACCACCATATATATTTGTGAAAATACAACAATTACAACTATTCCTAAAAGAGAGACCAGAAGATACAGTACAACAGCCAGGTTACAGCTACATCTGAGAGAACTCAGCCCCTCATGAAGCGTGTAAGATACAAAGCCATGACCCGGTGGGACCCTAGCACTCCCCCACCCAAGCACACCAGCGGGAGGAAAAGAATCAGAGTGGGGAAGGAGTGGAAGCAGAGGCTGGCTAAATAACCAACCTGGTGATCTGCACCAGGAGTGCAGACACACATTGCATGGTGTATTGGAGATTAGAGAAACAGAAGGGCAGGATCCGAGATGGAGACTGCAAGCGGGTCCCCTCAGCCGGCTCCCCGGGACAAAAGAAAAGTGGGCGCTTTTTAAAAAATATTAAAGAGACAAGAGCCCAACAGCAGAACAAAATCGTCTCAGCACACTCAGCCCAGCAGGCTGGGAGTCTTGGGGAATTTTGGACCCCCTGGCGGACGGCCGGGCAAAGCAGCCACGCCGAGGCTTCCCACAGAGACCAGCAGCCTACCATTCATTCCCCCCTGGCTGGCGCCACAAAGGGTCTGGTGGATCTGCCACAGCTGTGGAACAGTGGAGGAGCGGCCCCGCCCACAGGAACCTCACAGAATCTCCTCCCAGCTGGTGCGCAGGTAAGCGGGAAGGGCCCCAGAACCCACAACAAGGGCTGGAAGGCACCAAGGGGACCAGAAGGCACCCAGGGAGACTGCAAACCCCCACAATGCTATAGGCTAAGCTGAGGCAGCTCCGCACACAGGCAGGTCAAGAAATTATCCCAGAGACTGCCTCCTGGTGTGCAGGAAACCAGCTCAGGCCCTGGAAAAGGGCAAGGAGAACAAGCAGGAAGGGACTTTTTTCTCCCAGTTGACACACGTGGTACCTAACAGCAACCACTTCTATTGCCATGAAAAGAAAAAGGAATATGGTCTAGACAAGGATCACCCAGACAATGCCAGAGCGAGGGCGTGATGGTATAGATTTACACAGTATTCCTGAAAAAGAATTCAGAATAAAAGTCATAACCATGCTGATGGATCTACAGAGAAATATGCAAGAGCTAAGGGAGGAAGTGAGGAAAGACAATGCAGAAATGAGACAAGCAATTGACAGAATTAAGAGTAGACTGGATGAGATACAAGACACTGTTAATGGAATAGAAATCAGAAAACAGGAATACAGAGAAGCTGAGGCAGAGAGATAAAAGGATCTCTAGGAATGAAAGAATATTAAGAGAACTGTGTGACAAATCCGAACAGAACAATATCCGCATTACAGGAGTACCAGAAGAAGAAGAAGAGAGAAAAAGGGATAGAAAGTGTCTTGGAAGAAATTGCTGAAAACTTCCCCAAGCTGGGGAAGGAAATAGTTTCTCAGACCATGGAAGCTCACAGATCTCCCAACACAAGGGACCCAAGGAAGACAACACCAAGGCATATAATAAAACGGCAAAGATCAAAGACAGGACAGAGTATTAAAGGCAGCTAGAGAGAGAAAAAAGATCACCTACAAAGGAAAACCCATCAGACTATCATCAGACTATCATCAGACTTCTCAACAGAAACCTTGCAGGCCAGAAGAGAATGGCATGATATATTTAACGTTATGAAACACAAGGGCCTTGAACCAAGAATACTGTATCCAGCACGATTATCATTTAAATTTCAGGGAAGGATTAAACAAATCCAGACAAGCAAAAGCTGAGGGAATTTGCTTCCCACAAACCACCTCTACAGGATATCTTAAAGGACTCCTCTAGTCAGAAGCACTCCTAAGGCTAAAAACATGTCACCAGAGAAAATAAAATCATAGCAAAAAAAGCAGACCATCCAAATACTAACTAAAGGCAAAAAGTAAAATCAACTATCCACAAAAACAGTCACAGGAAATGAAAAGAGTACAGAATAAAACACCTAGTGTATAAAGAATGGAGGAGGAACAATAAGAAGGGAGAGAAATAATGAATCATCAGACTGTGTTTATAGTAGTTTAACAAGAGAGTTAAGTTAGACTGTTTAGATAGTAAAGGAGCTACCCTTGAACCATTGGTAACCACGAATCTAAACACAGCAATGGTAATAAGTACATATCTATTGATAATCACCCTAAATATAAATGGACTGAATGCACCAATCAAAAGACACAGAGTAATAGAATGGATAAAAAAGCAAGACCCATCTATATGCTGCTTACAAGAGACTCACCTCAAACCCAAAGATATACACAGACTAAAGGTGAAGGGATGGAAAAAGATATTTCATGCAAACAACAAGGAGAAAAAAGCAGGTGTTGCTGTATTTATATCAGACAAAATAGACTTCAAAACGAAGAAAGTAGCAAGAGGTAAAGAAGAACATTACATAATGATAAAGGGGTCAATCTAACAACAGGATATAACCATTATAAATATATATGCACCCAACACAGGAACACCTACATATGTGAAACAAATACCAACAGAATTAATGGATGAAATAGAAAGCAATGCACTCATTTTAGGAGACTTCCACACACCACTCACTCCAAAGGACAGATCAACCAGACAAAAATAAGTAAGGACACAGAGGCACTGAACAACACACTAGAACAGATGGACCTAACAGACATCTACAGAACTCTACACCCTAAAGCAGCAGGATACATATTCTTCTCAAGTGCACATGGAATATTTTCTAGAATAGACCACATACTACGCCACAAAAAGAACCTCAGTAAATTAAAAAATATTGGAATTCTACCAACCAACTTCTCAGATCACAAAGGTGTAAAACTAGAAGTCAATTGTACAAAGAACACAAAAAGGCTCACAAATACACGGAGGCTTAACAACATGCTCCTAAATAATGAATGGATCAACGACCAAATTAAAACAGAGATCAAACAATATATGGAGACTCATGACAACAACAACACAAAGCCACAACTTCTGTGGGACGCAGCAAAGGCAGTTTTAAGAGGAAAGTATATTGCAATCCAGGCCTATTTCAAGAAGGAAGAACATTCCCAAATAAATAGTGTAAAGACACAATTATTGAAATTGGAAAAAGAAGAACAAATGGGGGCCAAAGTCACCAGAAGGAGGGACACAATAAAGATTAGGGAAGAAATAAATAAAATTGAGAAGAATAAAACAATAGAAAAAATCAATGAAACCAAGAGATGGTTCTTTGAAAACATAAACAAAATAGATAAACCCCTAGCCAGACTTATTAAGAAAAAAAGAGAAGCTACACACATAAACAGAATCAGAAATAGAAAGGAGAAATCACCACAGACCCCACAGAAATACAAAGAATTATGAGAGAATACTATGAAAATCTATATACTAACAAGCTGGAAAACCTTGAAGAAATGGACAACTTCTTAGAAAAATACAACCTTCCAAGACTGACCAAGCAAGAAACAGAAAACCTAAACAGACCAATTACCAGCAACGAAATTGAATCGGTAATCAAAAAACTACGCAAGAACAAAACTCCCGGGTCAGATGGATTCACCTCTGAATTCTACCAGACATATAGAGAAGAAAGAATACCCATTTTCCTTAATGTTTTCCAAAAAATAGAAGAGGAGGGAATACTTCCAAACTCATTCTATGAAGCCAGCATCACTCTAATACCAAAACCAGGCAAAGTCCTCACCAAAAGAAGAAAATTACAGACCAGTGTCCCTGATAAACATAGATGCAAAAATATTCAACAAAATATTAGCACGCTGAATTCAAAAATACATCAAGAGAATCTTACACTATGATCAAGTGGGATTCATCTCAGGGATGCAAGGATGTTACAACATTCGAAAATCCATCAACATCATCCACCACATCAACAAAAAGAAGAACAAAAACCACATAATCATTTCCATAGATTCTGAAAAAGCATTTGACAAAATTCAACATCCATTCATGATAAAAACTCTCAACAAGATGCATATAAAGGGCAAGTACCTCAACATCATAAAGGCCATATATGATCAACCCACAGCCAACATCATACTTAACAGCGAGAAGCTGAAAGCTTTTCATCTAAGATCAGGAACAAGACAGGGATCCGCACTGTCCCCACTGTTATTCAACATAGTAGTGGAGGTCGTAGCCACGGCAATCAGACAAAACAAAGAAATACAAGGCATCCAGATTGGTAAAGAAGAAGTCAAATTGTCACTATTTGCAGATGAAATGATATTGTACATTAAAAACCCTAAAGACTCCACTCCAAAACTACTAGAACTAATATCTCAATTCAGCAAGGTTGCAGGATACAAAATTAACACACAGAAATCTGTTGCTTTCCTATACACTAACGATCAGCTAACAGAAAGAGAAATGAGGAAACAATTCCATTCATAATTGTATCAAAAAGAATAAAATACCTAGGAATAAGCCTAATGAAGGAAGTGAAAGACCTATAACCTGAAAACTACATGACACTCCTAAGAGAATTTAAAGAGGACACTAACAAATGGAAATTCATCCCATGCTCTTGGCTAGAAAGAATAAATATTGTCCAAATGGCTATACTACCCAAAGCAATCTACAGATTCAGTGCAATCTCTATCAAAATACCAACAAGCATTCTTCAATGAACTGGAACAGATGGTTCTAAAATTCATATGGAACCACAAAAGACCCCGAATAGCCAAAGCAATCCTGAGAAGGAAGAATAAAACAGGGGGAGTCACACTCCCAGACTTCAAGCTCTACTACACAGCTACAGTAATCAAGACAATTTGGTATTGGCACAAGAACCAACCCACAGACCAGTGGAACAGAATAGAAAATCTAGGCATTAACCCAAACATGCATATTCAATTAATATATGATAAAGGAACCTTGGATATACATTGGGGTGATGAGAACCTCTTCAGCAACTGGTGTTGGCAAAACTGGACAGCTACATGTGAGAGAATGAAACTAGACTACTGTCTAACCCCATACACAAAAGTAAACTCAAAATGGATCAAAGACCTGAATGTAAGTCATGAAACCATGAAACTTTTAGAAAAAAACATACGCGAAAATCTCTTGGACTAATCATGAGTGACTTCTGCATGAACATATCTCTCTGGTAAGGGAAACAAAAGCAAAAGTGAACAAGTGGGACTATATCAAGTTGAAAAGCTTCTGTATAGCAAAGGACACCATCAGTAGAACAAAAAGACATTCAACAGTATGGGAGAATACATTCATAAATGACATATCCAATAAGGGGTTGACATCCAAATTATGTAAAGAACTCACACACCTCAACAAACAAAAGGCAAATAATCCAATTAAGAAATGGGCAGAGGGTATGAATAGACACTTCTCCAAAGAAGAAATTCAGATGGCCAACAGGCACATGAAGAGATGCTCCACATCGCTAATCATCAGAGAAATGCAAATTAAAACCACAATGAGATATCACCTCACACCAGTGAGGATGGCCATCATCCAAAACACAAACAACAACAAATGTTGGTGAGGATGTGGAGAAAAGGGAACCCTCCTACACTGCTGGTGGGAATGCAAATTAGTTCAACCATTGTGGAAAGCAGTATGGAGGTTCCTCAGAAAACTCAAAATAGAAATACCATTTGACCCACAAATCCCACTCCTAGGAAATTACCCTAAGAATGCACGAGTCCAGTTTGAAAAAGACATATGTGCCCCTATGTTTACCACAGCACTATTTACAATAGCCAAGAAATGGAAGCAATCTTAGTGTCTATCAGTAGATGAGTGGATAAAGAAGAGGTGATACGTATACACAATGGAATATTATTCAGCTATAAGAAGAAAACAAATCCTACCATTTTCAACAACATGGATGGAGATAGAGGGTATTATGCTCAGTGAAATAAGCCAAGCGGAAAAAGATAAGTATCAAATGATTTCACTCATATGTGGAGCATAAGAGCAAAGAGAAAAACTGAAAGAACAAAAAAGCAACAGACTCACAGAACCCAAGAATGGACTAACAGTTAGCAAAGGGAAAGGGACTGGAGTGGATGGGTGGGAAGGGAGGGACAAGGGGGAAAAGAGGCATTACGGACACAATTTTGGGGGGGCACCGGGAAGGCTATACAACTCAGAGATGGCAAGTAGTGATTCTATAGCATCTCACTATGCTGATGGACAGTGATTGTAATGGGGTAGGTGGGGGCACCTGATGAAGTGGGGAGTTTAATAACCATAATGTTGCACATGTTATTGTAAACTAATGATACCAAAATAAATTTAAAAAAAAAGAAAAAGAAAAGTATACTAGCTTTAACAAATGAAGTATAAAAGCTTTGATTATTAAAGTAATTAACATGGAGGAGGAACATGTATATAATATATATGATATTAATAATATCATATATAAAATATATTTTTTTCAATAATGTATATTATTGAAAAAATGAACTGTGACTAATTTGCCTTGATAATTGCCCAACTGTTTACTTGATTTACATAATGGTAACTTAATTATCAGTGTATATTCCTAAATGGAAAAATTTTTTTTGAGTTATTTTGTGATTATAGTTACAAAATCAAGAATTTTTTACTTGATCATGTTGAATCTGAAAAATGTGTTTAATGTCTTCTCCATATATGTGCTGTGAAATATTAGTCTGTTGAGTAAGTATGTTATTTGATTAGACATGTGTGCCTTGTTCTGTAATTTTTTCAAATTTGAACTATTAGGATGTATTGAAATATTTGATAGGGAAACTGTAACAAATAATAAGTTTATGTGAGAATATGGAAAAGTATAAAAATTAATTTAAATTTGTTTTTATACCAGTTTAGTTGTTGAAAAACACGTTAAGAGCCCTCTTATGAAATGAAATGCCTTATGCTACCCTACATTGTGTATGTTCCTGGGATTTAATTATAAATCATTTTTTTTAACTTCTTGATTTAATTTTTTTAAAGTTTATTTTGATATCATTAATCTACAATTAAATGAGTAATATTATGGTTATAAATCATTTTTATATATTATTTCTTAATTCTTTGTGTTTCCACATTACCATGACTAGACAATGGAACTTTATTTTTAGAACGAATCCCTATAAGACTATTTGTTTTTAGGGATTATATAATATTAATATATTTCTATGATAATTTTAAAAAATTAAATTTCTTAATATTTTGAGCTATCATGAAATATATATCTATATCAACATTTTGGGGAAAAGTGAAAAGTATATTTTCTTGCAAATTATTTAATTCGGAAATTATTCTTCAGCAATCTCTTCTCATTTAAAGTGAGAGTAAAAAAAAATCAAGAAGCACTTTAACAGGATACATCAGCTGCAAGGAGCAGAATACCCAACTAGAAGTCCCTTAAATAATGAAAAGTTTATAAACTTGTATAACATGATGTCTGGACAAAGGGCCAGATCAGCGGCCAGATCAGGATAGAGGCTCCTTCCATTTTTTTTTGCCTGACATCCTTATCATATTAGCTTGGTTCTGGGCTAATCTCTTCATTATCACAAAATGGTTGCTATAGCTCCAGACATCCAGGTTTCTTCCATGAATGTATTATTAGAGGGGAAAACCTTTTCCTGGTATTTCTGCATGTCTCCATAGCCAGAGAAATAGAATGATCATATTTGGCTTGCATCAATCATGATTTACCTTCTGGGGTTTGATCATGTGTTTCCTGACTATATAGTATAGTGAATACTAGAATAAAATTAGGATTCTGGCTGCCAATAAGGAAGGGGGTGTAAGATGGAGGCTGTTGTTCTTATAAACAGATTTTGGATATACGAAAGATTTTTCATTTCCTTGAAAGCCATGTCTTGTTTCTAGGACCTTCTCATTGCTGTTTTTTCCCTATACCTAACAGATATCTTCTCATCCTTTAACTCCCAGCTTAGATATAACGTCTTTGGGTGAAGTCTTTCTAAATATGAGAAAAAAAGGGAGACTTCAAAACAGAAAGCACTGCTATAGATATATTACCTTTATAGTGATAGAGGTTCAGTTCCCAGGAAAAAAGGATAATTCTAAATTTGTCTGCATGTAGCAACCTAACATCAAACTATAAAAAGCAGAAATTGACAGAACTAAAAATGGAAATAGATAAATTGTAACCATAATAGGAGTTTTTAGTCCACTTTTCTTATAACTGCTAGAAGCAGACAAAAAAAAAACATATGGAAGAATTGAATAACATGATTAACTCACTAGAGCTGAATAATATATCATGTGGCTTGGTTTATTCTTAGGTCAAATTATATAGTATCAGTCTAATACATGCTCTTTCAGGGAATATAAAAAGAGGGAATACTCCCCAACTGAATTTATGAAGCAGTATAACTTTGATAATATAAGTCAACAAAAATATTGTAAGAAAGGAATATTACAGACCAGTCTCACTTGTGAACTTTCATACAAATATTTGTAAACAAATCAACTGCAAACTAGTGCTGGCAATGTATAAGGATCATCATTAGCCAACTGAGTTTACTCCAGGACCGCATATATTTAACATTTTAAAACAATCAGTGTATTTCATCACATTATTTAAATAAAGGAGAAAAAATTATGTATTTTCTTACCAGAAGCAGAAAACTGTTCGATAATCATGGAATTTTAAAAATCTGCTGTGGAGTGTATGTGAGTTCCCTATTGCTGCTGTAATGAATTACCATAAATTCAGTGGCATAAAACAACACAAATTTATTATCTTATAGTTCTGGAAGTTAGAAGTCCAAAATGGTTCAGCAGAGCTATGTTCTTCTAGAGGGTTTAGGGGAGAATTTCTCACCTTCCAGCTTTTAGAGACTTCCTCTATTCCTTGGCTTGTGGTCCCATCACTCCAGTCTCTGCGTCTTTTGTCATACCTCTTTTTCTGACTCTTGACTTTTCTGCAGAGGGCCCTCATGATTGTAACTGGGCCCATTTGGATAGTCCAGGACACTCTTATCATTTCAATATCCTTCACTTAATCACATTTGCAAAAACCCTTTTGTTATAAGGTATAACGTTTTCACAGGTTCCTAATCCTAGGACATGGACATCTTTGTGGGTAGGGGCATTAGTCTGCCTAGCACAGTGTAGCTAAACGTGTACAAAGAACATTATACTTCATTATGAAAATCCTTCTGACAAACTACCCATGTACACCATGTCCATTTGACATGGAGGACATATCCTATGCAGTTAAGCAAATAAGTAAAAAACAGTTAAAATACAAATTTGGATAGGTAGAAATCTCCCTTTTTATTTGCAGATGAATATGACTGTGGTCAAAGGAAAACCCAAAGAATCTATAGGTAAATTATTGGAATTAATAAGTAATTTTAGTGGTTGACTTAGTTAGCTCAGCCTCTCATAACAAAATACCATAGTCTGCAGGGCTTAAACACCAGAAATTTATTTTCTAAAAGTTCTGAAGGCTAGAAATCCAAGGTCAAAGTGCCAACTTGGTCTGTTTCTGATGAGAGCTCTCTTCCTCACTTATAGATGGTGGAGGGAGAGAAAGAGAGAGCAAACTTTATGGTATCTCTTCTTATAAGGACACTAATCCCATCTCAAGGGTGGCACTCTCATGACCTCATCTAATCCTATTTAATTCCCAAGGGCTTCCTCTCCAAATACCATTGCATGGGAGGTTAAGAATAATGGTACAAAAAATATTGGGACAAAACATTCAGTCCATAACATTCTGTCCCTGATACCCCCAAATTCATGTCCTCACATGCAAAATACATTTATTTCATCCCAGCAGCTCCAAAAGTTTTAACTTATTTCAGCATTAAATCTGAAGTCCTTAGCCTCACCTAAATCAATATGAATGAGACTGGAGACACAATTTATCCTGTGGCCAAATTCCTTTCCAGCTGTGACCCTGTGAAACACGTTCAGCTATGTGCTTCCAAAATACAATGGTAAGACCTGCATAGTATAGACATAGACATTCAATTCCAAAAGGGAGAAATCAGAAGAAAGAGAGTTGATGGAGTCCCAAGCAAGTCCAAAACCAACGAGGCAAAGTTCCATTAGATCTTTAGGCATGGAATAATTATCTTTAATTCAGTGCTCTGCCCTCCAGGTCCACTGGGGTGGCACCCCTAAAACTCTAGGAAGGGTCTTGTCCTCACAGTTCTGCTGGACTACCCTTATAGTTCTATCCCTATGGCCCTACAGAGTGGCC
This sequence comes from Smutsia gigantea, assembly GCA_032199065.1. Lineage (NCBI taxonomy): Eukaryota > Metazoa > Chordata > Mammalia > Pholidota > Manidae > Smutsia > Smutsia gigantea. The sequence goes on along the minus strand of JAVSCE010021262.1, from coordinate 220,752 downwards.
CTGCCCCCAAAGCTTTGTTAAAACCAAGGTGGTGGTACTGATGCTCTCCGAATCTCCTTTGGTGTCATTTTTCCCACTTCTGGAAGAATACTGGACATTCACAGCTAAATAGCACTGTTGTCCCATCTTGTTAAATCCAAGAAGTCCTACAGTCTGCCTTTATTTTGTCCTGTCTCCATCCCCTTCAGTTCCAACTGGCAGTTTTTCTGCTCCTATAATCCCATAAACTCTTTATTGAGCGATAGTCCAGCTCTTCAGAACATACTTTCTGAGTATGTGCAATATGGATAGGCTGAGAGTTTTTCAAATCTACAGGTACTGGTTCCTTTTTGCTTAGTAATTTCTTCTTCAATTCATCTCTCTCTTCTTGCATTTTATTATAAGTACTCAGGAGGAATCATGTTGCTCCTTCAACATTTTGCTTAGAAATCCACTCAGCTAAATATTCATTTTTATTACTAAAAAATTCTGCTTCCCAAAAAACACTAGAGAGCTTTTCATCCAAGTTCTTTGCTTCCTTATAACAACGATCACCTTTCCTCCAGTTTCAATAACATGATCCTCATTTCCATCTGAGATCTTACCAGATTAACCCTTAATGTCCATATATCTAACATTCACTGAAAAACGCTTCCAGCCCCTACCCCATTACTCAGTTAAAAGCCACTTTCACATTTTTAGGAATTTGGAAGAACAGCATTCCACTCTCAGTACCAAAATCTGTCTTACTCAGCTCATACCGTTATAAGAAATAGTTTGGGTGGCTCAAACAAGAGGAATTTATTTTCTTTACTTTTGGAGGCTGGAAAGTTTAAGTTCAGGGCAGATTTGTTTCCTAGTGAAGGCTCTTGCAGACAGCTGCTTTCTTGCTGTGTTCTTCTTTTGCAAGCAGAGAGACAAAGCAAGCTCTGTGGTGTCTCCTCTTATAAGGGCACTAAACTCACATGAGGGCCACACATGAGGGCCCCTCATAATCTCATCTAACCCTAATTATCTTCTAAAGGCTCCACCTCCACATACCATCATATTGGGGTTAGGGCTTTAAGATAAGAATTTTAGGGGGTGGTTTCTGGATACAGAGTCAATGCAGTGAGTAAAATCAATTGTTATTTCTATAAAACGGCAAGAAACAGAAAACAGAATATTAACAATATATTGTTTACAAGAGCAGACAAATACCAAGTGCATTTTAAAAATATGCAGTATCACAACAGGTAAAAAAGATTATTGAGAGGAAATTACAAAAGGCCTAAACAAAAGGAGGTAATACTGTAGTTCCTACCATAGGTAGTAAGGTGACAGTATCATAAAATGTATAATTCATCTCCCCTAATTCATCTATAGATTTATAAGAAACTCCAGCAGATGCTTGTGTCATTCTCAAAAGAAAACATGGCATGGTAGAAGAAATTGCTCAGTTGGTTATTAAGATTTAAGTTATATTTATTGAAACACCCAGGCACTGCCTGAGTGTAACAAAGAGACCAGTGGAACAGAATATTAAGGAGTTTGTGTAGTTCTGTGGGGAAAGACTCATCTTTTCACTCAATGGTGTTATGTTAATTGCCTGGCCATATGGGAGAACACCTTATACAGTATACAACTGTTGTAGATCTGAATGTAAAAGGCAAAATAAGTAATCTTCTAGAACTCATATAATGGAATATTTTCATACATTCAGGATTGGGAAAGCTTTCTTATACAGGACATAAAAAGCTTGCCAGATAAATTGTTTGGTCTTTGCCTGTTGAATTAGTTCTTGACTGTTGACCATCAGAGAATATTAGTGAGAATGTGCAAACATGAAGAGTGGCCATTGACCTCTTGGTACTAGTTTTAAGACTTCTTGTGCCTTACAATTTTAGTATTGTTATTCAGTGTAAACACAATGGTGTAAGCATTTAGGAAACATTGAAAATAGCTTTAATGGAAAGTATCTGGAATGTAAGCCCAATTATCAGACTTTGATACCCAGTTTCCTAAACTGGATGTAGGTTACCATATGGAATGTTCTTTATAGGGTGACAGTGCATTTTTGAAATACTTAATAATCTTGTTTAAGTGACTTTCTTCTTAAATATTATGTGAATGACTTGGATATAATTCAGTTTTAAAAAAATCCTGCCAGGCAACTTGCTATTTTAGAGGAACTCCATGCTAAGTTTGGCTTAAAAAAGGCAGAGATCTCTATGGGACCACAATAATTATGCCCTCTTCCCCATTCCTCCAGTTCATTGTTTTGTAAAGTTATGTTGGTTGCTTGCTTGAGTTTACAAGGATACTGCAAGAGCTTCGTGCTCAAATTTTAATGCAACTCAATCTGTGCAAGGTCATCTTAGGAAAATTGCCAGAGATTTGTGTTATTGTAGATTATATCAAATGTCCATTTACAATAAGACTATAATCTAGGGTGTGAATTGGGTATTGGTTTTAATATATATTCACTCTGCTTCTGAGTGTTTACTGTCTGGAATTTATCCAAGTATTACTAAAAACTGAAATCTGTGTTCGGTATAGTCAGTTTCCAGTAATTCCTTATATGTGAGTAAGCATACTTATGTGTTACATACACTCATGGGTATACACAAGTAGAAAATATTTTTGCCTAAATGTAAAACTGATTCTTCAAACCACCATTTACTGTGAGGAATATGATGGATTTTTTTGGATACTTTCAGTATTGTAATCACTGCACGTATTTTTTTACCACTCTCCCGCAGCTAGTATGAAAAACTTGTCAGAAAATGAGCGGGCTAGTGCTACTGTATTCAGCTACTTCATTAAATGTAATATGATTAAAAATATGGAAATATTAGTCAAATGAATTGTAGCAAAATATAAATTATATAAATTACTAAAATTGATTCAAGAAAATCTAAGTAGGCTATTAACAGAAGACTTAGTAACAATTATATATATATGTAAATATGTAAATATATGAATGACTTGTATATAATTCAGTATATATACATACTTTATATATAAATATATGTGAATAATTTAAAAAATGTATAAAATACATGTTTATATTAAATATATATTTATGTTATAATTTATAAAATATATATTTATTAAATATATAAAACATATATTTTAGTGTTGTTACTCAGTGTAAATATATATATATATCCCCCAAAGACACTTTTTCTAGTAGTTTCTAGAAGCATTTAATGAATAGATGATTCTTGTGCCATTTAACTTTTGGGGAGCACCAAAAATGGAGCTCTGTTACAGTTTTCCATCTGTTCTACTTTAACAATCATTACCTTGATTAGTAAACACTTTATTCAACAGTAAGGCAAAGTTTACTTTCTAATTCTTAACTGAATTACAAAACTGGCAAAACCCTGCAAATACAGAAAGAAAACGATCGTAGGCTAAAAAAGTCTCAAATAACAAAAAAAATCTATATGAAATTATCAGACTTTTAGCCATGAAACACTTGAAGTTGATTTCATTAAAAATGGAATTTCTTGTATTTACTTTGATAATGTACACATAAAAACAGATTTTTTTTTTATTTCAAAGGTAAGAGTCTAAGCTGTCATTGTCCTGTGGAAATATGTGAGTAGTGTATGTAATTTTGAATTTTCTGGTACCCACATTGAAAAGAAAAAGAAACAGGAAAATTAATTTTAATAGTATATTTTATTTAATCCAGGATATTCAAAATACTGCTTAACATATGTTAGTGGCTAGTGGCTTCTGTTTGGTGCAGTGCTACGTACACTACTTACTCTGTCCATCTTTTGCTCTTTGTGGCTCCCAGTGCTTTAGCTTTGGTTTTCTGTAGTCCCACCCAGCTTATCCAGGTGTTGAGACTGTTAAGATAAAAATGGGGAGAAGAACTCGAAGATTTTATGAGTTATAGTCAGATACTTTTTCTGTAAGATTTCTTGAATTAGCAAAGATTTGTAGGAGCCCTGCTAAGTCACAGAACAAAGGATTTTGGGACATCAGACAGTAAGAAGATCTGACTTGTAAAACCAGGTAAGCTAGCTACAGAGGAAGACAACTGTCCCTGTGGGTGAACTTCTCTCTGCCCCTGTGGACTAAGGTGTTGAGTGAAAGCAGTGAACATGTTCTGGCTGCAACATCCCCTTTGTCTTCAGGTCACTCTTTTTGACCCATGGACTAGATCAAACCCCAGACAACTCCAAAAATTCTGTCCAAGCTAGAATGCTAAATGTATTAGTACTTTAGTGAGCCAAGGGAACTTTGATTGATTTAGCTAAGTGAAGGGTAATTATGATTAAATGTTTTGTGTGTGTGTGTGTGTGTGTGTGTGTGTGTGTGTGTGTGAGAAAAAAAGAGAGAGAGAATGTTACCACCATTTGTTTAGTGTTTTAATGTAAGAAAAAGACTACAAGTGAAAAGTTAATAATTAAAATCATCAGCAGGGTTTTTAACCACTGGCTCTTTCAAAAATATTAAATTCCCCATGTTTATGAGTTGTTTTTGAAATGATGAGGGAGTGAGATCTCACAGGCCAGCACTTCTCACAGTAGGTTCTGAAGACCACCTACTTCAGAATCATCTGGGATTCATATTTAAAATTCAGGTTCCTATATTCTAAGCTGGAATTTTTCACTTAGAATTTCAGTTGACAAGCCCCATAAATATGTTGTGGAATAAATTTTCCATGGAATTCTTATGCTGTAAACTTTAGAGAAGAGAGGTCTATCCTGTAAAGGTAACTGGCTACAGTGTGGGGAATGGACTGGTGGGGGGGCAAGTATTCAGAGTAAGGTGGGGAGGAAAGAGTCATTTTGAGAGATAATAGGAGGTGTACCAGGGAGTGTTGATAATGGGTGAGCAGTTGGGCATTAAGAGGAAGAAAGGCATCCAAGATGGTGCCCTGTCCATTGTGGATAATTACTAACAGTTTAACTTTTTCCTTACTGTTGAATAAAGTGTGTACTAATCAAGGTAATGATTGTTAAAGTAGAACAGATGATAGCACTCATAAATGTAAGCACATGTGGCATTCAAACAAGTTTGTTGATTTTCCTTTTATTACTTATAAAATTCTAAGTCATTCTGTCATGACTTCTGTTATCTCATATTGTGTCCTTCAGAAAAGTCTCACACTAGTAGATTTGGGTGTTTTACCCAAATTTTTGAGTGATATTTCTTCCATTAAAGTGATTTGGTTGGGTGGGCTACAACATTATACTTTTTCTATTGTGTGCAATATATACTGATGTACCATGTGGACAGATGGTACAGGGGCATTATCACCTCTGCTTTTGGGCAACTTTTTTAAAGATATTCTTTACTTTCGTTGTCTTCATTCCACACTCTGGTTGTAGCATACTTTCTACTGGCAACTTTTCTAATAGTTTCCAAATATGTATATTTTTGCAAAGTCATATTAAGATGTAAAATTGATGTTTAAAAAATTTTATTGAGCAATATGTTCAACAGACACCCCAGAGCTCTACTTGCATTCCTGGCTCCCAGCTTTCCTTACTTGCATCTCCCCTTCAGGCCCAAGGATAGGAAGGTGACGATCAGGGACAGGATCAACTGTCCATAGCACATGTTGGTTGAAAAATGTTTTAGAAGTTGAAAGTTCAGTGGTTTGTTTTCTTTCAGTTCTGTCAAAATGGCCCTCATGTTAAAATGACTCTGTAAAAATGTCCCAGGCAAAGTAGCTTAATTAAATGGTCTGAGATAAATGTCATGGGTGCTGCTATTGTTACTTGTACTTGTGGTCCTTTATATAATGCATAATCTTATTCTGTTGTTTTTAGTATTTTTCACTCATTGCTTTTTTTGCCTATTGTAGCACTCTTTGCTACATTTATTTCTCTAATTTTTTTCACCTTTTATAACGGGATTTTCAATTATTAGAAATTCTGTTTAAATAGGCAGACGTGTATATGTACACTTTTGTATATATGTATATGTGCATTTGTACATAGTGCGATATCCTTTTTAGGATTTGTCAACTTTCCACCTAAGATCAGTAATAATTCTGCAAATAAAGGTGCTCTCACCTTTGATCATATCTCATGGACTCCTCTACAGCTCTTATAAGCTGATATATTTTACTTTAAAATTAATGTGCCTCTCTGGTACTAATGAATACAAAAATAATACTATTAATATGTTTGTTATAAAGAGCAATCCTTTATGATAGCAGGTAAGTCAAGTAGATCATATAACTATTTCCTAATACATGGTCCTAATAGCAGTTTCTATTTTTCACATACTCATTTTTTCTTTAAATAGTGTGCTTATAAAATTATGTTTACTTAACTAGAACTTCAGCCAAATGGGCGATACATGACTTGATACTAATTAGCATTGATAAATGTTCACATTGGATGAGCATCACTATTCAGCCTTTGATGTTATCCTCCTTGTGGCCATGGTGGCCAGACCCAGCCATCATCCATATTTTTTTTTCTCCTTCTCTGTGGAGAGAGATAGATGTGGTCTAGTGTGTCCTCCTACAATCAGTAAGGAACCATTTGACTCAGAGAAAGTATGTGAACAGAACTGAAGGCCTCCAGTCTACAAATTTAAATGAGGGATGAATTCTTACAGGAAAGTATTCATTAAGGTTAGTGTAGGATCATGCCTCCCATGCCGTTTGCATTTAATTAGCTACTCTATGACCAGAGTTGCTTAGTAGCCGAAACTCCAAATTAATCACATATTTTACTTCAGTTTTCATTTTGTCCATAAAAGTTGGAGAAAAATTTATGTCCCTGTGTTACTGAGCAATCATTGATACAATGACCATATTTCTGTGGGAATATTTTTCTTCAATGCTGAGCTTCTAGTAGGAGTTTTAATTAGGAAGAATACTTTTCAGAAAAAGCTATATGAAGAGGTGTTTCCTGCAAGGTTTTTTTTTTTTTTTTTGCATTTGTTTTCCCCATATGAACAGGATATTGCTCTGACATATCAAAGACTTGGTCTTGCTGCAAGCATGAAAAAACGCTGAAGTATACCAGCCCAGTGGAAGTTGGCGGCCATGAGTGAGTATAAGGACAGGAGAGCACCAAGCATCCACCAAACAAGCCTGCATTCATTCCTCAGACTGGCTGTTCTGGCAGTCTTTCTAGCTTTTGCCAGTGTAGCTTGCTTATCAAAGCACTTTATCAGTGCGGAAGGGATGTGGGTTAACCACTTCACTTAGCTTTAGCTTCCCAGCTCACAGTCTGTCAGCAAACAGCTGCTTTTCAACATGTACGCCCTGTGCTGGGCAGCTGATTCAGAATGGGGACAAAACCAGCATTGTGTCAGGAGGAGGGTGGAAGGGGACTGATCTGTAGTGAAAGTGCCTGAGCCTGACTTTGGTCTTTAATTTATAAGGGGTTCTTTGGTGAGCCAGGTTCCCCCCACCCCCCCCCCCCACCCCCGCCTCTCTATTTCAAAGTTCAAGGTTAACTTTAAAAAGTATGGCTTACCGAGGCAGGTAAACTATGGATACATTGTTGCAAAGAGTGGTTGAAACATTTATTTTTATAGGCCACTGTTGCATTGTTTATGGTAGATTTTTCCTGCCACTTCTTTTCCCTCTTCTATCTTTACCCTGCTCTCGTCTTCTTTACTTGTTATGTTTGTCTTCATTTCAAGCTATTTTAGAGATAATAATGTGCAAGTGAGCAACTTTTAGAACTCAGTGGTAAGGGCAAACCAGCTTTAGAATTTATAAACACTAGGGAGCAGCAGAACCAAATCCCAAGACAATCAGATTCTCCTATTGCTGGTAATCCAGATGCTCTGTACATCACATCTTAATTTGTAGAAATTTCTTAAAAATGTACTTGAACAATGGTGCTGTCACAGATGTCAGTTCTCTTGTTCTGGGCACAAGGTAGGATCCAAACTCTCTGCCCATTTGATCTGTGTCTTTCCTAAAGCCATTTTCCTTTGCTTTTCCCACCCCCACCGTTGTTATGAAAGCCCGTGTGGGGATGCAGGCCCTTTGCCCTTGGAGGTCTGGGAGGTATGAGAGGAGCCGAACTCCTGTGGTTTGCTGATTTAGAGGGGCTTGCAGTATGAAGGAGTGTTTTTCCACGGGAATGTTTTATTTGAAGACTTACCACAGCATAACAGAGCTTTTTGACTGATTACACGGAGTAGGAATGTTATCTGGTTTGTCTACTTTTTGGACCATTTATAATCTCCGCTGGGTTTTTTATCTCTTGCCTACCTTCTTTTCTTTTTCCAAAAGAACAGTGCTTAGAAGATGTGTACTGCAAGGGATTGCGAGTGGCATACTCAATTAACATAGATCTTCCAAGCTTATTAAGTGTTGGTGACCAGACAGTTTGAAAGTATATTTTATGGCTCAAGATGCCATTAAGTGATCGGTGGCTGTTTTAATTCAGGTGAACACTGCTTCCCTTGTGACTTACCTTGTGAGTTTCGCAGGCTACATTAGCACACCAAAGGCTCTGAAGTCTTTCCATGAAGCATCTTTTTTTTTTACACTTTATTTTTCTTATAGAATACTCTTCATGAGGATAACTGCTTACCCTCAGTAGATCCTATATTTACTTCTTAACATTTATAGGAAGAGAATTATCATTAATCAGTATATGTATATGATTCTATTGTTTAAAACTCCCTTGGCATTTTGCTTGGAGCCCTGCTTTTTGGAATAGACAAATACTATGATGGATAATGCCAGGAATATCTTTATTCCTGGTATGGACAGCTGAGGCCTAGAACAGTAGAAACAAGGGATCCCTGAAACAGACCTTCCTGTGTTGGATGTAGCCTCTCTAGGTATCAATAGCTAACCAACCTGATGTTCAGCAATAATACGGCACTGAAGAGCAATGATTTGGTTTACAGTTATAAAATGTATTTAAAAAATCAACAAGCAAGTTTATTCCCAAGATATGCATTTATGAAAGACAACTTCATAATCTGTTACACTGATACATTTATATCTTTATGCAACCATAATCTAATTTATCTATACCTTGTTATGTTAAATACTTTACACAGAAGAGTAATAAATCCTCCTTAAAAAGGCTTTATTTCGCCATTTAATTAAGTCTCCCTGATTTCCTTCATTGACTTTAAAAGGGAGTTAAGGGTTGAGTTGATTTTCATTAGGCACACAATACTTACATTAAATTAAAGTGGGGTGAGATGAGAGCCCTGCCCTGTAACTCTTAGTGGCACAGTAACTGAGGGCCAAGACACGCCTAGGCCGCATGGAAAGTTACACTCGGAGAGGGGATGTCCGAATACTCTTTTGCTCTACCCTGAGGTGTTTGTATTTCCTAAAGAACCTGATTATGGGTAGATATATTGATATAACTGACAAATTGGAGCTTTTAATTAGTGCAAAGTCCTCTGTAAGTACGATGGGGGTACAGAGGTGAATAAGATATTTTAGTGGAATTATAAGACAGAAATTAATAAAATATAAAATAGAAAGTGTTTGGGGGCCGTTTGAGGTACAGATGTGGGAAGTAAGAATAGTGGGTGAATCTTTAGTAAATAAAGGAAGACATTTTCGAGGCAGTGACTGGTTGGGTTGCCGTTGAGGAATGGAAACACTTTGAACTTTGGGAGGTGAGGAGAAGGGTGCCCACACAGACCAAACAGACCACTCAAAAGCATCAGTGAAAGAAGGGTTGGCCTCTAGGGGAGAACAGTTGATTGGACCTCTCTGCACTTTTGCAGTGAGGCCTGCCCCTCCACAGTGAATAACCTGCATGAGGCCAGCTGAGACTAGGCAGTGTTTTACATACGAATTTTGGAGAGATGCGACACTGTATACAGAAAGAGTTTTATTCTGCTGCATGTTACAAAATCCTAGAAAACAGCTTAAATAAAGTTCTTTTTTTCATGTAGTAGGAAGTTCATAGAAGGTACGCTACAGATAGTATAGCCATTCCACACTGCTAGAAGGAGTGGCAGCTTCTTCTGTTTTCCTCTGAACCATCCTTAACCTGGACTTTCTTCCTGATGGTCTCAAGGTGGTTGCTTCACCTTGGGCATTATGTCCACATTCCAGGCAGGAAGAAGGATTGGTTAGATTCTCATATCTCCCTCTACATTTGGTCTGTTTTAATACTACATGTCCTGTAGCTTCTGGAAACTGCATTGTATACATGTGAGAATACAAGAATGAAAATGACAACATCTTAGTATTTGATGATAATAGTTTTGTCTTCGAAGCCTCCCTTGAAGTGTCTTGGGCACCCTAAAGGTTCCCAGACCACACTTTCAGAATTATTGTTTTAGATGAATGGCTGGAAAAGTATGGCCTGTGGGCCAAATGCAGCCCTGAGATATGGTTGTTGCATTTTTTTATAAGCAGCTGTATTGAGATAAAATTCACATACCATACAATTCAACAATTTAAAGTGTAAAATTAAATGTTTTTTAGTATATTCGCAGTTGTGTAACCATCATTACAGTCAGTCAGTTTTAGAACATTGTCATCACCCCAAAAAGATACTCCATACTTGCTAGGTATCACTCTGCATTTTTCTTCTAACACCCCAAACCCTGGCCACTACTAATATACTTCCAGTCACTGTAGATTTGCCTGTTTTGGACATTTCATATTAATGGATCATACAATATGCAGTCTTTTGTAACTGGCAGTTACTAAATTTTTAAAAGGTTGTATGAGAAGAAACACAAAGCACATACAACAGAGATTGTATACAGACTGCAAAGCTTAAAATGTTTATTGCCTGACCCTTTGGAGAAAAGCCTGCGGGCCCATTATGGAAGCTCAATGTACATTTTGGATCAGGAGTGTATTTTTGAACATGTTCCCACTATATACACACATACATGCATTTCATACATATATATTTATAAATTATATGCCTTTAATTGTGTACAAATAAATTTATATATTAGAAATCATTCAACTCTAAAGTGATGAAAGAGAAAAATATAACTTTTAATATTTTTCCTGTGGACCATTATATATATATATATATATGTGTGTGTGTGTGTGTGTGTGTGTGTGTGTGTATATATATATATCTCAAGGGGTACACATTTTGCTTAGGATCAGTGATCCCCAAATACTTACTTATAAATATGCTCTATTATAAACATGTTGGCATTTATCAAAAACATTATCCAGGCCTCCACTCCAGCTACCAAAGCAACTCTTTAAGCTTGAACCCAAGAATCTGCATTTTAATAAGTAGCCCTAGTGATTATGATGTGCAGCCTTGTTTAGGCACCACTGCTCTCTATCTTTAGGATCTAAGGTACCATGTGCAGGCATATTGCAGGGCAAATGGTACAATAAAGACAATGGCATTGAACGTCTTGACAGTTTAACTCCCTAAGAAATTAATTTCCAGAAACCTTCTTATATCATGAGAACATTCTTTTAAAAAATAAATTTTTTCTTATGAATCAAACATTGCCACTTTTTCCTTGGGAAGTACTCTAAAGAAGGTTTAAGAAAAGAGAAGAACATCTGGTTCAGTGATAAAATGAAGAATCATTCCATGCTTGACCAGTATCAGTGTACATCATTTACAGAAAGTCTGTGAAGGTTTCATTGGGCTCTAGAACAAAATGATGGAGACCACTTCACCCCCAGCCTCCCATAAACAATGTGATAATTTTTGAGGGAAATAAATATTGCTCTAGTTTATCAGTTAAGGAGTGGTATAATGTGATCCTTTGGGAACTTCTCTCTGAGTTCTTACTATTAACTGTGTGCTTGGGTTTATGGTTTCTTTTAGCAGTTATTATTCATTAATGAATCACTGATTCAGTGATCATGCAGTTATTACTCCATTGGTCATATGGTTTGACTCATATTGCAGATGAAGAAAATACCAATTTAAAATAATCTAGGAATGGAAACAACTTGAATTGCAAAGACCTCATTCTTTCTTTTCTTGCATGATTATTCAACTAATTGCAAGATTTAATGTGTTGTTTCCTTTGAATAAATACCAGTAACTTAGTTTAACCATATGTTATGTGGATTTTACTTATTTCACTTTCATTTTTATGACTTAATTTAGAATTAAAAAAAATGAAATTTGAAAAATCCCAAATTGGTGTTAAAATTTTTACACTCACTTCTAGGAGTCAGTGAGTTTTATAGCAAATCAATATGTAGGAACTGTTTTGTGTCTGTCAAGATGGGTTATATTCCAAAGGCTGGCAACATTTTTACTGTGACCTGTGGAAGACATTTCAACTAGCAGTGAATGAGCAGTTTTACAGTGATGAGTGGAGATCCTATTGTTAATTATGTTGTTGGTTAAATCAGACTCTTGTGAGTCACTTTTCTCCTATTTGCCAGTATATGTATTTTTATGCAAACAGGGATCTCTGTTTTGTCTCTCATGTTTGCTGAGCACCTAAACTAGTATCACTCAATAAATATTTAATAAATGATGGATTCCAGAACTTATTTTGAAAAGGATTTAAGGAAATTTAAGGAGTGTGATGATATATACAATATGCCAAGAGAAAGTAAATATAATATATATAATATTGGTAAGGAAGAACTGAGACGATGGGAAAGTAAAGGTAGCAAAGTAAGATGGTACCAAGAATGGGATTAGTATACAGATTACATAAATTAAATTCTATAGAATTCCCAGAGAAGGGTTATAGATTTGGCTCTGAGATTTCCAGCTGTATAGGATTCTGTATCTGAAGGATAAAAGGCAAATTATATTTGCTGTCTGTTAAGGCATCCTTGGCCTGGGCCACTCTCCTTTCAAATGCTTGACACTGATTACAAAGGAACTGAGGACTAGATGAATGTCTCCAGTGCAAACTATCACCACCACCAGAAAAGCAGTTCACAGTAGGTATCTTCCAGATGATGAATTGGACACAGCAAATCCAGAGTGAAGAACAATTGAATATTATCTTCTGCTGGGATTTTATTCTATCCTTTGATCATTGAAAGATTCCAACATCTGCACTTGTTCTTTCTTGGTCCTTTTGTGTACACATTTTCAATAATATGTTCTTATTATAAAATTATGTATTTTCAATATAGCTGAAGATTTTAGAAGAAATTAGGCAATGCTAAAAATGGGTAATAAAGTTTTCATAAAGCGTTTTACTAAAATGTTAATTAGATTTTCAAAGCCTTAAAACCATAGAGGCCAGGATATGCAAGATGGCGGCATGAGAGGTGAGACAGAGAGCCCCTCCCAAAACCACAAATTGTATAAAAATGTAGTTAATTAATACAACTAATCTGAAAACAGCAACAAGAAAGAAGGCTGAACCAAATGGCAAACCGACCCTATGAACAGAGCAGACCTCACGAAACAGGGTAACGTAGGAAAGCCTTAATCTGGCAGGACCCAAGCCCTTCCCCCACCCCAGCTCACTGGCAGGAGGAAGAGAAACAGAGTGGGGGAGGGGGTGGAAGACTGGGACTGCTGTACACCTAGCCCTGGAGATCTGCCTTGTGAGGAGAATCCTATACTGTGTGGTGCTCTGGACGTTGGGGATCTTGGACAGGCAGAGTGCTTGGGAAATTGACCTTCCGGCCATTTGTGGAGGAGGGGATCCACACCTGGCTGCTCTGCATCAGAGGAAAGGCAGGCAGGCTGACAGGCATCCTAGCAGCCAGAGGGCTACTGAAGGGGTGGGGTTTGCATGGAGCTTGCTGTGTGGGAGAAGGGAGAGCTGGACAAGGATGTCTGGGTGCACTCTGCCCAGCTGATTGGGAACTTTGGGGAGCTTCAGGTGCTCCATCCCCCTGGCTGCCTACTCAGTTCCAAGGCCCCCCCCACTGTGAGACACAGCCTGCGAAACCTTCCTACTGGCCTGCAGGCACCTGCTCGCAAACCAGCAGTCACTGCACAGGCGTCAGGCCAGCCAGAGGGAGGCCCTGCCTACAACAGCTAGAGACGCAAAGCACAGAGGTTTACATGTGTGTGCTTGGCCCACTGGCACTGACACTGGTGACAGGCACCGCAGATGGGAGTCAGGAAACAGATCTTTCCTCCCCCAGGCACCAGCTCCACTCCCCTTTGACCCCCAACCTCACTCTAGGGGCTGAGCAGCTCCAGACCCTGGAGTTTATGCGCACTAGTGGGCCCACACAGAAATATGAACCGACAAAAGAACATGGTTCAGACCAAAATCTCACAAACCCCAAAAAAGAGGGCCAAATGAAATCATACTCACCAATCTTCCTGAAAGAGAATTCAAAATAAAAATTATAAACATGCTTATGGACGTACAGAAAAATATTCAAGAACTCAGGAATGAATTTAAGTTGGAGATTCAATCATTAAGAAATTCCATATCTGAAATGCAACATACAATGGAGGGATTTAAAAGCAGATTAGATGTAGTAGAAGAGACGGTAAATGGAATAGAAATTAGAGAAGAGGAATACAAACAAGCTGAGGCACAGAAAGAAAAAAGGATCTCTAAGAATGAAAGAATATTGAGAGAACTGTGTGAGCTATCCAAACGGAACAATGTTTTCATTATAAGGGTACCAGAAGAAGAGAGAGAAAAAGGGGTAGAAAGTGTCACTGAGGAGGTAATTGCTGAAAACTTCCCCAATCTGGAGAAAGAAATAATCTCTCAGGCCATGGAGGTGCACAGATCTCCCAACACAAGGGACCCAGGAAGACAACATCAAGACATATAATAATTAAAATGGCAAAGATCAAGGATAAAGGCAGACTTTTAGAAGCAGCAAGAGAGAGAAAAAACATCACATACAAAGGAAAACCCATCAGGCTATCATCAGACTTCTCAACAGAAACCTTACAGGCCAGAAGAGAGTGGCATGATATATGTAATGCAATGAAGCAGAAGGGCCTTGAACCAAGAATACTTTACCCAGCAAGGTTATCATTTAAATTTGAAGGAGGGATTAAACAATTCGCAGATAAGGAAAAGCTGAGATAATTTACCTCCCACAAACCACCTCTACAGTGCATTTTGGAGGGATTCCTATAGATGGAAGTATTTCTAAGGCTTAAAAGATATCACCAAGGGAAGACAAAGAGTACAGAATATGATTCATAACATACAAAGAATGGAGGAGGAAAAAAAAAAGAACATTTATGTTGTGTTTGTAATAGTATACGAAGTAAGTTAAATTAGACTGTTAGATAGTAAGGGAATTGCCCTTGAACCTTTGGCAACCATGAATCTAAGGCCTGCAATGCCAATAAGTACGTAGCTATCAATAATCACCCTAAATGTAAATGGTCTGAATGCACCAATCAAAAGACATAGAGTTACTGAATGGATAAAAAAATAAGACCCATCTATATGCTGCCTACAAGAGACTCACTTCAAGTCCAAAGACATACATAGACTGAAAGTGAACGGATGGCAAAAGATATTTCATGCAACTAATAGTGAAAAAAAAAGCAGGAGTTGCAACACTTGTATCAGACAAAATAGATTACAAAACAAAGGAAGTCACAAGAGACAAAGAAGGACATTACATAATGATAAAGGGGTCAGTGCAACAAGAGGATATAACTATTATAAATATCTACGCACCCAACACAGGATCATATTTGAAACAAATACTAACAGAATTAAAGGGGGAAATAGCATGCAATGCATTCATTTTAGGAGACTTCAACACACCATTCACTCCAAAGGACAGATCAACCAGACAGAAAAGAAATAAAGAGACAGAGGCACTGAACAACATATTAGAACAGAAGGACCTAACGGACATCTACACAACACTCCATCCAAAAGCAATAGGATACACCTTCTTCTCAAGTGCACATGGAACATTTTCAAGAATTGATCATATATTAGGCCACAAAAAGAACCTCAGTAAATTCAAAAAGATTGAAATTGTACCAACCAGCTTCTCAGATCAGAAAGGTATGAAACTAGAAATAAATTACACAAAGAAAATGAAAAACCCCACAAATACATGGAGGCTTAATAACATGCTCCTAAATAATCAATGGATCAATGACCAAATAAAAACAGAGATCAAGAAATATATGGAGACAAATGACAACAATAATTCAACATCATGAAATCTGTAGGATTCAGCAAAGGCCATGCTAAGAGGGAAATATATTGCAATACAGGCGTACCTGAAGAAAGAAGGACAATCCAAATGAACAGTCTAAAACTCACAATTAATGAAACTGGAAACGGAAGAGCAAATGAGGCCCAATGTCAGTAGAAGGATGGACATAATAAAGATTAAAGCAGAAATATAAAACAATACAAAGAATCAATGAAAGCAGGAGCTGGTTCTTTGAGAAAATAAACAAAATAGATAAACCCCTAACCAGACTTATCAAGAAAAAAAGAGAGTCTACACACATAAACAGAATCAGAAATGAGAAAGAAAAATCACTATGGACACCACAGAAATACAAAGAATTATGAGAGAATACTATGAAAAATTATATGCTAACAAACTGCATAACCTAGAAGAAATGGACAAGTTTCTAGAAAAATACAACCTTCCAAGGCTGACCCAGGAAGAAACAGAAAATCTGAATAAACCAGTTACCAGCAAAGAAAGTGAATTGGTAGTCAAAAAACCACCTAAGAAGAAAACTGCTGGACCAGATGGTTTTACTGCTGAATTTTATCAAGCATTAGTGAAGACCTAATACCCATCCTCATTAAAGTTTTCCAAAAAGTAGAAGAGGAGGGTAAACTCCCAACCTCATTTCTATGAGGCCAACATCACTCTAATACCAAAACCAGGCAAAGACACCACAAAAAAAGAAAATTACAGACCAATATCCCTGATTAACATAGATGCAAAAATACTCAACAAAATATTAGGAAACTGAATTCAAAATACATCAAAAAGATCATCCATCATGAATTCAAGTGGAATTCATCTCAGGGATGCAAGGATGGTACAACATTTGAAAATCCATCAGCATCATCCACCACATCAACAAAAAGGACAAAAACCACATGATCTTCTCCATAGATTCTGAAAAAGCATTTGACAAAATTCAACATTCATTCATGATAAAAACTCTCAACAAAATGGGTATAGAGGGCAAGTACCTCAACATAATAAAGGCCATATATGACAAACCCACAGCCAACATTATACTGAATGGTGAGAAGCTGAAAGCTTTTCCTTTAGGATCAGAACAGGACAATCATGCCCACTCTCCCCACTTCTATTCAACATAGTTCTGGAGGTCCTAACCATGGCAATCAGACAACACAAAGAGATAAAAGGCATCCAGATTGGCAAGGAAGAAGTCAAACTGTCCCTGTTTGCAGGTGACATGATATTGTACCTGAAAAACCCTAAGGAATTCACTCAAAAATTACTAGATATAATATCGGAATTCAGTAAAGTTGTGGGATATAAAATTAATACACCGAAATCTGTTGCATTCCTATACACTAATGATGAACGAGCACCAAGAGAAATCAGGAAAACAATTCCATTCACAACCGCCTCTAAATGAATAAAATACCTAGGAATAAACCTAACCAAGGAATTGAAAGACCCTATACCCTGAAAACTACAAGACACTCTTAAGAGAAATTAAAGAGGACACTAATAAATGGAAATTCATCCCATGCTCTTGGCCAAATAGCCAAGCATATGCTCCGAATAGCCAAGCAATCCTGAGAAGGAAGAATAAAGCAGGGGGAATTACACTCCCTTACTTCAAGCTCTACTACAAAGCTACAGTAATCAAGACAATTATGGTCCTGGAAAAGAACAGACCCATAGACCAGTGGAACAGAATAGGGAGCACAGATATAAACGCAAGCATATATGGTCAATTAATATGTGATAAAGGAGCCATAGATATACAATGGGGAAATGACAGCCTCTTCAACATCTGGTGTTGTCAAAACTGGACAGCTACATGTAAGATAATTAAACTGAATTACTGTCTTAACTCCATACACAATAGTAAACTCAAAATGGATGAAAGACCTGAATGTAAGTCATGAAACCATAAAACTCTTAGAAAAAAATATAGGCAAAAATCTCTTGGACATAAACATGAGCAACTTCTTCATGAACTATCTCCCCGGTCAAGGGAAACAAAAGCAAAAATGAACAAGTGGGCCTATATCAAACTAAAAAGCTTCTGTACAGCAAAGGATACCAACAGTAGAACAAAAGGACATCCTGTAGTATGAGAGAATATATTCATAAATGACATATCCAGTAACGGGTTGACATCCAAATTATATAAAGAGCTCACACACCTCAACAAACAAAAAGCAAATAAGCCATTTAAGAAATGGGCAGAGGAGCTGTACAGACATTTCTCCAAAGAAGAAATTCAGATGGCCAACGGGCACATGACAAGATGCTCCACATCGCTAATCATCAGAGAAATGCAAATTAAAACCATAATGAGATACCACCTCACACCAGTTAGGATGGCCAACATCCAAAACACAAACAACAACAAATGTTGGCGAGGATGTGGACAAAGGGGAACTCTCCTACACTGCTGGTGGGAATGTAAATAAGTACAACCATTGTGGAAAGCAGTATGGAGGTTCCTCAAAAATTCAAAATAGAAATACCATTTGACCCAGGAATTCCACTCCTAGGAATTTACCCTAAGAATGCAGGATCCCAGTTTGGAAAAGACAGATGCACCCCTCTGTTTATCGCAGCACTATTTATAATAGCCAAGAAATGGAAGCAACCTAAGTGTCCACCAGTAGATGAATGGATAAAGAAGGTGTGGTACATATACACAATGGAATATTATTCAGCCATAAGAAGAAAACAAATCCAGATATTTGCAACACCATGGATGGAGCTAGAGGGTATTATGCTCAGTGAAATAAGCCAGGCAGAGGAAGACAAGTGTCAAATGATTTCATTCACCTGTGGAGTATAAGAGCAAAGATAAAACTGAAGGAACAAAACAGCTGCAGACTCACAGAACCCAAGAATGGACTAACAGTTACCAAAGGGAAAGGGACTGGGGAAGAGGGGTGGGAAGGAAGGGATAAGGGGGAAAAAGGGCTATTACAATTAACACACATAATGTAGCAGGGGTGCGGGTGGGGTGGGGCAATCCGGGGAAGGCAGTATAAAACAGAGAAGCCAAGTACTGATTCTGTAACTTCCTACTATGCTGATGGACAGTGATTGCAATGGGGTATGTGGTGGGGACTTGATAATAGGGGGAGTCTTGTAACCATAATGTTGCTCATGTAACTGTATATTAATAATAGCAAAAAAAGAAGTTAAAAAAAACCTATAGAGGCCAGGAAGTGATGTCCATGCACCTAATATTTTCTAAATATATGACAATTTTTTTTTTGCATTTAAAAATCAGAGGAGAACGTTAGGGCACTTAGGTTTTAAGATGACCTCCCAGTCTTTTCCCATCCTCATTCTGCTCCTCAGCTACCTGACTTCTATACCAGTTCAGTTCAGCACACCAGGAATACTGTAACCCCAGTTGGCACCACTTGGCTTTGTTCTTCCCGGTATAGCTTCACAGCTTTATTCTGTATATTTTTCAAGGGACTCAAATGTCCTGTTCTCAGTGAGACCATCCCTGATCACCCTATCTAAAACTGTACCCCACTCCGCCAACACACTACCTCCTTACACTTTTGTTTCTTTTCCTAAGCACTTACCAGTACCTTAATGCATTTTATTTAATTATCCTATTGGGTCTCTCTTCTCCTATGTTCAACATAACTGTGAGGCCATGCATCTTTGTATGGCTCATTACTATATCTTCAGTGTCTAGAATATGAGGAACATAGGCAAGGTTGGCTTATTTGTTGAATGAATGAATTTCTGTCTTCTTTTGAGAAATAGGTCAGCATTGAGTTGGGTTGCATTCCTGTGTGGAGACTGTCATGTGGGCAAAGTGGCAGAAAGGGAAAAGAGCTCTCTAGTTCATTGTTTCTCAGGGAGCTTGCTGTAAATGCAGAATCCCAGGCATCTCCCCAGAACTACTGCATCAGGATATGCACTTAAAACAAGGTGATTTCCTTTTGCATATTAAAGTTTGAGAAGTATTGGATGAGTTTACCATTGCCTGCACCTGGCATGCTTTGCTTGTTTACATTATATGCTTACCCCTGCAGGCACTTGAATTTGTGACCCCGGCACAGAAAGTAATATGATCATTTTTATGTGTGAGAGAGTTGACACAGTAATTATTTTGTTTATAATAAAGGAATTGTAGAAAAATCTTGTTATTGTATTGGTATTGAGTCACAAGCATACTCATGTTCTAGGCTTTTCACATTTTAGTGAAATATGGGCTGTTTATCACTGTTTCCAAGCAGTGTGTTTTTTGACCTGCAGTATATACACATTTTAATGAAGCACTTCACAACACTTTTACTCTGTCTAATGCACACTGCCTTCTTTGGAGCCAGTATGTATTTTGGCATGTGTGCTTTTAAAAAATATCTATTACTTTCCCCATCAGAAAGTAATAGTTCCAAGGGAACTGTTACAGTGCATCTTATAAATTCTTCTCTGCACACATGTCATTGATCCTTGGAGAGTATGAGAGCCTTTGGTAGTTATTAGATCAAGTCTATTGTGCAAACTATGCTTACTGCAGACTCTTGTGGAAATTTTGGATAAGAAAGCATTTGATATATGGAGCAAGGTCCATGTAAATGAGAAACTGGGGCAACATTCGAAGTTGCATGTCTTCTCTTCATCTCTTCCTACAAATTCTCTGATGCTGAAATAAGAACAGCAAAATATCCTGCAGGTACTTCACAAGCATCAAATTGAAGTCTGTCTCAGTCTTCGTTTTCTCAGCTCTTTCACCTGATAGACCTGGCACAGGTATTCCCATGTACCATCCCCATGAATACTTCAAGAAAATGTGAATTCTTAATCACTTCCTAATTTGAAATAATCATTTTTAAAAGTCCAGACTAAAGGCAAAGACTCTTGTGGAGGAGATGGACAGTAACCAATAATAATGGAGAACTCTGGCCTAGTGGGCAGCATGTGCTGTGGGACTGATCTGAAGGTTGTCATGGTCCATGTGCGTATCCCATTTCCCACCTTCTTCAACCTGTCCTCCTATCCAGACTGTCCTTATGGTGCTTGTTATCTCATGGGGAGAAAAACAGCTCAGCAGTTAGATAAAATGCATGCAAACTTTTATAGTAGAGGTTGACCAGGAACAGATTAAATTCCTGAAGGGATCTGAAGCATAGAAAATAGTATTTCATGCTCCTTCCTCCATACGCCAATATATAATTGAAAATGACACAAAATTTAAATTCATGTTTATGTTCAAGTAGTTTCTTTGAAAAAGTTTGATGTCAAAATTCTAGATAACTTTATTGCAGATAAACCTTTTCTCTTTTGGGGTGACAACATCCAAGAGACCCCAAACATATACTTACTCAGTCTATTATGTGATCCAGCAGGGGATCAGCCCCAGATCCTGCCAGGACACAATTCAAGAATATTTTATAATAGAAATTATGCTTGACACAAGTCTTGTAGAATGAGCAATTATTTCCGGTCTCATAAAATTTGCCACTTGCAAATTGTATGGAGATGTTAGGCTGGATTGTAGGTGCAATTTGTAACCTGGTTTTGTCATCATGGAGGTGACTTTTGGAAATCATAAATACCCTGGACAACATGAAGTGAGTTTTTGCTACATAGGTAATGTATCTGCTTTTGCGTACCTCTTAGTTGAGATGCCAAGAAAGAGCAAAATGCCTCAAGGATTATCAGTCAATGGTGAGAAGGAATATGAGGGGATCAGAGGCAGGGCAAGTTGACAAATTGGACAGTCGTCAGCTGAGTGATTAAGCATTATAATTAATTTTATTGTAGTTGAAAAATATCTGATTGGGGTGTGCATGTGTGTGTGAGAGAGGGACACAGAGATTGATGGAAGAAGCCAAAAGGTGATAGCCAACATGAAATTTAGTATTTGTTAGGATATTGATTGGATTTATATTCTATCTTAAAGGAGATCAAACTTTATAAAAATGCTTTACATTGCTTAAACATATACAATAAATTTTTTTTTAAGTTACGATAAAGGTCTGAAGAAATCTCCACCTTCTCATTCCCTTTGGTTAAAAAAAAAGTCGCATAGCAAAGCCATCTATCTTGTGTAATTATCCTCATAAACCTTTAAAGCATGCTTCTCTCCCAAAGCATTATTGGCATTGATCCTGGCATACACTCATCAAATCACACCAGTAATTATAGCTCTTAACTGGAATATAGCTGTATTTACTAGCCTCTATTATGAACACATAAATCATTTAATAAAATGGTGAGTGGACACATTTACTTGTCATTTTGTTTATGTTAGACATTCTCTGCAGGTATTCTACATGAAAGTTAGAACAGTCTGAGGCCCTTTTTGTAGACTGTGCTTATCATTAATAGAAAGCAGCATGTGTGCATCCTGCAAGCCCATTTCCTTATTTAAAGTGGGTATCCTTCCTTTACTGAGATGTGCTTCCTCTTGTATTATAGGACTGAAGACCAAGCCTTTGTAAACCCTTAAAGGCACATCCCTTCCAAATGACCTTTTGTCCTGAGCGACTAAGATGTATTGTTTAGTCCACTTAGAATTACATGGGGTGTCCTAGGAATTTTTGTTTCTGTTAATTACATTTGGAAATGTGTCATTCTTTCCTATTATAAAGCATAAATGAAAGTCCAGTCAAATTGATTTTAGAGTTCTGGTAGATGAGATAATTGCAGAGGGTAAATGATTTAGTATTTAAAAATATGTGTACCTTTTCTCCCTTCAGAGAAACTTGAAACATGTTTAACTTCAATAACGTTATCTTCTTGTGTGTGCTTCTTCCCACTTATAAGGGTATTTTATATCCATGTCATAGACTAAGCAGACTTATCCTCACTAATTATATTAACCAGAATGAGACTCTAGAATGAAGGTGTTCTTTTTACATTTCAAGATATTTGTCCAAGGAAGCTAAAATAGAGATGTACAACAGAACTTACTAAAATATGTAAGGTTGTTTTACAAGTTAGACCTCTTTAGGACCTTTTATAGTACTACCTTTAAGTGTGTTTTTTTGCCAAGAATTCTGTTTTTCTTTAAATATTCGAAAGTTTTTAAACCTTTGTTTAGAGAACTGTAGACACTAGAATTTGAGTCAAAGCATAGAAGAGGCCTCTGCAGTGATAGTAAGTTTATTAATTATATCATATAGAAAGTCAATTTGACTATGCAGATAATTGCATGAAACTTTTTCACTTTTAATTTATAAATGTATTTTTAAGAAAAGGAACTTTTCATAAACTTTTTGAGATGTAAATGTATCACTTCTTATTAAGGCTGTGTTATGACATGCCATTTACCTTATTTTCCAATAACTTTCATGTACTCCACTGTCCTCTGATTTCCTTTGTTTCTGGAAGAATCCTCTGTCTTTTATTTGCCATTCTGATATTAGTTAATTCTGTTGTTGGTTCTTACTTATATGCCAAATATGCTTATCATTATGTTGATCATTTCTATTCTTATTTCAGACTTCTAACACTTCTCTCCTGGACTTCCTTTTTCTTTCTAGAAAGCATTTCTAGAATTTCTAGCACTTCTAAGAATGCTCCCCACTCCTTTATTTCTGCCTATCTTACATATCCAAATAAAAATCATCTTTCACAGTCTCCCACTTGAAGAACACCATCAAAGGCCCCTTGTGAGCATGCTAGAAATCATATGAAGAGAGGGAAGGCTAAGCCTGGTTATCAAGCTTCTTACCTGTTTGTTGGACTGCCTTTTTCCCTACCTACACCTTCACTCGCTCTCCTGGCAATCGAACTGACCCAGATAAACTAGCACAACGTTTGCCACTCCTGCCTCTGCCTTGCCCAAGGGTCCATGCTCTCCTCCCGGATGCTGCTCTTCCTCTCTGTAAACTTAGTCAAAATGCCTCAACTTCAAAAGGATCAAAAAGCCGTGAAGCCAAATAGACGAAATTCTCTTGTACTGTATTCTCTGGTTTCAGCCTCTAGTTTTCCATGATATTTTTACTTCTGTGCATGTTAATATGTTGTGGGTAAAGTTGCAACATTTCCAGAATCTCTCACCTTGCCTTAGTGCATCCCCATATCAATAGGTGTTTCCAAGGGGTGGAAAGTGGAGAGAAGTACAGTCTCCATATCTATAGACAATGACACGGGGGAGCTAGGGCCTATGGGGACTGGAGAGGGTGGGTGGGGTTCCTTTTTTGCAGCCTGATCTCAAGAGACAGGGGCCAGTAAAAGTGGAGGACTGCTTGTAAGGAATAAACGAATTTCTCCCACTGTATTTCTCCCTTTGCGGTTCAAAGGTATTTTGCCCCAGGCTGGGTATATATTTACCCCCCACCCCCGCTCCAGTTACGTATTTATTCCATGATTTCTGGGAATCTTATTACTATTATTTTTGGTTATTTTTCTTTGACTTTATTTTTATCTTCTTATATGATCCTTATTATTCATTGGAAAATGTTATGGACTCTTCCTATTTCTTGATAACATCTCAGAATTAGTACAGAAGTCTTCTAGAGGCAACATAAAATAATGAACAGACAAATTCATTTTGTAAAGTAGCTTATTTAGACTTGATTACTATGCACTAGCATTCCACTTAATCAGGTAGTCAGGTAGTTGTTGACCTAACACTAGGTTCTGTGAAGTTCACTTTGAAATGTATCTATAGGCATCATTGAAACTAGTCCTTGTGAAGAATTGCTAGGAAATACTGAGTGGTCATGAGCAGTTTATGAATTATTAATGCTGAAACCAAACATTTTGCTGATAACATGTATAGATCATACAAATGACAAAACTGACTTTCACAACAAGTTTAGGTACCTGTAGCCAGTAATGTAGAAAATAAAAATGACTGCTCAGATGCTGGTGGTTTTGAATAGCATATTGTCATTTGCCAAGAAAAATGGTCTATGTATTAATGTTAAACCTTCTTTTTATATTTCATGTGTGAATTTCAAATGTCTTTTTGAGTGACTGTGAGTTTGAAAAGTCCTTATTATCCTTATTTTCCACTTCATTAAACCCATGATGTGGGCTGAAGATGTTTGTCTTAGAAATGGACAAGTGATGCCACTTATCAGCAAAGAAGCAGATGGAGCCCAGTGAGTGCAGAGCGAAAGTGTGTGCTTGGGAACCAGGCTGGAGCCCTCCAAGTTGAAACTGAGAGAAGCTAGGAGGTTTCTACCTCCCAGGGTAAAGAGAGCCACATGGCCAGGAAGTCCAGGGGGTCTCTGGACCAGTTGGTGGCCCTTTGACCTCCCTTTGCCTTTTGAGCACTGTTTTTGTTTGGCAGTTAAGTAGTGCTAATTGAACTAAAGTGATTGTTCTGAGGGTTAACCCTTTTACATTAAAAATAATAAAACTTGAACATTTGAGAAATATGTGCTAAGCAATCTTAAATTTAAAAGCTGTTTTTTCAATGTCAAAAAATTCAAAAGGCATGTAGCAGTTCAATAACTTTTTTTTTAAATAGCCTCTTAGAGTAAAGGAGACTTAATAATCTAACATGGGATTGGTGAAATCATCTTTACAGAGCTGATTATTCATTCAGGCAAGTGTTATTTTCTATGTAGTTTTTTTTAGTTAAGAAAGAACTTGCCTATTTTTTCATTTTTCATTTTCCAAATACTGGCTTCAGCCTGAAACATGTTCAGATTGCTGGAGAACATCTTGACCTGGCAACTGGCTGCATGCATTCATTTATAGATCCAAAGGGTAAGGTATAAGATTGAAAGTACTTCTTTTTGAGCCACCATAGTCATTTATGCAATATGTTAGTTGGGATTTGGTTGGCTAATAACAGCATATGTAAAGTTAAGTAAATGCTTGATTTGAGAGTTTTTCAAATACAAAAAGAAATAAATCCTCATTTGTGTGTTAGTGCACACTAATAGTTGGAGATTTTTAGTTCTTCCAGTATCTTTTTATGTCAGAGCTAAATTTATGGGTTTGGCAATATATCAATATGTAATAGAAACAAGTTAGATTTCAAAATCAAAACAAAAAATCACTTTTAATATCTTTTGCTTTCTTGGGGTTACTTTTCTGTTTACTTTCTTCCATTTAATGTTAAGTTCATTTATTTTAGTCTTTTTTTTCCCTAAATGATTGCATTGAAGATTATAATATTCCCACAAGGTATTAGTCTTTCACTATCACTGTGGATTTATCTGTTTTTCCTTGTTTATGGTTATCACATTTTTTGAGGGATGGGTTTTACCAGTATGTACTTTACCTTATATGTACTTGTATGTACTATTATGTACTATTGTATTGTATTGTATGTACTATATACCTTGTATGTACTATTCTTGTCAATACCAGGATTTAAAGCAAAAAAGGATTAATATTGTTGAATCAGTTTTCTTTTTGTAGATAGTTGCCTATGAGTTCTTTTTTCTGTTCCTTATAGTTTCAGCCATTCACTGTCCTTTTGCTTTCATTATGTATTTATGAAAAATAATTAGGTATATCCTTTTTGTACTTCAATTTTGTTGTTTACCACTTTTACAGAGGATTTAATGTGTTTTCATTTATTATTATTACCAATATATAGATACTTATTTCTATCTTGTTAATGTGTGTTTTCTACTTTTTCCTCTGCTTCTCTTTCTTGGTTAGTTTGATGGAATTTTTTATTTCTTTTTCCTTAGCTACTGGTTCAGAAGTTATACTTGCTATTTGTATTTTCCAAATGGAAAACTTTGTTAGGCTTAATTTTAACATATATTTATAAAGTCTAAAACTAATTAATAGTTCTCACTGCCCACACAGTGCACTTTAACTGATCTTCTGCCTCCCATGCTCCAATATACTGCTGTCCACTAATTTAATTTTACCGTTTGTCTTTCAAATTAATCATTGTTATTATCCTTGTTTTTAAAAAGCTTGTAATTCTTTAGATTTATCCATATGTTTACCAGTTTATGTAATCACCCTTACTTCCTCTATCATCCTGCTGCTTTTATAGTTTAATTTTCTCACTAGAGTAGGTCCTATAATAGTATTTGCAGTGAAGATGTGTGAGTCATAAACTCTTTACCTTTGTCTGAAAATATCTTAATTTGGCCTGCATTCTTGAATGGTAGTTTGGCTAGTTTTTGAATGAGTTTACCTATTATTCAACCCATCATTGATACCTTTGTTTATTCTTTTACTAACTGCATGGGGTTTCTGTTCAGTGCTTTCTTCAAATCTACCTTTTCTTTGTGGCTTTTCTTTTTTATGTCTTTGAATATTTCAAATTGCTTATTTTAGAGAGGCTTTCATATTCTCTTATTTTTCATTCTTGGAGTGAAAATTCTTCTGGGTCTTGGTCCTCTGCTTTCTGTGAAATGTCTGTGTGACTTGGGCTGTCCCTGAAAAAAGAGGCTGGGTCCCTGAAAAGGGAGGTTTCAACTTTGCATCTGTCAGTATTCTGCAGATTTCACCAGTTTCAACCAAACTTTTATGTTTTGAGTTCTTAACATCATAGCACAGAACAATCTGTTTATTTAATAAATAGGTATTATTAAGAGACAGACGTCCTATCCTTTTGTAGTTTGTAACCATCCTAATTAATGGCACATTTAAAAAGATATGTGTGTATATGTAAAGATGACAGGAGAAATGTTCTAAAGCCTAAAAATGAGTTTAACTTGACAATGTTAAGTACATATTTAGGTAGTTGACACTATTTTAAATGTTAGTGTAATTTACATGTGAGTTTGAGTATAATTTGCAATATAATATAAAATGAAATTCAAGTAATTTATTTGAAAAATGCCTGAAACATATCCGGGAGCACCGTTTGACAATCATTCACCTAGATTCTAGGACTTACACTAGTACTGTCTGACATGGTTTGCTGAGTAGGCCCAGAATCGGTATATTTAGGGAAATAAATTATGGAAATCAATTATAAATAATTTCTCAAAACCTCTTAATTATGTGTTAACACACAGTACTTAAAAGACAAATACCTGGATAGTTTCGCTATTCCTCAGAAGGGAAGGTGGTTAGAGTTTTGGGGGTTCTCTTAGTTATAAAGCTTCAAATTATTTGCCTGGGATGCCTTCTGACTGACTGATTTCCAAATTATTATTTACATATAAAGTAAAATCTTATCATTTCTTGGAAAATTGCTTTCATATATAGTCAAATACACAATGAAATTCAAAAGTATATATTTCAGTCTAAAGTGTTTTTGTACATCAGAACCTATGCTATGATACGTACATAGTAACAGATATTGTGCATCTAAGAAACTCGGTTTTATATTGTGTTAAATGTAGTGTTTTACATTTTGTAATCTGCATAATTGCTAGCAGGTTTAACAAGTGATCTCATTCGTGATTTTTCTTTCCCTTTTTAAAACTTAAATTTTATAAATGATTGAAGCTCTGTATTAAGTAATATTTAACACCACTATACTTCTTTATATTTGATGAATCTCACAAATGTAAAACAATGCCAAAGAAATGCCACAAAATTATCACTTGGCTTTCAGAAATTAGCTGCTGTCAGGTAAGGTCTACTCTTTCTATGTGTCATACATGCACACATTTACACTTGGTTCCTGGAAGGTTTCCCCTTCATACTCTGGCTGATCTATTTGCTTTACAGTTTGCTTCAATACTCCCATAACATTGCAAAACACATTTTAGCTCCACATTGGTTTCTTTAGACTTTGTTCCCTTTTCTTTGGGCCTTGCATCTTCCTGTTTTGGGTATAGCTTACATGTGTTGTCTGGGCCACCTTTCCATACTCTGTTGCCTTGCTGCTAGGCTTAAGGAGCCTGTGAAGCCATAAAATAGTTATGAAACTCAGGTTTCAATGAAAAGCATTTTCTCATCCTTGAGTCCGGCTTTTCTCATCCTTTGGCTTAATAGGATTTCACAAAGGCCATTTGATGATGGGCCTGCTGTGTTAGTAATTTAATGATGTTGAGAAAGAGACAGTTGGCCAAGTCTTAATGAGACTTTGCCATTTCACAGCCTCTAAATCAAGATGATACAGCTGAGGAAGTCTGGCCCCTTGCCACCCTACCAGCTGGTTGGTATATGCATTGTTAGTATCACCTTCCAACCTGACTGAAGCTTGAGAGTGCAGGTTCTTGTTTGTGTAATGTGGGGAGCTGTGTGCCTGGATGGGTAGGATGGGAACTTGGAACATTGTCATTAGTGAATATAACTGCTATGTGGTACCCTCCACGATACTGGTACCTTCAATATCTCATATCTAGGACTAGAGTGTTAGGAATTTAAGTTAAAATAACATGTGGAGACTAAGAGAGTCATAAATATTTTACTTACTAATTTTTGGCTCTTTTTCTCTTTATACCTTTAATTCTATATTTACTGCTTCTAGACTGGGTTCTTGAGTTTTTGGAGTCAGCCTATAAATACTGATTTAACATTTTTTGGTTGTTAGGAAAAAAGGCACCTTGTTCTCTTAGTGTGCTAATTTAATATTCCAATGATCTTAAAACCACTACAGCTAGCATCTCAGCTGTTGATCACCACTGTTATTTTTTCAGATATTAGCAAACAACATTTTGTTTTGGCTGTATTCCTAAATTTTAGGTTTAGTAGATAAAGAGGATCAGCATTTGGCTTCTTGAAGTGGCTGGTTATAAATAGACCGGAAAATAGCAACAAGCTGGGCTGCTACTTCACTAATGGCCCTTTTCAAATACTTAAAAGAAAATGATTCATCAAATAGAATCACTAAAAGCAGAAACCTGCCAATTTGTAGAATTTGACTCCTCCTAATCAGAGTAAGGCAACAGGATGTTGAGTTCCTGCTCTGCACCTGATTAAAGCCAAATGCACAGGGAACAGCTGGGTGAAGGAGGAAGCGCAAGACCATCTCAGCTGGGGGTAGAAGAGCTAAAGCAATTTAGAGGAAAAATGGTTTTTTAAAAACCTTCCACATTTGTTTAATTTTTCCAGATATGCTTAGTAGATAAGCACATATTCTGTCTCTGGCTTTACACTCTTTTAAGTAGCATTCCATCTATGATTTAAGGAAATCAAATCTATGTATGGTTTAAGCAAAATTTCTTCCTATGCAAGTAGGTCGGTTATTTTCAGGTAATTCTGTTATCCTGATTTTGCAAATTTTCTCTTTAGGCATTTATTGTAGCTACTGAAAGAGTCACCCTTCTTCACTTAATTAAATATTGCTGATTTCCTCCATGGAATTTCTATCGTATTGTTTTTCCCAATAAGAGCCTCTTTGATGATTTTGAATTTGAATTCATTATATTATTTTCTCATGATTATTAAAGCATTGCAAATATATTATTTATAGTTATTTTAATATTTTTACAAAATTATACTAAAACTCTGGTTCTCTAAAAATAAATTTAAAAAAGTTGGAAGTATTCTTCCTACCCTAATTTAAATAGTAGAACTGAGAAAGTATTAAAAATTAAGACTATTTTTATATTATTTTAGTTTCTAAATCTTACTGTTCAGTATATAATTTTTATCCCTAAATTATAACCTTTAGATATACAGAGAGTTGATAAATATAAGTAATGTATATAAAGCCTGACAAATCATTTTATGTATGCTTATATTATTCCCAAGGGTAATTCCTCAAAATCCTATTTTATTGGGGTATCATCAATGTATGCAGCATCAGTCCAATAAACTCCTAATACTCATAGCAGTTTTCTAGAATTTTGCCAGTGTAAGATTTTAGGTAAAACATGTAATTTAAAATACCAAGAACCAGATAAAGACATCACAAGAAAACACATAGCAATATCTCACTTGAATAGATGCAGAAATCTCAAACAAAATACTCACAGATTGAATTCAGCAACATATAAAAAGGATTATACACCATGACCAAGTGGGATTTATTGCAGGACTGCAAAGTTGGTTTAATGTACACATTTTATTGCTATGCAGCCTATCAGTAGAAGAAAGGACAAAAAACATAATCATCTCAAAAGGAAAACAGGAAACTTGACATTTGAAAAAAATACTACTCACTTTCATGATAACAGTCAACAAAACTAGGAATAAAAGAGAACTTCACCTGAAAAAGGGCATCTACAAAAAACCCACAGCTAACATCATATTTACTGGATGCTTTCCTCTAAGATAAGAAATAAGAGAAGATTGTGGGCTCTCTCCGTTTCTATTCAACATTACACTGAAGGTTCTAGCCAGAGTATTACACAAGAAAAATAAATAAAAGGTATCCAGATAAGAAAGGAAGAAGTAAAGCTTCTATTAGCAGATGATAGGATCTTACACTATATAGAGAATCCTAAGAAATACAATAAAAAATTATTAGTGCTAATGAATGAGTTCAGGGAAGATTCAGCATACAAGATCAATACATAGAAATCATTTGTTATTTCTATACAGTGTCAGCATATAAAAACATGATTAACCATCAGGGAAACAAACCAAAACCACAGTGAAATGATATTTTACACCCACTAGGATATCTATTATCAAAAAGACAGATAATATTAAGTGTTGGTGAGGATGCAGAGAAATTTGAATCCTTATACACTGCTGGTGGCAAAGTACTTTTTATTTTGGTGGAAACTCTACTTTTTATTTTGGTGGGGGAGAACATTTAAATTTACTCTTAGTGTATTTCAGTTATGTAACAGTGTTAACTGTAGTCACCATATTATACATTAAATCCTCAGACCTTATTCATCTTATAGCTGAAACCTAATACCCTTTTACCAACTTCTTCCCATTTCCCTTAGTCCCCAGCCCCTTGCAATCACTTTTCTACTTGTATTTATGTAAGTTTGACCTTTTATTTGGATTCCACATGGTAGCGTGGTACCATGCAGTATTTGTCTTTCTGTGTTTGACCTATCTCACTTAGCATAATGCCTTCAAGGTCTATCCATGTTGTTGCAAATGGCAACATTTCATTCTTTCTCAGAGCTAAATAATATTCCATTGTGTGTGTGTGTGTGTGTGTGTGTGTGTGTGTGTGTGTGTGTATCACACCTGCTTTATCCATTCATCTGTTGAGACACTTAGGGTCTTTCCATATCTTGCCTATTATGAATGGTTCAGTGAACATGGGAGTAAGATATAGGTCTTTGAGATCCTGTTTTCTTTTCCTTTGGATGTGTATACTCAAAAATGGGATTGCTGAATTATATGGTAGTTCTGTTTTACTGTTTTGAGGAACTTCCATACTGTTTCCATAGTGGTTGCACCAATTTATATTCCCACCAACAGTATACAGTGTTGCTTTTTCTCAATAACCCTTGTTCTCTCTTGTGTCTTTGATATAGCCATGCTAACAGAGATGGTGTGATATCTTATTTTTTGCATTTGCATTTCCCTGATGATTTGTGAAGTTGAGTACCTTTTCTGTACATGTTGTCCATTTGTCCATTTGTATGTCTTTGGAAAAATGTCTAATTCAATTCTGCCCATTTTTTAATTGGGTTTTTTTTTGCTATTGAATTGTATGAATTCTTTATATATTTTGGATATTAATCCCTTATCAAATATATGATTTGCAGATATTTTTCCCCATCCTCTAAGGTGTGCGTCTGTTTTGTTGATGGTTTCCTTTATCTTGCAAAAACTGTTTAATTTAGTGTAGTCCCACTTGTTCATTTTTGCTATTGTTGCATTTGTGTTTGATGTCAAACCCAAATATCATTGCCAAGTCTGATGTCAAGGATATAACTCCCAATGTTTTGTTGAAGGAATTTTGCAGTTTCACTTCTTGAGCTTAAGATTTAATCCATTTTGTGTTAATTTTTTTACATAGTTTAAGAGAGGGGTCTAGTTTTATTCTTTTGCTTGGGGCTGTCCACAGTTTTCCAAGTACCATTTATTGAAGATACTATACTTTCTCTATCATATATTCTTAGCTCCTTTGTTATAAATTAATTGACTGTATTTTTCTGGGCTCTCTATTCTATTCCACTGATCTGTGTGTCTATTTTTATGCCAATACCATACTGTTTTTGTTAGTTCAGCTTTGTAATATAGCTTGAAATCAGGAAGCATGGTGCCTCTAGCTTTGCTTTTCTTTCTTAAGATTACTTTGGCTATGCTGGGCCTTTTATGGTTCTATTCAAATTTTGGGATTGCTTTTTTCTGTTTCTGTGAGAAATGTCATTGGAATTTTCATAGTAATAACACTGAATATGTACATTGCTTTGAGGAGTATGGACATTTTAACAATATTAGAATGATTCCACAAACACAAAATATCTTTCCATTTATTTTTGTCATATTCAGTTTCTTCCATCAGTGTCTTATAGTTTTCAGTGTACAGGTCTTTTCACTCCTTGGTTTAATTTAGTTCTAAGTATTTTATTCTTTTGATGCAATTGTAAATATGACTTTTTAAAATTACTCTTTCTCATAGTTCATTGTTAGTGTATAGAAATGCAGCTTTTATATATTGCTCTTATGTCCTTCAACCTTATTGAATTTATTTATTGTAACAGGTTTTTGGTAGAGTTTTCCATATATATTCCCTGGAAATAGAGACAATTTTACTTCTTATTTTTCAAATTGGATGCCTTTGATTTCTTTGTCTTGCCTAATTGCTCAGGCTAGGATTTCTAATACTGGGTTGAATAAAGCCGTCAAGAGAGTACACCCTTTTCTCATTCCTTGTCTTAGAGGAAAAGCTTTCAACTTCTCACTGTTGAGTGTGATGTTAGCTATGGGATTGTCATACATGCCGTTATTATGTTGAGATACATTTCCTTCTATACCCAGTTTGTTCAGAATTTTTATTTTGAATGAATGTTGAATTTTGTAAATTTTTCTTGGACCTGTGGAAATTATCATATGGTTTTTATTCTTCATTTTGTCAATGTGGTGTATCACATCGCTTTATTGGCAAATAGTGAATCTTCCTTCCATCCCTAGAATAAATCCCAATGATCACAGTATATGATCCTTTTAAGGTTCTGTTGAATTTGTTTTGCTAATATTTTGTTGAAGAATTTTGCATCTGTGGTCATCAGAGATACTGGCATGTAATTTTCTTGTACTATCCTTATCTGGTTTTGGTATCTGGGTAAATCTGGCTTTGTAAAATGAGTCTGGAAGTGTTCTATTTTTTGAAGAGTTTGAGAAAGACTGGTGGTATTCTTTTAAATATTTGGTAGAATTTACCAGAGAATCCATCTGGTCCTGGACTTTGATGTGTTGACAGGTTTTTGATTATTGATTCATCTCCTTAATAGTAATTGATCTGTTCAGATATTCTGTTTCTCTATGATTTAATCTTGGTAGGTTGTATATTTCTAGAAATTTATCTGGTTTTCCTTGGTTGTCCAATTTGTTGGCATATAATTGTTTAGAGTAGTCTCTAATCACTGTTTGTATTTGTATGGTATCAGTAATAATAGCTTGCTTGTCTTTTATTTCTAATGTTATTTATTTGAGGCCTTTCTGTTTTTCTTGTTAAATCTGGCTAAAGTTTTATCTATTTTGCTTATATTTTCAAAAAGCAACTCAGTTTCATTGATCTTTCTATTGCCTTTTTTAAGTCTTTATTTCATTTTGAGCTCTGATTTTTGTTATTTCCTTCTTTCAACTAACTTTTGGATTTGTTTGTTTGGGGTAAAGTTAGGTTTTTGTCTGAGAACTTTCTTTTTTTTTAATGTAGGCATTTATCACTATAAAAACATCCCTTTTAGAACTGCTTTTGTAGCATTCCATAGGATTTGATATGTTCTGTTTACATTTTCACTTAAGAAATATTTTGATTTCCCTTTTGATACTGATTTCTTCTTCAACCCATTGGTTGTTCAGGACTGTGTTGTTTAATTTCCACTTGAATTTCCGTATTTTCTCCTCTTACTGATAGGTTGTGAGAACATGACTGATGTCTTCTAAGCTCTTAACAGGTTGCAGCCGAAGTGCTTGCTTTCTTTTGATTAGTATTTGCATGGGAAATCTCTGTCCATCCTTTTGCTTTCAGCCTATTTCTATCTTATATTTAAAGTGCGTTTTGTAGATAGAATATATAGTTGTGTCTTGCTATTGTATCTAGTCTTTTAAATGGATCTCTTTTGATTGGGATGTTTAGGCCATTTCAATTAATGGAATTATCCATATAATTATGTTTAAATAGACAATCTCTTTTTTTTCTTTTAATAGAGACAATTTCTTAGAGTAGTTTTATGTTCCCTGCAAAATTAAGAGCAAGGTACAGAGATATCCTACTTCTAACTGCTTCACCCAGACATGCACAGTCTTTCCCATTATCAATACCCCCCACAAGAATCATGCCTTTATTGTAATTAATTAACCTTCACTGGCACATCCTTATCACCCAAAGTTGACAGTTTACATTAGGATTCCCTCTTGATATTGATACCATTTATGGGTTTGGACAAAAGTATAATGACATTTATCCATCATTATAGTATCATACTGAGTAGTTCTACTGCCCTCAAAATCCTTTGTGCTAAAGCTGTTCATCTCTCCTTTCCCTGTAATCCCTGGCAACCACTGTTCTTTCTACCTTCTCCATAGTTTCACCTTTTGCAGAATGTTATATACTTGGAATCGTACTATATTAAAGTAGGCTTTTCACATTGGATTTGTCACTTAGTAATATGCATTTAAATTTCCTCCATGTCTTTTTATGATTTGATGTACTTCATTTCTTTTTAGGATTAGATAATATCCCATTGCCTGGATATACCAC
The DNA here is from genome assembly GCA_032199065.1 of Smutsia gigantea. NCBI lineage: Eukaryota > Metazoa > Chordata > Mammalia > Pholidota > Manidae > Smutsia > Smutsia gigantea. The sequence goes on along the minus strand of JAVSCE010021262.1, from coordinate 185,143 downwards.
AACTTATTCATCCATTCACCTACTGAGGGTCATCATGGTTGCATCCAAATGTTGGCAATTATGAATACAGCTGCTTTAAACATTCGTATGTGTGTTTTTGCATGGACATATGTTTTCACCTCCTTTGGGTAAATACCAAGGAGCATGGTTGCTGGATTGTATGGTATGAGTATGTTCAGTTTTGTAAGAAACTGCCAAATCTGCTTCCAGGTGACTATACTATTTTACATTACCACCAGCAGTGAATTAAAGTCCTATTTGCTTCACATTCTTGACATATTTGCTGTCTGTGTTCTAGTATTGGCCATCCGAATAGGTATATAATAGTATGTCACTCTTTTAATTCACATTCCCTTGATAACATATGATGTGGAACATGTTTTTATATGCTTATTTGCCATCTATACACCTTCACTGGAGAGCTGTGCATACTAAATTTTTAATCTTTTGTTTTTTATTTGTTATCTCATCTTAGCCTTATCTTTTATGCCTTATTTGGGATTCACTGAGTATTTTTAAAATTTTTTTATTAAGGTATTGTTGATATACACCCTTATTAAAGGACTCACATGAAAAAACAGTGTTTACTACATTTACCCATATTATCAAGTTCCCACTCATACCCCAATGCAGTCACTGTCCTTCAGTATAGTAAGATGACACAGATTCAATATTTGCCTTCTCTGTGCTATACTGTTTTCCCCGTGATCCCCCACACTATGTGTACTAAACATAATACCCCACAATCCCCTTCTCCCACCCTCCCCACCCGCCCTCCCACACCCCTCCCTTTTGGTAACCACTAGTTCCTTCTTGGAGTCTCTGAGTCTGCTGATATTTTGTTCCTTCACTTTGCATCATTCTTACACTCCACAAATGAGGGAAATCATTTGGCACTTGTCTTTTTCTATGCCTGGCTTATTTCACTGAGCATAATATCCTCCAGCTCCATCCATGTTGTTGCAAATGGCAGGATTTGTTCTTTCTTATGGTTGAATAGTATTCCATTGTGTATATGTACCACCTCTTCTTTATCCATTCAGCTACTGATGGACACTTAGGTTGCTTCCGTATCTTGGCTATTGTAAAAAGTGCTACAATAAACGTAGGGGTGCATATGTCTTTTTGAATCTGAGAACTTGTATTCGTTGGGTAAATTCCAAGGAGTGGGATTCCCAGGTCAAATGGGACTTCTATTTTTACTTTTTTGAGGAACCACCATATTGCTTTCCACAGTGGTTGAACTAGCTTACATTCCCACCAGCAGTGTAAGAGGGTTCACTTTTCTCTGCATCCTCGCCAGCATTTGTTGTTCTTAGTCTTTTGGATGCTGGCCATCTTTACTGGTGTGAGGTAATATCTCATTGTGGCTTTAAATTCATTTCGCTGATGATTAGTGATGTGGAGCATTTTTTCATGTGTCTGTTGGCATCTGAATTTCTTCTTTGGAGAACTGTCTTTTCATATCCTCTGCCAATTTTTTTTTCGACTGAAATTGCCTTTGCATTTTTTTTTATAATTTATTTTGGTATCATTAATCTACAATTACATGTGCAATATTATGATTGTTAAACTACCCCCTTCATCAGGTACCCCCACCAACCCCATTACAGTCACTATGTCCATCAGCATAGTGAGATGCTATAGAATCACTACTTGTCTTCTCTCAGTTGTACAGCCCTGCCCGTGCCCCCCCAACATTACATTTGCTAATCGTAATGCCCCCTTTTCCCCGTTATTCCTCCCTTCCCACCCATCCTCCCCAGCCCCTTTCCCTTTGGTAACTATTAGTCCGTTCTTGGGTTCTGTGAGTCTGTTGCTGTTTTGTTCCTTCAGTTTTTTTCTTTGTTCTTATACTCCACATATGAGTTAAATCATTCGATACTTGTCTTTTTCAGCTTGGCTTATTTCACTGAGCATAATACCCTCTAGCTCCATCCATGTTGTTGCAAATGGTAGGATTTGTTTTCTTCTTATGGCTGAATAATATTACATTTTGTATATGTACCACATCTTCTTTATCCATTCATCTACTGATGGACACTTAGGTTGCTTCCATTTCTTGGCTATTGTAAATAGTGCTGCAATAAACATAGGGGTGCATATGTGTTTTTCAAATTGGGCTGCTGCATTCTTAGGGTAAATTCCTAGGAGTGGGATTTCTGGGTCAAATGGTATTTCTATTTCGAGTTTTTTGAGGAACCTCCATACTACTTTCCACAATGGTTGAACTAATTTGCCTTCCCACCAGCAGTGTAGGAGGGTTCCTTTTTCTCCACATCCTCACCAACATTTGTTGTTTGTGTTTTGGATGTTGGCCATCCTCACTGGTGTGAGGTGATATCTCATTGTGGCATTCCCTGATGATTAGCGATGTGGAGCATCTTTTCATGTGCCTGTTGGCCACCTGAATTTCTTCTTTAGAGAATTGTCTTTCATGTCCTCTGCCCATTTCTTAATTGGATTATTTGCTTTTTGTTTGTTGAGGTGCGTGAGTTCTTTATATATTTTGGATGTCAACATCTTATCGGATACGTCATTTATGAATATATTCGCCCATGCTGTAGGATGTCTTTTTGTTCTACTGATGGTGTCCTTTGCTGTACAGAAGCTTTTCAGCTTGATATAGTCCCACTTCTTCATTTTTGCTTTTGTTTCCCTTGCCTAGGGAGATATGTTCGTGAAGAAGTCACTTATGTTTATGTCCAAGAGATTTTTGCCTATGTTTTTTTCTAAGAGTTTTATGGTTTCATGACTTACATTCAGGTCTTTGATCCACGTTAAATTTACCTTTGTGTATGGGATTAGACAGTAGTCCAGTTTCATTCTCTTACATGTAGCTGTCCAGTTTTTCCAACACCAGCTGCTGAAGAGGCTGTCATCTCCCCATTGTATATCCAAGGTTCCTTTATCAAATATTAATTGACTGTATATGTTTGGGGTAATGTTTGGATTTTCTGTTCTGTTGCACTGGTCTGTGGGTCTGTTTTTGTGCCAATACCAAACTGTCTTCATTACTTGATGTCATTTAAATCTTTCTCAGGAGTAGTAGTAATTTTACTCTGAACCAGATTCCTTCTTCATTTCATATTTGTATATGGCACCCTCTAGTGCCCAGAAGCTCTACTCCCTCAAGCTGCTCAGCCCCTGAAGCAATATCAGGGGTCGCTGGGGAGCAGTATTGGTGCCTTCAGCAAGGATAGAGCCGTTTCGTGCCACCCAGTGCTATGCCTATCTCCACTGCCTGAACCAGTGGGCTTAGCATACAGGTATCAGCCTCTGTGCTTTGCATTTGTAGTTGCTGTAGACAGAGTTTCCCTCTGGCTGGCCTAATGCCAGGGTAGGGTTTGTCTGTTTGCGAGTCAATCGGGCTGGATGGAAGAAAGGTGCAGTAGGCTGCGTATCATGGAGGGGGTCCTTGGAGCTGTGTAGCCAGCCACAGAGCTGGAGCACCTGAAGATTGTCTAAGGCGGAAGACTTCTTTTTCCTCCTTAAGTATGAGCGTCTATATGGCAAAGCTGCCAATCTTCTGGGCAGAGTGCACCCGGACAATTTTGTCTGCCTGTCCTCTCTGCTGCACAGTAAGCTGTGCGCACTCCTTGCCCCTTTACCAGCCCTCTTCCTAAGGGCTTCCTTGTTAGGAAGTCTGTCAGTCTGCCCACCTTTCTTTTGTCCCAAAGCAGCTGGATACGGATCCCTGCTTTCCACAAGCAGCTTGAATCACAGTCTCTCAAGGAATTCTGCCTGTCTTAGCTTTCCAACCCTGTAATTACGAGAGTATCATGCAGGCACCATGAATTGTAGGTTTGTGCTCCCAGAACAGATCTCCGGAGTTAGGTATTCAGCAGTCCCAGGCCTCCCCTCTCACCCCACTCAGTTTCTCTTCCTCCCACCAATTAGCTGGGATGGGGGAAGGGCTTGAGTTCTGCTGGGCCACAGCTTTGGTATGTTACCCTGTTCTGTGAGGTCTGCTCTTTTCTCCGAGTGTATGCAGTCTGGTGCAGCCCTCTTTCCTGTTGCTCTTTCAGTATTAGTTTTATAATTATATTTTCATATTATATGCAGTTTTAGGAGGTAGCCTGTGTCTCTCCTCTTGTGCTACCATCTTTATTCTATATTCTTTCATTCTTAGAGATCCTTTTTTCTCTCTGTGCCTCAGCTTGTTTGTATTCCTCTTCTCTAATTTCCGTTTCACTTATCATCTCCTCCACTGTATCCAATCTGCTTTTAATACCATCCATTGTGGTCTTCAATGAGTGGATCTCTGACCAGAATTCATTCCTGAGTTCTTGAATATCTTTCCGTACCTCCATGAGCATGTTAATGATTTTTATTGTGAACTCCCTTTCAGGACGAGCCATGAGGTCAATGTCATTTAAATCTTTCTCAGGAGTTGTGTTAATTACTTTACTTTGAACCAGGTTCCTTTGGCATTTCATATTTGTATATGGTGCCCTCTAGTGCCCAGAAGCTGTACTCTCTGGAGCTACTCTGCCCCTGAAGCAATGTCAGGGGTCAGAGGGGAGTGGTATTGGTGCATTGGTGGAGGAAAAAGTTGTTTCCTGCTTCCCGTCTTCTATCCCTGACTCCACTGACTGAACCACTGGGCCGAGTACTCAGGTTTAAGCCTCTATGCTTTCCTTTTTTTAGTTGCTGTAGAGAGATCTTCCCTCTGGGTGGCCTAATGCCATGGTAGGGTTTGCTGGTTTGCAAGCCATGTGGGGCTGGCCAGGAGAAAGGCACAGTAGTCTGCGTATCATGGAGGGAGTCCTTGGAGCTGTGTAGCCAGCCAGGGAGCTGGAGCACCTGAATATCCTGAAAGCTCCGAACCTGCTGGGCAGAGTGCACCTGGACAATTTTGTCTACCTGTCCTTTATCCTGAGCAGTAAGCTCTGTGCAATCCTTGCCCCTTTAGCAGCCCTCTTGCTAAGGGCTTCCTTGTTAGGAAGTCTCTCAGACTGCCCACCTTTCTTTTGTCCCAGAGAAGCTGGATATGAATTCTTACTTTCCACAAGCGGCTGGAATCTCAGTTTCTCCAGGAATTCTGTCCGTCTTAGGTTTCCAACCCCCTACTCATGAGGGTACCATGCAAGCATCATGAAATGTAGGTTTGTGCTCCTAGAGCAGATCTCCGGAGTTAGGTATTCAGCAGTCCTAGGCTTCTATTCTCTCCGCACTCCGTTTCTCTTCCTTCCACTGGTGAGCTTGGGTAGGAGAAGGGCTTCGGTCCTGCTGGGCCACAGCTTTGGTACATTACCCTGTTCTGTGAGGTCTGCTCTTTTCTCCAGGTGTATGCAGTCTGGTGGAGTTCTCTTTCCTGTTGCTCTTTCAGGAGTAGGTCTATTAATTATATTTTGGTATTATATGCAGTTTTAGGAGGAAGCCTCTGTCTCACCTCTCATGCCGCCATCTTTAATCTCTTTTTTCACTGGGTATTTTTAAACATTCTTTTTAATCTCCAATCTCCATTTGTCTGTATATCTTTATTTAGTTTTTTAAGTAATTGCTCTACATTTTAAGTTTATGCACTCTTTCTTATCACTATCTACTTGTAGACAGTATTATACCTCTTCTTATATGATATAAGATGCTTCTATTTCCTCATCAGTCTTTGTGCTAGATTTTCATAGATTTTCTTTCTATATATCTTTTAACTTTACTATGTGTATATATTTATTTCTTTGACTTAAACAATTTTAATGAAATTTCGAATGAGTAAAAAACCTTATTTACCCACATCTTTATTTCTTTTGACTTTCTTCAGTTTCCATTTGATACGATTTTTGTTCAATTTGGAGAACTTCCTATTACATTTGGTGTAGTACCTGTCTGCTGTCAATGACTTTTCTCAGCTATTGCTTTTCTGAGCCAAAGTCTTCTGCCTTCTTTTTTGAAGGCTATTCTCAGTGATCATAGAGTACTAGTATCTTTCAGCACTTTAAAACTCTTCCTTCCATTAAATAGTGTTTTATATCATCTGACAAGTAATCTCCAGTCATTCTCGTCTTTGTTTCCCTGTTGATCTTTTTCCTGTTTTTAACATTTTGTCTGTATCACTAGTTTACAGTAATTGTGATGTACTATGTGTTTTTCTAAGTCTTTTTATCCTGTAGGATTCATTGGAATTTCTTGGATCTGAATGCTATGTTTCTGCATTAAATTATGACAGTTTTTAGGCATTGCATTTAGAAATATTGTTTACATGTAGAAATACTGTTTTTTGTATTTCAATAATGTATATATCAGACTACTTAATTTCACACTGGTCATTGAGGCTCTGTTCAAAATAAATCTAAGTGATCTCTTCTGGTGAGTACCATAACATGTATTTTTTGATTCTTTGTAGAATTTTGCTGATTAAGATATGAACACTACTTTCTTCATTTTCCATTCCTCATTGAAATTAGAATCTCCATTACATTTTAATATTCATTTTTCCTCTCTGTTTGTAATATATTTTCTTTAACATTTTTCATGTCCTTCATTTCTAACTTTTTGGTGCAGATTAAATTTCCACTGCTGGAAAACCCCAGTCTTAGATCTGTCTTGTCCCACCTTGCCTTGTCTGTTGCTTTGAATTTGTCAGTGCCTTTTGCAAGAACTTCGTTTTCTTTTAAATTAAATTCAAGACTTCCAGGTTTATTTTATGGTTCTTTTAAATCCCTTTAGATTAAATTTACATCTCCCTCCCCCCACCTTCATACCCTTCTCTCCACTGCTTTCCTTCTTCTTTAGGAACCCTTTACTTGGTTCAGAATTGACACTTCTTTTGAAGAGGATTTAGGTAGAGTTTGTTTTTCTTCTGCCTTTCAAATCCCATTGTAGGGTCTATTCCCTTCATTCATTGTCTTTTTTGTTGTTGTTGTTAATGAAGGTAATTTTTATTCATAAAACTTTTATAATGGGATCACATTCAAAATTGAAGATAAAGTATAAGGAGGAATAATTAACTGAAATGTTTTGTCAGAGTACTATGGGAGTACTCACACCTTCATAAATTACACATCATTAACTATGTTGTCTAGTAACCAAATCATGCAAGAAATGATGTGGCAATTTTTAGTATTTTAGAAAATATGACTAATTATGGGGTAGACTTTTTCAACTTAACTCAGAAAAAATCTACCACCACATCTCAGGGTGTATTTTTAAAAGGAGTTTCATGTGAACTGTATTCAAAAAGCAGAATCTGCTGGCTCAGTCCTACTTCTGCAAATTTACTATGACTCTTGGAAAACATTTTCAAAAAAAGCATGTTCCTATGTTCCTAGGTAACGGTAATGAGAGGTACATGCATTGAATTTTACAGATCACTGTAAAGTTGCTCCAGTGATACTGTTCTTGAGTTTGATGATATGAAAAATAATGCATGTTCTTACTTGGACATATTTATTGGATATAGCTAAAGGTCTTAGGAATAAACCTTTGTAAGACTATATTAAATCTCTTTAGGGGAAGAAAAGACATTTCCTCATGAGGATTAGCAATTTAATACGGAATAATAGTTTAGCAGGAATCCTAGAATGTACATAGTGTAAAACAAGGAACTAGATGATGTAGGAAAAACTAGAAGGATTTTCCCCAGGAATGCATACATGCACAGCCCCCCCCCCCACACACACACATGTGCACACTACACCAGTGGTTTTCCACAAAAGGGATTTGGTAGAGCAAAAATAATAGTGTTACCTTAAAAAATCAAAATACTTTTGGGAAGTGATGAAAACAAAATTTTGTCACTGGGAATTATTTACTATTTAATAAATATCTTCTCCCATTAAAACACATTATTGATGTTCTATAACATATAAGTTAAGGGAATAATAATACAAAACAATTAGAAATATTCTGTAGGCCCCATTTCTGCAGGCCATGAATTTGGTTTAAACTAGATTTGTTGTGTGAACTGGGTTTCCTTTGTTTTATCATTACTTCCATCCTGTTATAAACAGTATGATAATGCTCATTCTTGCTGACTCTGTTAGTAAGATTTATCTTCACAATATGTATCAGCTGAATAAAATGGCAGATACGCTGGGCAATGTTTCCTCTCATTAGGCTGTTCTTGATTGTGTAGACACTAATGGAATTAAAGTAAGAAGGCCTCAAAAGATGTAACAACTATTTAACCTTGACAACATCAGTGAAGCTCTGACAAGGACTCCATCTGTCTATAACCTCCTGGAGGCTTTTTTCATTATTGTATCCCCATAACATCTCCAAGTAAACACATACTAGGGGCAAAATTAAATTTGCTGAATTATTTAGGAATTTATCTACTGGTTGAGAGATGTCAACTCCAAAGAAGTAGAAAATAATTTTCTTTTGTATCTACTTTGAGATTTGAAAAATACCAGATTCACATTTATTCTTACTGAATGTTTAATAAATGAACCATAAAAAGATACTCAAGATAATTCTACTTTATAGTTTTGGCAATCTCCACAAAATACCTTTTGAAATTGAAGGTAAGATACTTGCTTGCAGAAAACACCATAGTGTTAATTGAGCATCATTTCCTAAAGCTGTAATGGCTAAGACATTGTATCAATCATCTCTTCCCTAACATTGTTAACTTAAATATTTGGGTGAGCAATAAGAATATGCATGGAGAATGCTTTTTACTAGAATTTTATAGCTAACTATATTTAAAACAACTTTTCCAGAGGTACCTGCCTAATAAACAATAAGATAAAATGATGGGGAAGTCTTGAAAATGTTCCACTCACAGATCTGCTGAGGAGATGATAATGGACTCACACCCACAGCTGCATCTCTGAATTTCTACTTTGTTGGTAGCCATATTAGTCTGCTCAGGCTGACTTAACACAATACGATGGACTGGGTGGCTTATAAACAACAGAAATTGATTTTCTTACAGTTCCAGAGGCTGGAAGTTCAAGATCAAGGTGCCAGCATGGTTTGCTTCTGACAAGGCCTCTCTGCTAGACTTGCAGATGTCAACTTCACATGGTCCCTTCCTCTCTGTTCTGACACAGGCATTTTCTTCAATAAACCTCTTGCATTTCTGGTTCCATCTTGGCATCTGCTTCTAAGAAGACCTGAGGTCACACAGCTATTAACAGGTGGAGCCAGGATTCATATCAGGTAGTACAACTCCAGAGCTTGGGTTTTACCCTGTTTCGTGAGGTCTGCTCAGTTCTCCAGATGTATGTAGTCTGGTGCAGCCTTCTTTCCTGTTGCTCTTTTAGGATTAATTGTATTAACTATATTTTCATATTATATGTGGTTTTGGGAGTTCTCTGTCTCATCTCTCATGCTGCTATCTTGAATCTCCTAATTGATTGTCTTTTTTGAGAATAGAGAAGTTAAAATTCCTTCTGGTTATTAGAGCCAGAAATACACCTGAACCCTTCATACTCGTAAGTTAGTTGTCTTTATCTTGAAATATGAAAGGTAGAAAAATAACTTTTCTCATGTGGTTATTTCAAGATAAAACTTCTTATACTCAGTGATAGAGATCCCTCTTTCTAGTTTGCTGTCTGTGTGATGTCATTTATTTGGTTATGGGCCAGTAATTACTCTGAGATGAAATGACGATTTTCTTCTGCTGCAGGGCCTGATTAATATATACATTTACCTTCACCTCATCTCCTAATACAATGAAAACTCCGCCAACATAATTCTTAAAATTATTCAGAACATTTTGAAAAACTCACTGAGGTGACAGAGTCTGGTTTCCTATATCTTACTCATCCTTGGAGTCTGATGATTACCTCTTTGGGTTAAATGGTGATGTTGTGCATTTATAGACATCTGTGAGTTGTCTAGAGATGCCAGTTTCTATAGCAGAGATGATTTTAAAGTCACCAAGAACAACAGAATATAAGTGTTTTTATATTTCTATAAAAAATTAACAGTGAGTTGTGGGAAATCAGACAGTGTTGTGGGGGGGAAATGCCATCTATCATCTAATTTTGTATGTACCCAGCCTCCGGATTTTAGATAATTAATGAGATTTCTTAGCTGTCAACACAGTGAGCTAGAGAAGTACTGTTTAAAATTAATGATACAGACACAATTGAAAGGTTTCCTGGGCTCAGATCTAACTGTATTTTTGGAACAGATCCCCCTGACTTTTTAAAAGCATGTCTTTGTGGCATTGTGGAAAGTTCCCAGGGCTTCAAATTGGGAGTTTTGGGTTCTACTCTGGCTTTGCCAGCAATAACCTATAGGACCTAAGATCTCTGAAGAGTAGATTTCTAAGCCACTGGTTCCTAAATGTTAGTGTACATCTAAGATAATGTCAGGTCACACCCCTCAGGTTTCTAGTTTCATAGAGTGATACATATCTCCACTTAAGTAACACTCTTTTTCTTTTGAGAGTTGGGCTAGCCTCTTCTTATCTATGATTTAGTTTAATGACTTTCACTGAGGAAATAAAGAGTGTAGAGTCCTCAGGATGTGTGAATGTACATATAGGGACTTTAATTTGCGAGCAAAAGGGCCAAAATGTGTTCCCAAATGTGACTGGTCAGTCAAAAAGTGGAACTAAATGCAAACTTAACCATTTTTCTCATTTATAAAATTAGAATAATAATGCCCATTTCATTAGATTATTGTAAAGATTAAATGAAAAACGATATAATCATAGTAATAACAGCACTTTGATCTTGCTTCCTGATCCTGTTTTTACAAACTCAGTTACTAGTCTATTAACTTGCTTTTCATATAGTAATTTGTGAAGAAGATGAGATAGAAAGCAAAAGCCAAAGCACGAAAAGCAAAAAATGAGTGGCTTTTTTGGGTATCTCACAACCTAAGATGAATCCCATGAAGGCGCTTGATATGAGTGCCTAGGAACATATGCCCAGACCAGTTTAGCAGCCGAAAAAACTCTAGGCAACATCCAAAGAGGAGCAGGAAACGTTAGTGTATGATTTCCTCAACATCTAACGTATTTTGGTCTTTTTTCTAAACTGAGCCATTTTATGCCATCCTGGACTGTAGATATGGCTTGAAGAAAATGCTACCTAAGTTCCTTAATTTTTAATTCAATATCTATAAGATGTCCTTCTCTTTTTGTCCAGCAGTATAGAATATTAGCATTTCACTGACTTATCTACAAGCTCAGTAGGGAACTGTAAGTTATTCAGCTCTTGTCACAAGCAAATGAGCTAAGCAGTATTTGAGACAGCTGTGGGACATATTGCTAGTTCCATTCACTAGATCAGTGTATTACAAAGTACATTCCACAAAAGTATCTCCACAGTCAGTGAAGAAAAAAATATATCATAAGTAAGCATGAGAAGTATTGGTTTAAAAACTTTTAACCAAGAATCAATATAAGAAGCAATCTTAATAAGAATATTTTATATTCATTAAACATGTTGTTGAAAATAGTTTTATATTGTAATTTAGTGCCAAGAAAATATTTTTTTGCCTTATGAAGAACTGATAATCAAACAATGAGAAAGGATGATATGGTTTCTAATCTAGTTATTTTTATTTCTAAAGCATTTTAGATGTAGAGTATGAATTACAAATTTATGTTTTTGGAAAAGTTCTTTGGAAATAAATAGAGAATTTATAATTTTTTAAATATTCTGAAATTAAACAAAACAAGGTCATAGTATATTTTCCTTATAATACCTGATAGTAAGCATTTGAGTTTTTATATTTAATTTACAGATGAACCTGAAAAGATTTGTGTAGCCAAATACCCACGAAGTGAGAATATATTCATTGGTATAGCTGAATGAACTGCTTTGCTGAAAATCCTACCATTATTTGAACATCCTCCCCCAAAATGTAACCTTATATTATCCACTTAACTTTGAAGAAAGATGGCTTTAAACTTCAAATGACAAGAAATGAAAAAGTTAGGCCCTTTTATGAAAAAACCATGTAAATCTGAGAACAAGGTGAGGAAGCAGAGTACCAAGATCACATTCAAGAGAATGTAACAAAAAAAACTAAAAGTAGCAAGAGGAAATTAATTAACTTAAAAGGGAAGCTTCTCATAGGATTTTTCATTATAGATAACTGGGATACAATGTTCTCCAGAGGTGCATATGCTCAGAATTGTGAAGAATGTCATCTTTTTAATTAGGGGAGAGCTTATCATGCATTATAATGGTAGTATTTGCTTTTGGTCTGGTGTTCCTTTAGTGAGCAGCACACTTTGTATTCCCCACAAAAAAAAGTAAAAAGAAACCTCTTGAGGGTGTGGTTTCATGGGATAATTGCACGCCTGAGGAAATTTGAGACACTTCAATTCATACTGCATTTCATACCTCAAAGCTATTGAAGGGTGAGATTTTTGCACAATGAGTGTACCCCATCAAAATTTGCTTGAATCAGTCTAGGTGTTTTTAAGGTAATTTATTTTTCATTATATTTTTAAGACTACAGAGACTCTTCCATATGACACTTTCTTTTATCTTCTGTTATTTTTCTATTTCCCTAGGTAACAATATAAGACAGGAAATTATATAACAGCAGATTGGTACTTTCCTCTTACATAAAACTAACACTAAGCATATTGCTCAAAACACTTCTACATTTGATGGCAAAATATTTGCAGTATGCCCTGGAAATGGCTTTTCTAACTGCTTTGAACAGTCTGGTTGAGAACTTTGTGTACTTCAGATTCATGTAAACTAATATATAAGTCAATGTGATGTAATTTCATGATGTTTGGTTTAGTTGGGGAGAAAGTTAAATACTTTGCTAACTTTTTGGTTACAGAATGGAAAAGGTAGTGGAAAATTATTGGTGGCAGACACAGTAGAATAATGTTGAAAAGTATTTTTCACTTAATATAGAGTATACATAAGACAATAAAAAATACTATATAAGATATTCTTTTTTAGGTTTACCTATTAATAGAATTTTTTTTGTGTAATTCTTAAAGAAATGTATTTCTGTGAGCAGAGATTTAGAACCATTTCTTCTTCTTCATCCCTGAAGCCAATGGATTTGATGATTTCTACATATCTCTCAGTGCAACTGGGTGAATGGTGGTGAGAGAAGTTCAGGGAGAGCTATTTTAACAGCAGCTGTTTATGCTTGCCTGGTGCTCAGGAGATGGTTAAATTAGAGAGGGGGATTTGGAGGTTATTAATGTATTAAGTGGTAACTGAATGTGATTAAAGTCTCATAGAGTGAGTTATGTGAGAAAAAAGATGGCCTTTAGGGATACCAAGAATTACGGGTGTTCCTGGTCAATAAGAGCCTGGTTAGGAATGATGAGAGAAGTAGAAGGAGACTTAGAAATTGGTGGTGCTCAGAAACCAAGGGAAGGAGTATGTTTCAAGAAGCATGGTATAGTCTCATTGAATGAAATGCATTCAAAGGGATGCCATGTGTTGAGGATACTGCTGAGTTTGTAAGCCATAAATTGGAAATGTGTGCCATTTGGTATTATCTCTGTGGTTTTCTCTGTGAGATTGAACACACTGGGTTTAGGGATGGAGAAGACAAATGGTTAGGTTTTAATTGGATTAATGGAAGATTAATAAGGTGGGGTATAGGTCCAGATAGAGTGAGTAAAGTGATAGGCTGAGAAATTTAGGCTTTCCTCAGTCTATCCCACATTTTTGATTGATAATAGCCAACATAAAGTAAATTTGATTAAACCCGTCAAAGTACCAATTGATTTAGGATGTTAACTCCTGTCTCTGGGCACTCCAAGCCACATAAATAGTCTCTTCTCTTTCCTTGCAGAGTTGAATCATAGAGGGCTGTGTTTTCTGTAGGGTAAATGCCCCTCGTGGACTGCCTCTGACTAGAATTTTCTTGCCTCTTGTTTGGACCATGCAGTTGAACTCCCTGAGTCCTAGTGATACTTAACATCTTGAACAAGGCCTTGTGTTTTGAGGTGATTTAAAATCTTATTAATCCAGACCTCATTGAGTCTGGATTTGAGCAATTCCAGACACAAGCCTTATTAAAACTCACCGTAACAGTCTCTGAAAGAAAGTTCCATCAAGCAAACTAATAGTGCAAACAAGATTTAGCAAGAATGTTCAAACTACTTAAAACAGAACTTTGTTTATAAGTACCCATAAGTACTCCTTGAGTACTTTAGAAGCTCTCACTTACTTATAAACTATCTATACATCATTGTAGATCACCCTCATCTAGTTATTAAATCTATGGATTGATACTGTGTAAGATTTTATTAGTTTAATTCCAATTACTGTATTTTATAGATGGTTTTTAGTGGCTAATGTCAAACATTAGCTCAAATAATTTTCTAAAGAGCAGTAGAAACCCATTTAAAACATGCTTAAAATTAGGGTCTATTTTTGTATTCCTTGCTGTTTTCTTCCATAGCCCTTATTTCCATCAGTCCTATACCCTCCCCACACAATTTTAAGAAATGTCAGTGGATGAAGTGTTAAGGATTTCATTTCCTGTTCCCTGATGGAACAGTACCAGAAGTCTAGAACTTTGGTATCAGCCATGAGGCCCACTGACATTTCAGAAATCTTCAGTCAATTACAATATTGGACCAGTCCCAGAGGGTGGAGTCTTTATGTGAGGTCCCTGTCTAGCAAGCAGTACAACGGGCTGTCAGAGTTCCCTGGTATGGTATCTGTTATCACTTGAATTGGCTTAAGATGAGAAAAACTTTAATTTTTTTAATTAGTTAATATTGCAGTAAATTACTAAGTGATTATAAAATTCAATAAATAGTTAATTTCTGTTCTCCAGTTTTGAGTTGTTTTGAAGTTGTAACTGGTAGTTATCTTATGTGAGGGATAGTTAATAGTGGCTTCTTGATGGCCTCCATAGCTCCTAGCTCCTGATTTCCACTGAGCCCTATGCCTTTTGGAAATTTTGATTTCCAAAGAAAATGTGCTTTGGAAATTTTGCTTCTTTAAATCTACATCTACCCTTTTAGAAAATAGGTGTGGTATGAATAAAAAATACTTTCTAAATTGTTGGTCTCATGGAAGGGTTTTGCCTTGTAGATTTTGGCAATGGACATTCTCAAAAAGGGTTAATAAATAATTTTAAATGTTAAGATAAATACCCAGATTAATTTTATTTCGGTGACCTCTGAATGCTTTGTACTCTTTCAAAAAGAAGGGCCTTTTTGTCACAAGCTGAATTGTAGCCATAGAAGATTTAATTATGTGGTATATAGGCAGAGTATTAATGTCACCATATCACTGGGTCTTAACATGTGGTAGATGTCTAAATGTCAAAATATAAATACCTACATTGGATTTGTACCAGAAATTTAGGGCAAAATAATCTTCTTAGGCAAATATAGCATTGGAAAAAGGGTCATAATAAACAGGATTTTAGTACAATAGCAGTGTGAAATAATAGGCTCTGCCCCTAACCTAGGCCCTGTTTTCCCTTACTTTTGAAAGGTGTTGTTTTAGTCCTGAGATGCTTTCATGCCTCTCTATTGCAAGGCAGTTTTCAAAATTCAAGAGCTTGCTAAATTCTGTTCTATTCCAATTTGACTCTTCTGAGATTATAAGGTAAATATTTTATGATCAAAGAAAATGTTAGGTCCTATGTAGCTCCTCATTCTTAGTCTTGCTCTAAGAAGTACCCTTGGAATTTGCAACTGCTGCCATTTGGAAATTTTTGCTTTAATTTTTGTCACAGATTATTTTTGGGGAGCAGGTGGGTTATAAATGACAAGTGCTTTCTAAATTTAATGCTTAATGGTCAGAGTGCTTACTGGTCATTTAGGTTGGCAGTGCTTCAACTCTTTGGATTTTTAAGTAAATTACTTTATTTATGATTTCCCAATTTGCAGACTAGAAATAATGTGCATTCTCTCCAAATCTCAGAAGGATGTAAGGAATATTAATAAGATAACATTTAAACCTCAGTGTGGTTCTGATGCCATATAGATGGTATCATCATATTCATTATCATCACCTATAACATTCTGATATTCCTTTATAACTACGTTAACTTAGGAAGCATGTGCTTTATTATCAAACAGTATTATAAAAGATGGTCTTGTATTAGCCATGATTCTACATATTCAGACAGGTACTCTTCATATAAATGCATTCTTTTTTTTTTTTTTGACTGTTAGTTGGGAAGTAACTAATATAAGAGACTTAAATGTTGAAGAAGGTTCTAGGCCATACAGTTCTATTTCATAATTGTTTCAAAGTACATCAGAAACAAACTTCAGAGACTTCTTACTCCAAAACCATACAAGAGTTTTGTAAACACTGTAACAGAAACACAAATACTACTTTTCCAAAACTACACTCTTCAAAATTCCAACTTTCCAAAATAACATATACACCAAGAACTTTCCACAATCAAGTAAGGCTAACAGATTTTTCTGGCATTATTTTAAAGTATCTAATTTGTGAAGATAAGAGTATTGAGTTTGGGTTCCTTTTTAGGTGCAATGCTTTGAAGGTGCTAGGCACTTAAAAAGTAGCTGCTGAGTTTAATTGTATTCTGTAATGTAGTTAGAGTATAATATTTGTGATTTCTGTTACAATGTTTAAAAAAACTCTTGTATGGACTTTGGGGTCAGAAGTCTCTGATATTTGTTTCTGATGTACTTTGAAATTATTATGAACTAGAATTGTAGAACTGTAGAACTGGAATATCTTCAGTAGACCCTTGGGTTTATTTCTTGTCTCTAAATTCTATTTCCTTGATTTTTATGTCTATCCTTATGTCAATTCAGTGTTTTCTTGATTACTGTTGCTTATATACTGTAGTTAGAATTTGCAGAGTGTGAGTCCTCCAACTTTCTTCCTTTCAAGATTATTTTAGGTCTTCTGGATACTTTGAAATTCTATATGAATTTTAGATCCCACTTGTCAATTTCAAATACCTAAATGTAAGAGTTAAAACTATAAAACTCTTAGAAGAAAACATAGGAGTAACTCTTCATAACCTCAGATTTGTAAATGGATTTTTAGACATGACATCAAAAGCACAAGTAACAAAAGCAAAAAATAAGTGCACTTCATCAAAATTAAGAACTTTTGTGTTTCTTAGGATATCATCAAGAAAGTGAAAGGCAGTCCACAGAATGGGAGAAAATATTTGTAAATCATACATCGGATAAGGAATGTGCATCTAGAGTATATAAAAACTCTTACAACTCAACAATAAAAAAATACCCAATTAAAAAATGGGCAAAGGATCTGAATAGACTTCCAAAAAGATATACAAATGGCCAGTAAACATATGAAAAAATGCTTGACATCATTTGAGTAATCAGGGAAATGCAATGAGATACCACTTTACATCCATTACGATGCCTAGAATCAAAAAGTCACAAAATGACAAGCTCAGAAATTGCAAAATTGGAATCATTGTATGCTACTCGTGGGAAGACAAAATGGAGCAGCCACTTTGGAAAATAGTTTGTAGTCCATCAAGTGATTAAACATAGAGTTACCATATGATCTAGCAATTCCATTCTTAAGTGTTTACCCAAGAGAAATGACAATATATGGCCATGCAAAATCTTATACAAGACTGCTTATAGAAGCATTATTTATAGTAGCCAAAAGGTGGAAAGAACCGAAATGTCTACCAACTGGTTAATAGATAAACAAAATGCAACATGTCTATACAATGGAATATTATTTCTCCGTTAAAAGGGATGAAGAACTAATATACACTATATCATTGAACCTTGAAAACATTATACTGAGTGAAAGAAGCAAATCACAAAATACCATGTTTACAAGAAATGTCCAAAATAGGCAATATTAAATAGATTAGTAGTAGCTTAAGGTGTGGGGGAATGGTTTTAGGGAGGTGACTGCTAATGAGTATGGGGTTTCTTTTGAGATTGCTAAAATGTTCTAAAATTAACTATGATGATAGTTGCACATATCTGTGAATATACTAAAATCCATGAGAGTCATACACTTTAAATGTGGAATTGTGAATCAATTTGTGAATTGTGTATCAAGTTATGAATATGTGAATTATATTTCAATAAAGCTGGTAGTTTTTACAAAAGCAAGGATGAACAACTGTGTAACTTTTGGCTACAGATCAGAATATCTATGTTAAGTGTATTATAAAAGTAATGTCATCTAACAAAATTGGTGGGAGATTTCCTTAACTTTTATAGTGTATTAGCCTTGGACTTTAAGTCCTTAAGTGATCTTGCTCTTGGCTAACGTTAACCTCATTTCCTGTCAAATTCTCCCTTGTTCACTTCCTGCACATTAACTTCTTTGTTGTTCTCGGAATTCTCTAAAGCCTGTGCACTTCTATATCCTCCACATGAAACATTCTTCCCCCAGGTATTTGTATGGCCAGTTTTCTCACTACATTTAGATTTCTGTTCAAATAATGTCTCATCAAAGAGGCTTTCTCCACCCACCATATCTACCTGTTGCCTTTACTTCCCTTACTGTACTCTGAGAGTCAATATTGTATAGTAGAAAGCACAGCCTCAGAGCCAGACTGTCTGCATTTAATTCCTGGCTCTGCCGTTCATTAACTGTGTCATGATTTTGGGCAAGCAGCTCAACATCTTTGTGCCCCAGATTCCTTATTTGTAAAATTAGGGCTATAACTCTATCTGCTTCATAGAGTTGTCATGAGTTAATATAAGCAAAGCTTTTAGAACAATGCCTGGCATGTGGTCAGTGTTCTCTAAGTGTTGTTACTATCACTACCTGACATAATATAAATTTGTTTTTGTCTACCCTCCTCCACCTGAATATAAACTTCATGAGGGCAGGGACTTTGCACGTTTTGTTCACTACAGTAGTCTCCATGCCTAGAGTAATGACTAGAATGTACTAGATTCACAATAAGACCTGTTGAACAAATGAAAGTTTGATCATCTTATCTTTGAACTTTTATTGAATTCATATTCTTAGTATGAAATACTTGTTAAAGAACACATTATCTTGATATTTGTTAAAAATGGTATGGGGAGACTTCATTCAAGACTATTGAAACAGGGCTGTTGCAACTGAGGAGATAGATCAGGCTCAACTCCACATACAGGAAGGAAAAGTGGGATTTATAGCCAAGGAGAGTGAGGGGTCACTGGATGGAAAATTACTAAGAAGAAATATCAAGGGGAGAGGAATTCTTGCTAAACCAACTTAAAAGGATTCCTGCTAAAGGCAGATCAAGGGTTGGGGGATTCTTGCTAAACTGACTTAGCAAGATTCTTACTAAACCTGGACTACACAGACCAAAGACAGGACCTAAGGCTGAGGCCTAGTTAAAAGCTGGCTCAGGGAAGTCTGACTAAACGCTGACCAAGGAAAGTCTTACTGACTTTTTTAAACTACTCTTAGGGTTATGTTTTCCTTTATCTTTTGTTTATGTGGTCTGTTATTCACTCACTGCTACCTGATTATTGGGAGGCTATGTGAGTTTTGTTTATTTTGTTCATACTTTAAGACATCTGGGGAACCAGCTTTTTTTTTTAATTTATTTTTTTATTGTGAAATGATTATCACAGTAAGTTTAGTTAACATCCTTCAACATACATAGTTACAAATTATTTTTTCTTGCGATGTGAACTTTTGAGGTTTTTTTCTCTTAACAACTTTTCAATACACAAGACATCATTGCTCACCATGCAACGAACAAGTTCCAATACAGTGAACAAGCTCCCACAAGGTGAACAATGCAAGGAACATAGTGAACAAGTTCTCACAAGGTGAACAATGCAAAGGCAGTCATATCAGAGAAACTAATTCAGTTACTATAATCAATCAAGTCAACTATGATTATTCATATGATTTTTATACTTAAATTATAAGTGAATCCCACATTTCCCCCTTTTTTGTTTTAATTGATGCAAATGCATATGCATATATTTGTGGAAGGTACCAGAATAATGATTAGCTGGGCTCGGCCTGTGACATAGCTTGTCACAGGCAATGTCTCTCGTCTGGAGGGGTGAGGTTCTATGCCTCACCTCATTTGGCCCTGGGGAACCAGCTTTGCCTGACAATTTTTACCTAGATGTTCTCTAAGCCTCTATAAAAGGATAGATTTTTAATATGATGGAGAAGATGTAAGAATCTTTTTTTTTAAATTAAGGTATTATTGATATATACTCTTATGAAGGTTTCACATGAAAAACAATGTGGTTACTACATTAACCGATGTTATCGAGTACCCTCCGTACCCCATTGCAGCCACTGTCCATCAGTGTAGCAAGATGCCACAGAGTCCCTACTTGTCTTCTCTGAGCTATACTGTCTTCACCGTGACCCTACACACACCATGTGCACCAATCATAATACCCCTGAATCCCCTTCCCCCTCCTCCCCACCCGCCCTCCCCCACACCTCCCTTTGGTAACCACTAGTCCCTTTGTGAAATCTTTGAGTCTGCTGCTGTTTTGTTCCTTCAGTTTTGCTTTGTTGTAATACTCCACAAATGAGGGAAATCATTTGGTACTTGTCCTTCTCTGCCTGGCTTATTTCACTGAGCATAATATCTTCCAGCTCTATCCATGTTGTTGAAAATGGTAGGATTTGTTTCTTTCTTATAGCTGAACAGAATTCCATTGTGCATATGTACCACCTCTTCTTTATCCATTCATCTACTGATGGACACTTAGGTTGCTTCCATATCTTGGCTATTGTAAATAATGCTGCAATAAACATAGGGGTGCATATGTCTTTTTGAATCTGAGAATTTGTATTCTTTGGGTAAATTCCTAAGAGTGGAATTCCCGGGCCAAATGGTATTTCTATTTTTAGTTTTTTGAGGAACCTTCATATTGCTTTTCACAATGGTTGAACTAGCTTACATTCCCACCAGGAGTGTGGGAGGGTTCCCCTTTCTCCGCATCCTCACCAGGATTTGTTGTTCTCAGTCTTTTCAGTGCTGGCCATCCTAACTGGTGTGAGATGATATCTCATTGTGGTTTTAATTTCTATTTACCTGATAAATAGTGATGTGGAGGATCTTTTCATGTGTCTGTTGGCCATCTGAATTTCTTCTTTAGAGAACTGTCTGTTCATATCCTCTGCCCATTTTTTAATTGGGTTATCTGCTTTTTGGTTACTGAGGCATGTGAGTTCTTTATATATTTTGGATGTTAACCCCTTGTCAGATGTCATTTACAAATATGTTCCCCATACTGTAAGATGCCATTCTTTTCTGCTGATGGTGTCCTTTGCTGTACAGAAGCTTTTTAGCTTGATGTAGTCCCATGTGTTCATTTTTGCTTTTGTTTCCCTTGTGTGAGGAGATGCATTCAGGAAAAATTGCTGAATTTATATTCAGGAGATTTTTGCCTATTTTTTTTCCTAGGAGTTTTATCATTTCATGACTTACATTCAGGTCTTTGGTCCATTTTGAGCTTACTTTTGTGTATGGGGTGAGACAATAATCCAGTTTTTCATTCTCTTACATGTAGCTATCCAGTTTTGCCAACACCAGTTGTTGAAGAGGCTGCATTTACCGATTGTATATCCATGGCTCCTTTAACGTACATTAATTAACCATATATGCTTGGGTTTATATCTGGGCTCTCTAGTCTGTTCCATTGGTCTATGGTTCTGTCCTTGTGTCAGTACCAAATTGACTTGACTACTGTGGATTGTAGTAGAGCTTGAAGAACTGTGGGTTGTAGTAGAGCTTGAAGCCAGAGAGCATAATCACCCCAGCTTTATTCTACCTTCTCAGGATTGCTTTGGCTATTCGGGGTCTTTTGTGGTTCCATATGAATTTTAGAACCATTTGCTTTAGTTCATTGAAGAATGCTGTTGGTATTTTGATAGGGGTTGCATTGAATCTATAGATTGCTTTAGGCAGGATGGCCATTTTGACAATATTAATTCTTCCTACCCAAAGGACATGATGTGTTTCCATTTATTTGTATCTTCTTTAATTTCTCTCATGAGTGTCTTGTTGTTTTCAGAGTATAGACCTTTCACTTCCTTCGTTAGGTTTATTCCTAAGTATTTTATTCTTCTTGGTCCAATTGTGATTGGACTTGTTTTCCTGATTTCTCTTTTGCTAGTTCATCGTTAATGTATAGGAATGCAACAGATTTCTGTGTATTAATTTTGTGTCCTGCAACTTTGCTGAATTCAGATATTCGATCTAGTGGTTTTGGAGTGGATTCTTTAGGGTTTTTTTATGTACAGTATCCTGTCATCTGCACACAATGACAGTTTAACTTCTTTACCAATCTGGATGCCTTTTATTTCTTTGTGTTGTCTGATTGCCATGGCGAGGACCTCCAGAACAATGTTGAATAAAAGTGGAGAGAGTGGGCATCCTTGTCTTGTTCCTGATCTTAAAAGAAAGGCTTTCACCTTCTCGCTGTTAAGTATGATGTTGGCTGTGGGTTTGTCATGTATGGCCTTTATTATGTTGAGGTACTTGCCCTCTATACCCATTTTGTTGAGAGTTTTTATCATGAATGAATGCTGAATTTTGTCAAATGCTTTTTCAGCATCTATTGAGATGATGTGCTTTTTGTCCTTCTTTTTGTTGATGTGGTGGATGATGTTGGTGGATTTTAGAATCTTTTAAAACACTTGCATCCCTGGGATGAATCCTACTTGATCATGATGGATGATCATTTTGATGTATTTTTGAATTTGATTTGCTATTATTTTGTTGAGTATTTTTGCATCTATGTTCATCAGGGATATTGGTCTGTAATTTTCTTTTTTGTTGAGGTCTTTGCCTGGTTTTGGTATTAGAGTGATGCTGGCCTCATAAAATGAGTCTGGAAGTATTCCCCTTCTACTTTTTGGAAAACTTTAAGGTGGATGGGTATGAGGTCTTCACTAAATGTTTGATAAAATTTAGTGGTGGTGCCATTTGGTTCAGGGGTTTTATTCTTATGTAGTTTTTTGATTACCAATTCAACTTCGTTGGTGGTAATTGGTCTGTTCAGATTTTCTGCTTCATTCTGGGTCAGCCTTGGAAGGTTGTATTTTTTTAAACATTGTCCATTTCTACTATGTTATCCCATTTGTTAACATGTAATTTTTTGTGGTATTCTCTAATAATTCTTTGTATTACTGTGGTGTCCATAGTGATTTTTCCTTTCTAATTTCTGATTCTATTTACGTGGATAGACTGTCTTTTTTTTCTTGATAAGTCTGGCTAGGGGTTTTATCTATTTTGTTTGTTTTCTCGAAGAACCAGGTCCTGCTTTCATTAATTCTTTCTATTGTTTTAGTCTCAATTTTATGTATTTTTGCTCTAATCTTTATTATGTCCCTCCTTCTACTGACTTGGGGCCTCCTTTGTTCTTCTTTTTCTAGTTTCATTTATTGTGAGTTTAGACTTTTCGTATGAGATTGTTCTTCTTTCCTGAGGTAGGCCTGTGTTGCTATATACTTCCCTCTCAGCACGGCCTTCTCTGTGTCCCACAGATTTTGTGGTGTTGAATTATTGTTGTCATTTGTCTCCATATATTGCTTGATGTCTGTTTTTATTTGGTCATTGATTCATTGGTTATTTAGGAGCATGTTTTTAAGCCCCATATGTTTGTGGGGTTTTTCGTGTTGTGTAAATTTTTTCTAGTTTTCATGCCTTTGTGGTCTGAAAATCTGGTTGGTACAATTTCAGTCTTTTTGAATTTACTGAGGCTCTTTTTGTGTAGTATATGATCTATTCTTGAAAATGTTTCATGTGCACTTGAGAAGAATGTGTATCCTGCTGCTTTTGGGTGTAGAGTTCTGTAGATGTATGTTAGGTCCATCTGTTCTAATGTGTTGTTCAATGCCTCTGTCTCCTTATTTATTTTCTGTCTGGTTGATCTGTCCTTTGGTACGAGTGGTATGTTGAAGTCTCCTAGAATGAATGCATAGCATTCTATTTCCCCTTTTAATTCTGTTAGTACTTGTTTCACACATGTAGGAGGTCCTGTGTTGTGTGCATAGAGATTTATAATGATTATATCCTCTTGTTGAACTGACTCCTTTATCATTATGTAATGTCCTTCTTTGTCTCTTGTGAGTTTGTTTGTTTTGAAGTCTATTTTGTCTGACACAAGTTACTGCAAGTCCTTTTTTTTTCTCCCTGTTATTTGCATGAAATGTCTTTTTCCATCCCTTCACTTTCAGTCTGTGTGTTTCTTTGGGTTTAAAGTGAGTCTTTTATAGGCAGCATATAGACCGATTGTTTATTTATCCATTCAGTGACTCTATGTCTTTTGATTGGTGTATTCAGAGCATTTACCTTTAGGGTGATTATCGATAGGTATATACTTATTGCCATTGCAGACTTTAGATTCATGGTATCACAGGTTCAAGCATAACTTCCTTACTTTGTAGGAATCTAACTTAACTACTTAGTATGCTAGTACAAACACAATATAAAGTTTCTTTTTTTTCTCCACCTTTTTCTTCCTCCTCCTTTCTTTATATATTAGGTATCATATTCTGTACTCTCTGTCCATCCCTTGATTGACTTTGGGGATAGTTGATTTAATTTTGCATTTGCTTAGTGATTTTAATTGTTGTACTTGCTTTACTGTGGTTTCATTACCTCTGGTGACAGCTATTTAGCCTTAGGAACACTTCCATCTATAGCACTCCCTCCAAAGTTCACTGTAGAGATGGTTTGTGGGAGGTAAATTCTCTCAGCTTTTGCTTATTTGGAAATTATTCAATCCCTCCTTCAAATTTAAATGATAACCTTGCCGCGTAGAGTATTCTTGGTTCAATGCCCTTCTGCTTCATTTCATTAAATATATCATGCCACTCCCTTCTGGCCTGTAAGGTTTCTGCTGAGAAGTCTGATGACAGCCTGATGGGTTTTCCTTTTTATGCGATATTTTTTCTCTCTCTGGCTGCTTTTAATAGTCTGTCCTTATCTTTTATCTTTGCCGTTTTAATTATTATATGTCTTGGTGTTGTCTTCCTTGGTCCCTTGTGTTGGGAGATCTGTGCACCTCTATAGCTTGAGAGACTATCTCCTTCCCCAGATTTGGGAAGTTTTCAGCAATTACCTCCTCAGAGACACTTTCTATCCCTTTTTCTCTCTCTTCTTCTTCTGGTACCCCTATAATATGAATATTGTTCCATTTGGATTGGTCACACAGTTCTCTCATTATTCTTTCTTGCATTCATAGAGATTCTTTCTCTCTGTGCCTCAGCTTCTTTGTATCCCTCTTCTATAATTTCTATTTCATTTATCCTCTCCTCTACCATATCTAATCTGCTTTTAAAACCCTCCATTGTATTCCATCGTGATTGTATCTCCATCTTAAGCTCGTTCCTGATTTCTTGAATATTTTTCTGTACCTCCATGATCATGTTTATGATTTTTATTTTGAAATCTCTTTCAGGAAGATTGATGAGTTCAGTTTCATTTGACTTTTTCTGTGTTTGTGGTATTTTGGGTTGAATCAGGGTCCTTTGACATTTCATATTTGTATGTGGTGCCCTCTAGTGCCCAGAAGGTCTATTCTCTGGAGGTGCTCATTTGCTGGAGTGATGTCAGGGGTCGCAAGGGACTGGTGCTGGTGCCTGGGCAGAGGAAAGGGGTGCTTCCTGCTTTCTGGCTGCGATACCTGTCTCCACTGTCAGAAGCAGTGGGGTGAGCACACAGGTGTAAGCCTTTATGCTCTGTGTTTGTAGCTGCCATAGACAGGGCTTTCCTCTGGCTGGCCTTACACCAGGGCCGGGGCTGCCGGTTTGCAAGCCACGTGCAGGCAGGCTGGAAGGAAGGCACAGTATCACTTTTGGGAGCCTTGGAGTTGTGTAGTCAGCTAGTGGGATCAGTAGCATGGAGCGCCTGAAGCTCCTGAAAGTTCCCAACCTATTGGGCAGAGTGAGCCCGGACAATTTTGTCTACCTGTCCTTTTCTCTGAGCAGTAAGCTCCATGCAATTCTTGCCCCTTTAGCAGCCCTCTCACTGTTAGGAATTCTCTCAGACTGCCCACCTTTCTTTTGTCCCAGAGCAGCCAGATACGGATCACTGTTTTCCACAAGTAGCTAGAATCTCAGTCTCTCCAGGTATTCTGCCTGTCTTAGCTTTCCAGCCCCACTAATCACCAGAGCACCATGCAATGTAGGTTTGTGCTCCCAGAGCATATCTCCAGGGCTAGATGTTCAGCAGTCCCAGGCTTCTGCTCCCTTCCCGTTCTATTTGTCTTCCTCCTGCTGGTGCATTGGGTGAGGGAAGGGCTTGGGTCCCACTGGATCACGGCTTTGGTATGTTACCATGTTCCATGAGGTCTTTTCTTTTCTCCAGGTGTATGTAGTCTGGCACAGCCCTCTTTCCTGTTGCTCTTTCAGGATTAGTTGTGTTAATTATATTTTTGTATTATATGTGGTTTTGGGAGTAAGCCTCTGTCTCACCTCTCACGCTGCCATCTTTATATCGAAGAGGCAAGATTCTTAGCAGAGAAGATACGTAAGAAGGAATATTTGAAATACAGTGAGGAAACTAGTATTTAATGACTACATCTCTTAGCTTCCTAGTCCTTAAGTAATTTTAATTCGAGCATAGTTAGGATCAACATGGGAACTTGTTTGGAGTGATCAAGAAATGTATTCTTTTCTGTTTCTGATACTTTCTGCCTAAACCAAACATGTATCTTACATCAAATATTACACTGTCAACTACTAATCAAGTATTAGCTAAAATCTACACTATGTGTAATTCACTGTTCTAATTTTCTGAATTATACACACTGTATGCTGGAGTGGGACATGACTTACATTTAAATTCTGGTACATCAGCGTATTAGTGATATGATCTTGGGCACATCCTTAAATTCTCTGACTGTCAGGAACCTCTGATCAAATGGTACCGTGGACGTCACAGAGCTCTGTTAATTCGTTGAGAGGATGCTGTGGTATCCAACCAGGTACGTGACACTTACCTGCTGTGCTGTAAATGTTCGCAGCTAATAATTGTAGCTCTATTGTAGTTGTGCTAGGATTTGGGCTGTTTTTAATGAAGCTTTAATATGATAGCTATGAATTTTGAATAAAATACTTAAAAGGAGAAGCTGCTTTAAGGATGAAAAAGATTTTGAAAGGCTGTCTGTTCTGGTGTGTCAGATGATAAAAGGGGTCCATAGGAATTATAGTGGGAATATATAGAGGTTGCTGTGAGAAGTAAGGCCAAAATGTTAAATTAGAGACCAACTGTCAGGGGGAGGGCTTTTCAGAGTAACTTCCAGTGCATCCAGCCAGCCCTAGGAAGCCTCTCAGGGTTTTTGAGTGACTGGAGACATTAACCAAGCAGAGAAGGCAATTTTGAAGGCCTGTGGTTAATCTCAGGGTACATAGGAAACAGAACACCGAGGGAAAAGGAAACGTTAGAAGAATTTAGGAGGAAATTTAAATATTTACAAATAAGTTTCTCTGCTCATAAAATATACATGCCAAAAATATTAAATTATTAATCCATATCCAAAAGCATTTAATTTCTGTGTATACATACAAATAGCACAGCTGGTTTTCCCTTCCTAAAAATATGTCCTTTAACTAAAATTGTGTAACTTTGTGGTTGCCTTGAGGTCATTTAAGACAAATGACATCATATATCTTTGTTACTAGATCAGCGGCAATTTTTTTTCTTTTTATTCTGATTTTTTTTTACTAAAGTTTAGTTGATATACAGTATTATATTTGTTTCAAGTGTACAACACACTGATTCAACAGTTACCCACAATGTTAAGTCCTTTCCCCAACTTGTGTAGTTACTGTCTGTCAACAGAGAAAGATGTTACAGTACCACTGATTATATTCTCCATACTACACTTCTATTCCCATGACCAATGTACATTATAATTGAGATTTTGTGCCTCTTTATCTCTCTCACCCACCCACCCAGCCACTCCAACCCCTCCTCTGTGATAAACACAGTCACTTCTCAGTGTCTATGAGTCTACTGCTGTTTTGTTCATTTTATTTTGTTTTTAGATTTCACATATGAGTGAAATCACATTGTCTTTCTCTGCCTGCCTTATTTTACTTAGCATAATACCCTCTAAGTCTATCGGTGTTATCACAAATGGCAGGATTTCTTTCTTTTTATGGCTGAATAATATTTCATTGTGTATATGTACCACATCTTCTTTATCCATTCATCTATTGATGGACATTTTGGTTGCTTTTGTATCTTGGCCATTGCAAAAAATGCAGCAATAAATATAGGGATGCACATATCTTTTAAAATCGGAGATTTTGTTTTCTTTGGATAAATTCCTGTAAGTGCAGTTACTGGGTCCTATGGTATTTCTATTTTTACTTTTTTGATGAACCTCCATACTGGTTTCCATAGTAGCTGTACCAATTTGCATTCCCACAAAGAGTATAGAGGGGTTCCGTTTTCTCCACATCCTCATCAACACTTGTTATTTCTTGTATTTTGGAAAGTGGCCATCCTAAGTGGTGTGAGGTGATATGTTATTGTGGTTTTGATTTGCATTTCCCTGATGACTTAGCAATGTGGAGCATCTTTTCATGTGCCTGTTGGCCATCTGTATTTCTTCTTTGGAGAGATGACTGTTCAGGTCCTCTACCCATTTTTTAATTGGATTATTTGTTTTCCTGGTATTAAGGTGTATGAGTTCTTTGTATATTTTGGATGTTAACCCCCTTATTGGATAGATTGTTTACAAAATATATTCTCCAGTTCTGCCTTTTTGTTTGAATGATGGTGTTCTTTGCTGTACAGAAGCTTTTTCATTTGATATAGTCTGACTTGTTCATTTTTCATTTTGTTTCCCTTGCCCAAGGAGATGTGTCCAGGAAAAATTGCTCATACTTATATTCAAGATATTTTTACCTAAGTTTTCTTCTAAGAGTTTTATATTTTCATGTCTTATATTTAGGTCTTTAATCCATTTTAAGTTTACTTTTGTAATGGAATTAGACAGCAGTCCAGTTTTATTCTCTTACATGTAGCTGTCCAGTTTTCCCAATATCATTTATTGAAGAAATGGTCTTTTTCCCAATGTATATTCATGGCTCCTTTATCATGTATTCATTGGCCATATATGTGTGGGTTTATATCGGGGATTTCTATTTTTTTCCATTGATCTATGGATCTGTTCTTGTGTCACTATCGTACTGTTGTGATTAGTGTAGTTTTGTAGTGTAGCTTCAAGTCAAGGAGTGTAATAACCCCTCTTTTGTTCTTTTTTCTCAAGATTGCTTTGGCTGTTTGGGGTCTTTTGTGGTTCCATATGAATTTTAGGATTCTTTGCTCTAGTTCATTGAAAAATGACATCCTGGGATAACATCAAATCTGTAAATTATTTTGGACAGCATGGACATTTTGACAATATTAATAATTCCTATCCATGAGCATTGGATAGATTTCCATTTATTTGTGTCTTCTTCATTTTCTTTCATCATGGTAGAGGTCTTTCTCCTCCTTGGTTAAATTTATTCTTAAGTATTTTACTCTTTTGATGAAATGGTAAATGGAATTGTTTTTTTTATTTGTTTCTGCTAGTTCATTGTTAGTATATAGGAATGCAATAAATTTTGGTGTGTTAATTTTGTATCCTGTAATTTTGCTGAATCCAGTTATTCTAATAGTTTTTTGGTGGAGTCTACGGTTTTCTATGTATAATGTCGTCTGCAAATAGAGACAGTTTTAATTCTTCCTTACCAATTTGGATGCCTTTTATCTCTTTTTCTTGTCTGATTGATTTGGCTAGGACTTCTGGTACTGTGGAGAATAAGTGTTGAGAGTGGGCATCGTTGTATTTTTCCTGATTTTAGAGGAAGAGCTTTCAGCTTTTCACCATTGAGTATGATGTTAGCTGTGGGTTTGTAATACATGGCCTTCATTATTTTGAGGAATATTCTCTGTATGCCTATTTTGTTGAGAGTTTATATCGAGTGGATGTTGAATTTTGTCAAATACTTTTCAGCATCTATTGAAATGATTATATAGTTTTCATCCTTCCTTTTTTTTAATGTGGTGTATCACATTGATAATTTATGAATATTGTACCATCCTTGCATCCCTGGAATAAATCCCACTTGGCTGTGATGGATGATCGTGTTGATGTATTTTTGAATTCAGTTTGCTTATATTTTGTTGAGGATTTTTGCGTCTATGTTCATCAGGGATACTGGTCTATAATCTTCTTTTTCTTTTTAGTGTCTTTGTCTTGTTTTGGTATTAGAGTGATACTGGCCTCATAGAATGAGTTTGGAAGTATTCCCTCCTCTTCTACTTTTTAGAATACTTTAAGAAAGAAGGCTATTAGCTGTTCTTTAACTCGTTGGTAGACTTCAGCTGTGAAGCCATCTAATCCTGCACTTTTGTTTGTTGGGAGTTTTTTGATTACTCATTCAATTTTGATACTGGTAATTGGTCTGTTTGGATTTTCTATTTCTTTCTGGGTGAGTTTTGAAAGTTGTCCATTTCTTCTAGATTGTCCAGTTTATTGACATATAATTTTTCATAGAATTCTCTAATAATTCTTTGTATTTCTGTGGTATCAGTTGTAATTTCTCCATTTTCGTTTCTGATTCTTATTTATTTTTTGTGTCCTCTCCCTTTTTTTCTTGATAAGTCTGGCTAGGGATTTGTCTATTTTCTTTATCTTCTCATAAAACCAGCTCTTGGTTTCATTGATTTTTTTCCTATTGTTTTTTCTTTCTCTATTTTATTTATTTCTGCTTTGATCTTTATTATATCCTTCCTTCTAACTTTAGGTTTCATTTGTTCTTCTTTTTCTCGTTTCTTTAGTTGTGAGTTTAGACTGTTTCTTTGGGATTGTACTTGTTTCTTGAGGTAGGGCTGTGTTGCTGTGTAATTCCCTCTTAGATCTGCTTTTGCAGTGTGCCACAAATTTTGGACTGTTGTATTTTGTTTTCCTTTGTCTCCATGTATTGTTTGATTTCTGTTTTAAATTGTTAATTGATCCATTGATTTTTTAAAAGCATGGTGTTTAGCCTGCATGTGTTTATAGGCTTTTTTGTTTTCTTTGTGTAATTAATTTCTAGTTTTATACCATTATTGTCTGAGAAGTTGCTTGATTCAATTTGAATCTTTTTGAATTTATTGAGGCTCTTTTTATGTCATAATATGTGATATAGTCTGGAGAATGTTCCATGTGCACTTGAGAAAAATGTGTATCCTACTGCTTTTCAGTGGAATGTTCTATATATATCTGTTAAGTCCATCTGGTATAACGTGTCATTCAATACCTCTGTTTCCTTATTTATTTTCTGTCTGGATTATCTGTCTATTGATTTTAGTGGGGTATTAAACTATCCTGTTGTGATTGTTTTGCTGTGTGTTTCCCACTTTAGGTCTGTTAGTATTTACTTCATATATTAAGGTGCTCGTATGTTGCGTGCATGAATATTTACAATTACTATGTCCTCTTTATGGACTGATCCCTTTATCATTATGTAATGTCCTTCTTTGTCTCTTGTTACTCTCCTTGTTTTGAAGTCTGTTTCATCTGATATAAGTATTGCCACTCCTGCTTTTTTCCGCTTTTTATTTGCATGGAATATCTTTTTCCATCCGTCACTTTCAGTTTTTGTATATCTTTAGGTCCAAAATGAGTCTCTCATAGGTAGCCTATGGGTCTTGTTTCTCTATCTATTCTGCTACACTTTGTCTTTTGATTAGTGAATTTAATCCATTTACATTTAAGGTAATTATTGATTGATAGGGGTACTTATTGCCATTTTATTGTTTTCTGGTTGTTTTTGTAATTCTCTGTTCCTTTTCTCTCTCTTTTTATCTCTTCTTGTTATTTGATGGTTTTCTGTAGTTAATTGTTTGGATTTCTTTTTTTTGTGTGTGTGTGTGTGTATGTATTACGTTCTTCAGGTTTGTGGTCACCATAGGGTTCATTAGTTTCCTAAATATATTACAATCTATCTTGTTTGTGGTCACTCTATTTTGAACACAATCTGACAGTATTACTTTATTATTCTTCCTCCTCCTCCAGACTTTATGTAGATGATATTATAATCTATGTCTTTTCTGTGTCCCTTGACTGATTTTGTGTATAGTTGATTTTACTACTTTTTTTTTAACTTGCTTAGTAATTGGTTTACTACCCTTACTCTAAGTTTTTTTTTCACTGATGAAAAATATTGAGGATTAAGAACATTTCCATCTACAGAAGTCACTTTAACATATACTGTAAGGCCAGTTTAGTGTTGGTGAATTCTTTTGGTATTGGATGTTTTAACTTTCATTTATCTGGGAAACTTTTAATATCTCCTTCAAGTTTAATGGTAACCTTCCTGGGTAGAGGACTCTTGGTTGTAGGTTCTCTCTTTCATTACATTAAATATTTCATGCCATTCCTTTCTGGCCTGTAACATTTCAGCTGAGAAATCTCCTGATAACCTCCTGGAGTTTCCCTTACAGGTAACTTTCTGCCTTTTTCTTGCTGCTTTGAAGATTCTCTCTTTATCTTTAATCTTTGCGATTTTAATTACTGTATGTCCTGGTGTTGTTTTCTGTGGTTCCCTTTGTTAGGGACTGTCTTCAGCAGCCATGTCTTGAGGGCCTGCTCTGTGCTTCTGTACCCTCATTTTTGTTGCTTCTGATAAACTTCAGATTTCACATTTAGTTTGCAAGCAGAGATATTGTAGTTCTCAGAATGTGTTTCCTCACTTTTGCTCATCCTAGATTCTGTTTTCCTGGCCTTCTAGGACTATTGCACTTGCCTCTCTACCCGCCTTTCTGCTACCGCTCTGCTTCCCTGTGCCACTCTATGATCTGTGTCCTACAGGGACATCCTGATAATGTCACCCTTTCCTAGGAAATATTTAAACTGCTGTCCTGATAACCAAGGCTTTTTAATTGGTCTCAACCAACCTTTCATGCCCCTTGCCTCTCATGTCATCCCAAGTAGGCCTGGTTTGCCAGTGGTACCGTGTGTCTTTGTCCTGTGCTCTCCCATAACCCCCTATCCCTGGCTTGATTTTCACTTTCACATGTAGGTGGAACATACACAGGACAGAATGTCTGAGAAGAAAAGCCTGAACCTGCCTTCTCTAGCTCTCTCCTTCCTCTCTCCATCCCCAACTCCCCTCATTTTTAAATATTTAACTACTTAATCTTTCAAATTCTTCCAAATAAAATTGTATTGTCTTATTCTGCCTGAATTTCTAATTATTTTTGCTGTATAAATTTGAAAAGTATTATGTCTTGTGTTCAAAATGTTATCTTTTTATAGCCTACTTTTCTAACTGTATAAAATATCTTTTTCCTGACTAGCTATTTTCTGGAATTACACTTTATTTCATGTTAGTATTACCACTTTTACTTTATTTTTTATTAGCATTTGCTTATCTCTTTGTTTTCATGCTTTCTGATATATGTTTTTGTGTGTAATTTGAAAATAACATCTAATTAACTTTTCTAATAGTCAAAGAGCTTTTGAGTCTTAATATAAGAATTCAAGGCATTCACATCTATTTTTGTTCTCCATCTATCTGCCCTAATTCCTGTCATTGTTTTTTGTTTTCTAAAACTTGTTATGCTTTTTATTTCTTTGCTTCTGTTTCTTGTATCTCTTATTTGTCTAATTTTCTTTAAGCTGTGTTCTACCTCCAGTTGTTTTGAAGTTCTCCATTCCAACTATATTTTGTTGGTTGTCTTTCATAAGAATATTTGAAATATGAATTCCAAAAATTTAATAATATATACACTCAGTGCATCCTTACCAAGAGTAAAAGGAAATCATGTGCATATACATATCAACTCTCTCCTACTTGAATCTTGGGTTTTTAGAAATAATCTATATTTTAAGATCTAGATCAGATTTTTTTTCATATATCTTTTCTACTTTAATATCTTCCTAAACATTTGCAGGTAGTTCCAAAACTGCATTATTAGATTTGGCTTGGACTAATTTTAATTTTTATTATCTTTATTGCTACTCATTACTTGATTTATTTATTTTTTTTTTGAAGTGCTTCCTCAAGTACTATTTTGTCTGAAAAGAATGCATTAGTAGTATGCTTTCCAAGTCTGTATATTCTTAAACATTGTTTTCTTTTATCTTCACATTTAATGTTTTATTTTGTTTCAACTCTGGGGTCAGAATCCTTTCCCTCAGGTTTGTGCTATTATTGCTCTACTGTTTTAACATTGAAAATTGTCTTTCCCCTCCCTTTCCTCCCTTCTCCCTTGTTCAGACCCTTTCCCTCTTCTCCCTTCTCTGGCCTTCCCCTTCCTGCCCTTCCATTTTTTCCTTTCCCTTCCCTTCTTTATGTCTTATTAGGGTGCTCATAGTGGTTTCTCTTCATGTTTATATTTGGAATTCCTACTAGGTGTTTGGGTGTATGTCCTGAAAGTGCTCTGGTCCAGCAGTTAGTATCCCCTTTATCTAGGAACATTTTCCACCTAGCTGGTTGTTCCTTCTCTTTCGTCCATTCAGTCTCACAGCTGTGGGTGTCTCCTGGGTGTGCCACTTACGTTTCTCATTTGTTCTCTCATCACTTCTCTACATTCTGGAAGATCATTGAATTGGTGTTCCAAATAACAAATTTGGTTTTCTTCAGTGTTCACTTTGGTTACCTAAGTCTCCAATGAATATCTTACCTAAACAGTTAAGTTTTTAATTCCTTAGACCTTTTTCTTGGTCTTTCATTTTTCTTTCTTCTTTCATGGCAGTCTGCTTCTTCTGAGGTGGCATACCTTTGATTTTCCCTGAGGATACTGACAGAGGGTCTGTTCTTCTATTTTCTCAGCTTGTTCGCCCTTGCTCCTGTTTAGTGTTCCACAATTCCCCTGCTCTTTTTTTTGAAGGAAGGTGTGAACTGGTCAGTGACATGGCTGGCAAGGGACCCTCAGCAGTCTTGGAAGTCTCTTTTTGCTCTCTCTGAGGCAGCCCTTACCCACCAAATGGTCAGTGGGAATAAATTCCACAAGGGTCCATAGGCCAAAATGTGGCCTTTCCTTCCAGATGTGTAGCTAGGGAACAAGCAAGAAGTCACATCCCCTTCTAGGAAGACACCACAGGGTATTGAGTGGGGCATTTTCTTTCCCTGCACAACTGGTGACTTATGTCCAAAGCAAAGATCCTAGCTAGAGCCACAAAGTCTTCACATTCTTAAGAGAACCATCAACCTCTGAGACTTCACTCCTTTTTGGGGGCTTAAGTAGCAGCATCAGAACTAGCTTTGCTCTCTGCCAGCACTTTCTCCCCATAACCTCCTCCCTCTATCAATCAAAGCCGATTGAGTGGGAGAGGGGAGAAAATCATTAGACATGAATTGTCAGCCTACAGGAAAGAGCTGTGGCTGTTTTCTCCTCTCACCAAGCTAAGAAGGGATGAGCATCAAAAGAATTCTTGTGAAATTTGGTAGTACTCTACCAGTAGGACTGGCAGCTCATTCCTGGGTTAGAATTCTGGTTAGGTAGTATAGCGAGGAAGCTGTTGGTTGTCCCCAGTTTCTATTCTCTCCTTGTTAGTAATATAATTTTACATTTTTATCTGAGTACTTGTCCTTCTATAATAACTACATTTCCAGCTCCCCTTAAGAATTTGCTTTCAAGTAAAAATGACATGTACTATGATCTTTAAAATTTTACACAAATACAAATACACACACATATATATACATATCTATTTATCAATCTGTAAATGGGAAGGGAAAGAATACCCGTGAAGGGAAGGTAGATGTGATGGGAGAAATTCTGGCAGCCATTTTAGACCATGGTTGGAAGCCTTATGATGTGAATAGTGGAGCAACAGGAAGAACTGGCATCTGAACGGGCCTTTCATGTCTCCCAGTAGTCTTATACAAGTGAAAGAAAAATTCTCATCTTGTATAAGCTTTTCTTTTCTGGCTTCACTATCTCTCTCATAGAAGCCCAATCCTGAGTGATAGATGCAGTCTACCTGAGCAGAGAAGAGAATTGGACAGAAACAGCAGGACAGAAGCAAAAAAAGATAACAATGGAAGTCACCCTCTTGCTGATCTGGAAGACTGGACCCCCAGTGAGGAAGCCCCAGAAATGGGAGACTGTGGGGTGTACTGTTAGAGCAGAAAGAGGCTGCCTCAAAGCTGATTTCTCCCTTAGTGGTACAGCTCCCCACTTCCCCTTAAAAAATTCCTTTGGCAAAATATGCCTGAATAAACATGTGCTCACTTGCCACCCACTGACTCTGCTGGTTGTTGTCAGGCCAAAAAGCAGAGGTCACCCGCAAGCAGGAAGCTGACTCCAAGCAGTTGAACAGACTGGGAAGAGGTGTCCCATCACCAGGTGCTGCTCCCCTCTCCAGTCAAAGGTGCTGGGTTGCGAGGAGGAGCCCTGTGCAGAGCATGCTCTTCTCAAACCAGGTGCCCTTACCCATAGGTTGGCCTGCACTGGAAAGGCAGTGAGGAAGTTTGAGTGCTGATACCTCATGATATCTGCGGTGTACTCACATGTAGTTGAGAGTTCTGCTTATGGGGGAGGAATATTTGAAGTCATACAGTCTGGGGCAGTGGTGTGGGAATAATGAAATAATCCATGTCTATATTTCTCCAAGTACAGAATCTTCAGTAGACCAGTTATGTAGCTACCGGTAGAATTACTGGTGCGGATGGGAAATGCTTTTTGTTTTTTTGGTCCTCCCCAAGGTGAGACAGCAATGGAATGCTTTGGCCAGCCCTAATTGGGTTAGTCTGCTAGTTTGTTCCCGCATTCTGCTCTCTTTCCCTGCCCCTGTTGGTAAGATCTGCGGATGGTGTAGGAGGAGGTAGGCTGCCTTTCCTACTCTAAACTAGCGGGGAGGGAAGTCTGACCAAAGGCATGTGGAGGTAGGGTGCAGTGGGGGGGCTCCCACATTCTCTCTTCATCACTGTGGTCCTGTGTCCTCTATTGTGAGCTGTCTGTGGCATAGTCCCTGTCCCTTCAACCCCACAAAAGTCTATAGTTTATTGCCCTCTCCATGAGAAGCCTAGGAGCATCACATTTGTGGCTCCTTGGTTGTGGTAGCCCCATTTTTCCCTGTCTGTGATGTATAGCCAGACTGCTGCTTTTTGGGGCTTAGAGGCTTTTACAGGTTTTTGGGGTGACTTATAAGGCTTCTCTGCCTCTGTCTGTGTCATGTTGCTAATTACTCAGCACTGATTATTTTTGCCTGATCAGTCTGATCATATATGCCTTATGGTGTTGAAAAATCATGTATTTTTCTTTCGCTTAATGTGTCCTTTTCTGTGTTCTAGGACTGCCATTGATATTTTTCTTAATTTTAGGTTACTTTGGTGATTTCAATATGATTTCTTCTTTAAAGTAGAAGTTCTCCTGTGCCTTTGAGCACTCTTTGTTCTCTGTGTCCTTTCCCCAAATCTGCTCAGTAAAAACCTGTCATCTCTCAAAGCTCAGCCTAAGTGCCACCTCTCCTTGAAGGCCCAGACTCTTCAGGGTATGTTAACTCACTCCCTTCCTCTTCTAGGCTGTTATCACTATCATAGTTTTGATTGTGCATTAAACAGGTTTTAATATATTTATTTCTTTGCATATATATGTCCCTGATATATTGTGGGTTCCTTAATGATCGAGTTCATGCTTGATTCATCTTTCTATTCCCAAACTCTACACAGTGCATGGCCTTAGTAATGTGCCATCCACGTTTGTTGAAGTTATTTATAGTTTGCCTTCTTGATGCTTTGTGAAAATTATAAGTTATAAGTTGTGGAATGTAGCATATCATTTCCCTCATGGGAAAAACTAAAACAGTAAGAATTACTTTCAGAAGTGATGTAAAATATCACTAAGAGTTTAGTGTTCTACCTTCACATACTGACTTTGTATCATGATCATACCCATATTTGTTTTGGTTGAGGAGTAATATTTGGAAAGAGGAATGTGTGTGTGTGTATGTGTGTGTGTGCCTGCATGTGTGTGCATGTTTAGGGAAAATAATTCAAATGTTTTTTAGTGTAAAAAAGAACAGGAGAGTGTGGGTTTGTATGTCTTGGAGCCAAAGAATATGGGTACACATTGAATGAACAAGAAAATATTCAGATTCTGACTGTAATGTATACTTATAAAACCAGTTCTTACATCCCTTCTTTAAGAGCTTCCTTTTACCTCGCTACAACAGTTGCTATAGTGGAATAGGACAAAAGCTTCTATCTTCATTTCCTTCAAGCACTAA
The DNA here is from genome assembly GCA_032199065.1 of Smutsia gigantea. Classification (NCBI taxonomy): domain Eukaryota; kingdom Metazoa; phylum Chordata; class Mammalia; order Pholidota; family Manidae; genus Smutsia; species Smutsia gigantea. The sequence continues at coordinate 147,150 of JAVSCE010021262.1, read as the reverse complement.
AAAAAATTTTAAGCCAGGAACTGAGGGTTACCATGACACGTATCAGACAGTGTGGAAAGTGTGGTGTGGGTGATCAGAGGAAGGCAGAGCTTCAGGGAGTGCTGGTTCTTCTTGTCATAGTCCTGCAGACATTGGGAGAATGCAGGAAATTAGCATCCAGATTTTTAGAAAATAATCCACTTAAATTCCAGACATGACTAATGATAAGATTTTATCTATATTAAAAAAATAATAATTTATTTTGAACCTATGCAAACCTCTTTACCCCTTTTCTCTTTTCTTTTAGAGAAGGAGCCATTAAAGATTGAAATCTGGAGACTAAATTAAAAGAAATGTTTTGGCATTAGCTTTAATTTAAAACTGCTCAAGGATTTATATAATAGAATTTTCTGATAACGTTTGAGAATGAATAACAAAATATGAAATATGGTTCTGAAGAGATAGATAAGAAAGTGTCTATCAATATATTTTTGTTTCATGCTTGATTATCCTCCTTTACTTTGTGTTAAGACTTTATTTTTTATTTCAGCATCTGCCTACAGTAGAAGCTTTTTGCACATTCGCTGTGTGCCAGGGCTTCTTGCAGAGGCAGCAGCTAGATTACACAGATGGAAAGGCCTTAGGCTGTGCCCTGAGGGGCTGCAGGTCAGTGTTGGGGGTGGGGGAGATTGGTCTCAAGATAGATAATGTAATGTCAAAAGTGATGAAAGAAGAAATATCTTATTCAGTTCCTGGAATTTAGGGCTTACCAAAAGAAGGAAGAGATACTCAGGTATTCACTGTGTGAGTGCAATGAAGCACCAAAAAATCTGGAAGTCCCAGAATCGAGAATATCCATGGCCCATTAGGAAAATGAAGAGTAGTTTGGAGGACTAAATGTACAGTGAATAGAGCATGAGTCTGGCAAGGACGAGATGAGAGGTCATGGTGGTATTGAGAGAAGACATCTAGGCCATGAAAGGCTGAGTGTCACGGGAGAGAATCTGGACTTTATTCACAAGAAAAGCAGCTGGATGATATGCTCATATGTGTGGTACTGAATTGTTTTCTTTTGAATCGTTCTTTTTATTTGTGAACTATTTCTAACAAAGATCTATTGAAAAGTCTCTATAGTTTTTGTGTACATTGTGCAGGATCTGTTGGGTGGGGCACAAACTGTGACTATATGCCCTTAAGTAGCATATTAGACTCCTATAAATTAATTCACTTAGCAGACAATTACTAAGCACCTTTTCTGTGCTAGGCAATGTTCTCGTGTTTGGGACCTATCAAGGAGCAGTGTAAGTAAGCCCTAGTGAGGTGGACATTCACAAGGGAAGACAGACGGTAATACTAAATAAAGAAGCAGTCAAGCAGGCAAGTGGACTGTATGTTCTTTTAGAAGGTGAAAAATACTGTAGGCCAAGACGTTCACGAGTGCCAAGGGCAGAGGTAGAATGGGGCATGGGTGACTCGGGCCTCATTTAGAAGATAACATTTGAGCCAAAACTTGAATTAAGTGGAGGTGTTTAACCATGCAGATATCTAGGGGAGAAGTATTTCTGGCAACAGGAATAGAGAATGCAGAGCCCATAAGTTAGGGACTTCCATGGAGGCCAGTGTGGGTGAATGGTTGTGGGCCTGGCATGGGAAACTGGCAATGTGAGCAAAAAAGAGTTTCTGTTTTAGGCTTTAGAAGGGGAGAGTTGTATCAATGATGCTTTTCATGTGAGTTGGAGATTATGGATAGTAAAGGCAGGAGGGGAGGTTTGACAGTTTTGATGCATAAGATTTTAAACAGGTTGAGACTAAAGTGCTTGCAGAACATCCAGGTAACGTTCAGTGTGAATCTGGAGTTGTAGACTGGAATGTGTCTTGGGGTATACTCTGAAACTAGGGGATAGATGCAGTCACCCTGGTGGTGGGAGTGTTGGGAGTAGGGTAGGAGGAGAAAAGATGGAGAGTGGGAGAGTGCACACTTTGTGCAATGGTTTCCCAGGGCTACTGTAAGTACCACAGACTGGGTGGTTTAAACAAAAGACACTTATTGTCTTACAGTTCTGGAATACAGAAATCTGAAATCAAGAAATCAGCAGGGCCATGCTTCCTCCAACCCCTGTCAGGGAATCCTTCTGTGCCTCTTTCTAGCTCTGGTGGTAGCCAGCAGTGTTTGGTGTTCCTCGGCTTGCAGCTGGTAACTCCCCTCTCTGCTTTTATGGTTACATGGCATTCTCCCCGAGTGTCACTGTCTTCATGTGGCCATCTTATAAGGACACCAGTCAGATTAGGGCCCCCCACTTACTCCAGTATGACCTTATCTTGATTAATTACATCTACAATGACCCTATTTCCAAATAAGGCCATATTCTGAGATACTAGGGGTTAGGACTTGAGCATCTTTAGTGGGGAGGGCACAGTTCAGCCCTGACACTATGCAATACAACTGGAAGACCTCGTAAATTCAGAAGAGCCAGTGAATAAAATGGAGGAGGCACAATCAGAGAAGTCAGAGAAGAATTTTGCCGAAATTGAGTCATCGAAGTTAGAGCCAGATCACAGGAGACCAAGAGTTACTGGTGGTAAAGAAGGGCAACAGCAACTGCGCCTGTTCTTCTAAGGCATTTGATAGTGAAGTAAGGGGCAGAGGCTGAAAAAGGGGTTGTTGGAGGGAAGAAGATGTATTTTTTTCAGGGTAGGTACCTAAGTGCATATTAATGAGAGGAGAGCAAGAGGGGGAAGATAGTGGCGAGGTAGGGGAATCTGGGGCACAGGAAAAGATAAGGCCTGGAGAGGAGTAGGGACTCTCTCCCACAGAAGTAGGGAGAAAGGAGGTTTAAAGAAAAACCTCAGTTTTTTCTTACTGTGTTGGAAAAAATACCAGTGTTTCCCTACTCTGTCTCTCCTGTGTATATCCTTACCTTCACAGAGAGCACTTCACCTCTGACACTTTCGGTAATCAAATGTGTGGAGGTTTTTCCTCACACCAACAAGCAGATCCCCAAACACCAGGCTGTCCAAGAATTGAACACTGTCTACCTGGAGATAACATCAGATTGCACATTAACGGTTCAGTCCTATAAGACTGCCTGCCCAGCCCTGCCTTCAGACACCAGTTCCAAGCCCAGGTCATCGTCACCTGTGTCTCAGACCCACAGAGCTTCCCATGACCTCCTCCTTAGGTTTAATTCATTTGCTAGAGGGGCTCACAGGACTCAGATCACTGGTTTATTATGAAAGGATATAACTCAGGAGCAGCCAGTTGGAAGAGATGCTCAGGGCAAGGCATGGGGAAGGGCGTGGAGCTCCTGTGCTCTCTCCAGGTTCTGTTCTCCCAGCACATACATCCACATTCACTGACAGGAAGCTCTCCAAACCCCCTCCTTTGGGTTTTTATGGAGGCTTCATTACATGGGCACGATTGGTGAAATCATTGATGACTGACAATTTTTCAGACTCTAGCCCCTCTCCCTCCTCAGAGGTCAGGGAATGGGACTAAGTGCCAGTCCTCTAATCACATGGCTGGCTCCATTGGCAACTAGTGCCATCCTTAGGTGCTTTCCCAGAGTCACTCATTAACATAACAAAAAATCTTTGGGGCTCTTGCCACTTGAATTCTAAGGGTTTTAGGAGCTGTGCCAGAAACTGGATGAAGACCAAATATATATATATATATATATTTCATTATAAATCACAATATCACAGGAGGGAAAACTAATAAAGTTTATCTATGTTGAATAGAATATTTAAGGAAATTTATGCCCAGTGATGCTTCTGTTTTCTGGACAAAATTGGGAGCTAGTGTGTTGGAGAATGACAGAAGTAGGAAAGGATGGGGACTTTGAGAGGAATGGTAGGGAGCCCAAAAGGGGACATATTAATATGTGAAGTGATTAAAAACTGCAGCCATTGCTTTGCTAACACTGATATCCATGTTTATGTTACCGATCTATCCATTTAGGCTATTCTTAGAGGTAACAAGGAGTTAGAGTGGAAATTTAAAAACAATTGGGGAGAAGTTGGGATTTGTCAGGGGGTATGTTGCAGTATTAGAAAGAATATAGATTAATTAGTTGACCACTGGGGTCCATCTAGATTACCGAAAGGAAAGGGAGACAGCATGTAAGCAAAAGATCAAATTGTGGGGAATTCTCTTTACCTCAGAATGTGGCTTACAGAGGTCACAGTGAGAGGCCAAAAGAGGAAGGGCTCAGCAGAACGGTAGGTGGCCATAAAAGTGGCTGACAGTTCTTGAGCACCTGCTGGAGAATCTTCACAGTTGTCTTTATGGTAGGTAATATATTATATCCAAGATAAGGAAACTGAGGCATAAACAGGTTCAGCAGCATGCCCATAACTGCATTACTGTTAAGAAGTAGATTGGGGACTCAAACCCCGGCAGCCTAGCCCCAAGGGAGCATCCTACATTCTCAGCCATCACCTCTGATCTGCTCCAGACCATGGAAGGCAGGGCCGGCCTAGACAGGGGAAGAGAGGACAGCTGACCAGGAATATGTCCCATGGGCAGAGGTTATAAGTGTACAGATGAAATGAGGAGAGGGGAGGTGTGAAGGCAGTGGGCAGTCTGTTCCAGTGGGATTGCTGGTGCAGTGAGAAGCCTCAGCCCCATGGTGGGAGTCCTCTCTGGCACAGCTCTGGTCATGGAACTTCTGGAACAGCAATAAAAACAGGTGTTGGTACAAGTTTTACAGCCTGATTTAAGAAATGATAAAATGTAGGGGGAAGATACTGTTACTGGGGATGGGTCCTTGGTCTCCTTGTGAGAAAGAATTCAAGATTGGATGCAGAAAAGTAGTTGAGCATTAAGAGTTTATTTGGAGATTTAGAGTTGAAAAAAAAGAGTACACACTTGGGAGTAGGGGCATTGGCAGACCCAGAGCAGAGTGCTCAGGAAACAATAAAGAGCCTTTTTTTATAGGAAGGGAGATAAATATTCACTACGTGAGATTAGGTTTAAAACAGAACAGGTGGAGTCTTTCTGGAGTTCACGCTTGCTCCACCCTCATGTCAGGCAGACAGATTTTTCACTATATTTGGTCTCCATCAGAACGTCATGACGTGGAGAGGTATGATTTTTACTATGCCAATGCCAAAGGGGTGTGATTTTTGCTATGTTAATGAATTTGGGGGTCAAGCTTGGGTGAGTTTCTCCTTCATGTTAGAACTAGCTGGTTTTGGCCAATCTGTTATCTATATGCTCCCTCCACCTCCCACAAGAACAGCTTACATGGAATTTGTAGAATGTAAGTAAGCATCTAACTGAAGGTAAACACTGGCCAAAGTCCCCCGCCCCTGCTCACGTCTGGCTATCTATGTACTATAACAATATTCTTAAGTCGAGGATGTATGTCAGAAATACACTTTTTTTTGTTCTGGTTTTACCAAGATGGTGGAAAAACTGACCCCCATTTCTTCAGGTTTGGGGGTATAAGTAAGGTTTGTTTATCTATGCATTCCATGGCTCCACTGGACTCGTACCAGAGAACCCCCTTTGACCTCCTGTCTGTAAGGCATGGTCCCAACACCTAACAGGTAAGGTTGGACAGGTGGGATGGAGTCACATGATGGAAAACCTTGAAATTGAGAGTGAATAAAATTCACCTTGAAATCTGTATGACAATTATAGTACTTTATAGACAAAAAACAGTGATTTAGCAACAATTTGTGGATAGGTTACATTTTTAATTGAAAAGGGAAAAGATTGAAGGTTCAGAGAAAACTTAGGAGATATTTGCATAAATTAGCCCTGAGGTATAACGGGTTTTAGAATGGCAGCAATTTAAGGGGAAAGACCCTTTCTGAAAACCCCAATGGTGTACTTACCTCACTAGTTAACTATCATTTAATATTCTGTTCAATAAGTAAGGTGTGTGTGGAAAAAATGGCACCTTTGCATTTTAATTGTACATTACATAAAGAAATCTCAAAGACCCCTACAAACTGTTCAGCTCTGATACAGATTCATAGGCCAGAAGAATGCAGTTAGCTCCATCTTACAGCAGGAAAAGCCAACATCAAGGGTGCTACACAAGGCACAACTCCAGTGCAGAGCCAGTATTCAGCTCCTTTTCTATAATCCTTTTTAAAATATTAAATGTGTTTACATTCATTTATTCTTACATTAGTGTACAGTTTTGTAAACAGCCCATTTATAACCTAGGACAACCTACAGGGATTGCTGTTGTCAGAGGAAGACAGAGCAGCCAGCAGGGTTCACTTGACACAAAGGCCCACTTCCTCTTCTTAGTGGAAAGCTCTGTAAGGGTGGATTACAAACACCCATTTCCCTGCTGATGCAAAACCACAGATGTGTAGAGATTCCAAGCATTGCATTTCTACTATGCAGGTAAAACCCAAGTTCCATATTTCTGAACTCAAGTGTCTTGAAGCTATAGCCTGTTGTAACCCTGTTGCACATACTTTATTTATAGGCACGTACACCATGCCTGGAACTCTGCATTCAAGGTCTTTTTATCTTGTCAGAATTCATGATTCTTTTTAAAGGGTAAAATATTTTTAAAACATTTAGCATCTTAAAACTTTTTAAGAAAAGTTAATTTATATATAATAGGAGAATAAAGAATAATCCCAAGGGAGAAAATTTGCTAGTAATAAGAGAAAACAATTTACAGATAACAATATTAAACAGTATGTTGATTGGTCTCTTTGGCATTTTCTATCACTTTGGGTTTTAAGAATTAACTAATGAGTAGAGAATAAAAGTATATACAATGTATACAGTATTTTAATTCCTATCTGGTGCTTTTATCTTAAAAACAGATAGGAAACAACTCTGCACGTTAGGTTTTTAAAGTTTCAAGGTTTTGCCATTTCCCACATCATAAATATGAAAAGGTTAGCCTCAACTACAATGAAATGTTTTGGATTGGCATTTTGCCTCTAACTTACAAAGTAAAGCTTGTTTTGTTTTCCTGAGTAGTCTTACCCCCTCCATTTCCAGTTTAATGGTCAGGGAAGCAGGTTTGGGCGCCTGGGTATTGCCTTACAACATACTATGGGTTATTCCATTCTGTCTTATTTTCCTTCTGTTCTTTAAAACTTAATCATTCCTTTTTTAACTTTCTTTTTTGTGCATCAAGAACAGCCTTCTTCTTCTCATTCAGTAAGCATTTGCTGTGCCTGTCACCACAGGCCACACCAAGAGGCTCTGGGCCTGTGGTGGGCCTGAGCCCATGCATGGCCTCTTGTCTGTGGGGACAGCGTGTGACAGCAGGCCAGCGTCTAGTGGGCAAGTGGGAGAACCCAGGGCTGCTGGCTTTGCATGTGCTGGATCTCCGTGCAGCCTAGGGCCAAAGCATGCATAGGATGGAAGGCACACAAGGGCTCTGGAGTCTCTGGGGTCAGCAATTAGCCTTTACAGTCATAGTTTTGGTATATGAAGAGTGGTTGAATTACAGTATTTCTGCTGTTTTAAATGGTAGGGGAGCATTTTAGAAATACAAAGAATTAAACAATACTTATATTGCTAATCTTTGGTTGCCCAGAAAAGCAATTCACTTCCTCACAAATACCTTACTGATGAAATAAGTGCTTCTTAGTGTTAGAGGACTCAGGGAGGTGACAGTGTCACTACTCACCAGCATTTGCATGCCAAGGCTGAAGAGCAGCCCTTTTCCATCACACAGAGCACAGCCACCTTTCCTCTCCCTCTGGAAAAGCTAGTGCCTGTGGCCACCGTTTCCCCGCTTTCCTCCCAGGGTGTTGTGGTTGGGCCCTGGGGAGCAGTTCATCATCCCACGGTGATTCCGGTTTGCAGAGCATGGCTTTACAGAGACTGGACAAGGTCTGTTGGTGTCTTTCAAGTGTTCAGAGTCAATTTTCTTTCTCTTTAATTTAAATTTAAGTGCCTCTCTGGGTATAAAACTAATATATGAAAGCGTAGTTCTGTGGGAATCTCAGCATTCACTTCTCATCCCCGTGTAAGCCCTTGATCTCCCTCTTTTTCCCTAACCTTGACCACACACCAGCCTGGCCATTCTGGTGTCAGGTGCTACTGTTCCCTAGTGATTTGTGCAGGTGACCCCTCTTCCGCCTTCACTGCCTGTTCACCCATTCTCTGCCCACTCCCTCTCCTCACCCCAAGAGAATTAGAATTCCTAAAAGTATTGAATTAACCACTAGATTGTAACCTGTAGGATTTTCCTAAGATTCCATACCCCCTGGACCTTCCACTAGGCCAATTTTGTCATATGGTATGAATTTGTAAGTTTTGTCCATTCCTAGTCTCAAGAACATTGTTTTAAGAAAATTCTGAGGTCTGTGCCCCTCTATACCCTGAATTGTCCTTGACCCTTAGGAAGTCCTCCATAACCTGGGAGGACCACTCTTTGCTCACTGCCCACACACCTGGCATCACCTTCCTGTAGTCCAGACTTCTCTTACCAAGCATAGCTTGCCTGGCTCTACCTGGCAGCTTCTTGAAGGGTTCTGTGTCTCCTTATTTGTATTATTTTTTTCCTTTCCATGCCATTTATCTACATCCTATCCCTCCTTCATAGCTAGATAAAAGATATTTAATGTATTCAAAAGTCTATTCCTCATTTATATTGGTTTTGTTTTATTTTGTTTGTAAACACTGATCACTTCATTGAATGATTACAGTCATTCTACTCTGATGACACATTAGTGTAGTATAAAATAATTCTTTGTTGTTAAATACTGGGACATGGCATTGTTGCATATGCATGCATACTCCTAAAAGCCACATGAGAGGGTGCTCTAGCAGTGAAGAACATGATTCCAGGCTGAGATGGATGGGGAGCCCGGACTGGAGCACACTGTGGGCCATGGGCCTGAAGCCCCACACAGGGAGTGGCTTTGGTCCCAAAGGGATAGAGCCCTAAACTGTGTGTGTGTGTGTGTGTGGTGTGTGTCTGTGTCTGTGTCTGTGTAAGGGGGTGTTGAGTGGAAGAAGTGGGAAATAGTTGCAGTGAGGATGTATTATTGCATTCTCTCCTTTTTAAAATGGGATATGTTTTTAAGATGCATTCTGAATCAAATCAGCTTATGTAAAAACTGAACCACTATTTTTAATAGTGCATCTGTGGGGAATATATTATTCTGAATTATGAAAACCCATCCTAAAAATATACTATTATAGGAAAACTGATTGCAAATCACAGCTACCCTGTTTTTAGAAATGAAGCATTATCCTGGTATTAAATTGCACAGAAGAATTAGGTCACCAATTCTATGTGTCTACCTTGTAGTTATAGAAAATATTAATATAAACAATGCATATGGGTGTGCATGTGTGGATAGTGAGTTGGTTGTGTCCTGTGTATTATTATATTTTCCCTGGTGTTAATCCCACCTCCCCTATTTACTGACTGTGAACTAGGCAAGCTCCTTAATAACTCTAAACTTCATTTTCTCCAGATGTAAAATAGATACAGTAGTAGTCCCTGACTCACAGACTTGCTGTGATGCTTAAGTGACAGAGTGCTAGTAAAGCACTTGGCCCAGTGCCTGGCACAGGGCAAATTTCAAACACTTACTGTTACTATGACTTCTACTACAACTACTACTACTTCTGTGGCTGCTGTAGTTTTACCATTGTTTTCTTCTTTTCCTCAGTGAAGTCTCACCTTATTTAAAAGTTCATCCTCAAATCCCCCATCTCGTTCCTTGTTTTGTTTTTTCATACCTCTTATCACCATCAAATTTACATAGATTTTTCTTCTTTGTATTGTGTTGTCTTGTCCTCTCACCAGAGAGTAAGCTCTACAAAGGCAGGGATTTTTCCATGTGTGGTTCACTGCTGTATCTGTGGTGCTTAGAACAGCACCAGGGCCTCATGAGTTGCTCTATAAATACTTGAGTGAACAATAAGAATATTTAAAAATGATTAAATGATAGTTTTGCAAATGTTATGAGTCAGTGAGTCTGAAACAAAGCATGAAAGTAAAATAAAATGAGAGAAACTTCCATTTCAAAAGACATCACAACTTTAGAAGGGTTTTAAATGTTGAGTGTATTTTAAATTTATGTATAAATAGAGAGCAAAAAATAGTTGAGAAAAGGCTTTAAAAATTATTTTCCCACATTTAGTCTCAGTCTCCTTTTTCCCTTGACACAAATAAGGAAAAATGAATGGGCTATCTTTTTACATCTTCATGTTAATGTTCTCTGGTGATTTCTCATGTCCCTTTTTACCCCTTAACTTCTGAGTAGCAGTTAAGCTTCTAGCACAGCTGGATCTGGCTTGTGTAAGCAAACCCACAGAGCATTGCCATGTCATTCACCATGGAAGGTACAACATTGTTTCAAACAGCAAAGCTGTTTCTGGCTCAACTGATGGTTTACTATGCTTTGACACTGAAATAGAAAGTGGTGCTTAAAATAACTCCTTTGAAAAAATGTAGTAATATTGCTTCATTGCTTATTCACCATATTTTTTACATTTCTTTATTACCCAGCCCCCTGACCCTCAAATTCTATGTAGTTTAAATCTAAAAAAGTTTTCAATAGTGGTTTGGAGATTATCCTGAAAGATAAATTACTTTTAAGAAATATCCCTGACAAGTCCCCTGATCATTAAATTAATAGCACTGAAAGCAGAGATAAGTAAAAATAATGGCAAGATTAGAGTTTTGTGACAGGTTGTAGAGTCATTGTGATTCTCATGGTCTCATGAAATCACTCCTTTACCCCTCATTTTGTTTTCATATTGTGGTATTGATTTATGTAAAATCTGCCTTCATATAGAAGTTTGAGGATAAACTATGAATAAAACTGATTATGTAGCACCTCATTCTTAGGAACTTCAGGTAACTTTTTTTGTTACTTAGTTCTTAATATATTTTCTGCTCTCTTTAAGGTAATTAAGACTAGTTTTCATAGGGAAAACTAAAACAGAAATAGTTGGAGCTTTTCACAAATGGAAGTTCTGGGTCACTGGGGATGGTAGATTTGGAGGTGTCATGGCAGTGTCAACAGCTGGCATTGACAGAGGTACAGGGTATTGGTGTTAACCTGTCCAAATTGCACTTGTACCTCCCTGGGCAATGAGTCTCAGAAGCAACAGTAACAACTTCAGGTAGGTAAAGCAGGTAGCAACGTCTCATTTTACTTTAGAGAACTTCCAGGGAAGGTCATTTTCTCAGGCAATTTTAAGAACACAAAGAAGGTTATTTACACATATCCTGTGATTTAAGACCTTGTCTTACTGTAATAAATCTTAAAGAAAGGGATGTTATTTTGGATAAAAGAAATGCTGAAACTTGAAATATTGGCACTCACTAGTTTTCCAGATCTTCCATTTTTCAAACGATCATAAATATGCCAGTGTACCAAGCTAAGCTTTGTCCATCATGAAGTCATGGAGGAACTAAGTGGTTCTACTTACCATAAAAAGGTACCATTTCCCAAATATGTGTGCAAATTCTGACTTGTCTATCTTCCTCCAGTGTGGGTTTCAAGACTAGTAAACTTCTACCACATTCCAGTTCTCAAAGATCCCAGTTTCCTAGTCCAACTCTTCCTTATTTCATTACCAATCATCCTCCCCCCAACCTCCCTCTTTTCACTAAACTTGTATGTTTTCTGACTACATTCCTGACACTGTGCTGGATATTCAGGGTTGAGGAAATACACAAGTCTTCACAAAATGTACTCATTCTTTTGTCATCTGTTCTTACTGTGATGTTTCTAGGTGTATTTTCTAAAGACTTGTGCCTTTCTTTAATCAACGTGTTTTGAGTTTTGCTGACTTTTATTTGCAGAATTTTGAGTCTTTTCAAAAATTATTTCCTATTTTTAGTTGATGTTATCTTTTTCTTCATCTCTTTGAGATGTATTTTAAAGTCAGTGTTAAAGAGATATTAAAACATATAACACATTCTGAAAATGACTTTAAAATATTATTTTTATTTCCTCTGGAGTAAATTCTTCCTTTAATTGTAGTTCTTACTGGTTCTCTTTTTAACATTAATATTCAAATTTAACAAATTTGGTTTGCAGGCCCAAAGTAAACAAAAGCCTCCCCTTCCTGTTTATCCTTATCTCTATTGTTAATGGTTTTGTGGTTGCCACCACCCAGCCTCTGAACAATTTTAGTCCAGAACCAGTTCTGTATTGGTGGCTTAGAGATCCCATCCAGCTGTGATATTAGGTCTATTCAATGACAGGTGTCCTGCATCTTGGAGTAGACCCGCACACGAAGCTTTGCCTGCTGCCATATGCTTCTCTTTGTAGACACTTGGCTGTATATTAAAACAAAAAATTCGTAGTTTCAGACATTCAAAAGTAGGATTTTTCATCTTCCTTTTAAGAATTGGGAAATTCTGCCCCAGTCCTGGGATTAAGTAGTAAGCCTGGCTGAAGGGACCCTCCTCACTAGGTACTTCTATTCCTATCCACCCATTACCCACAAGAGCTTAAATTCTGCCACTGCCTGCCTTTGATCCAATAGGTCTACAGCTTTAACCTCACTGCTTGATGGTCAGTAGCTTCTGTTTTGAGTCAGGACTATACAGCTATGTATTTTTAATTTTCTTCTCTTAAATTTCATCATTGCTGTGCTTAGACTGGCATGGATACAGAGTTGTGGCCTTAAAATATGGCCACATATTTTACCATGTTAACTTGAATTGTTTAAGCTAAGGTGTTTGAATTTCATCTGAAAGCTATGGGGAGCCATTACATTTTTAGAAGAATGTGACTTAAGTTTTACATTTTAGAAAGATAATTCTGGTAGCATGATTGAAAGGCTAGTAGGAGGTTAAGAGAACTATTTGGAGAATATTGCCTAAATGCTAAAGGGTCATAAGAGACCCAAGGTGTGAAGTGAGATTTATAAAGGATGTTAGGGTTACCAGGAGCAGTTGCTGTATATTGGGCAGTATATCCAGTGATACCTGAGTGCTGTTTACCTTCAGAACCAGCCTTGTTTCGGACTGTATTGCTCAGTGGCTGTTTGGAATAGAAGATGGAGCTTTGTTTCCCTCACTTCTCCTGATCCTCAAATCAGTCAAATTGATGTTTGCTGGATACAAATGTGATATCCCCAATTACATGAAGAGTAAGGGCTGGAAAGGACTTTGTTTAGGAAAAAGAAACTGAGGTTTAGAGAGGCTGATTTATTGGTTATTGACAAAATGAAGACTAGAGACCTAGTGTTTTAATTAATTGTCAACAATAACTTGCTTTGTCAATTTCTTATTTCTCTTTTACCAGTCACACACACACAAGCATCTTTTCCCCACCCAAGGAAATTACTGTCAAAACAAGTTAGTATTTTTCTGCCTCTGAGAACTCAAGTTGTCCGTCTTTGTTTTTTGTTTTTTAGCTAAACTCCACCTTGATTGCTGATTATTTTCCCCTTTACTTTGGAATCCGTTTCCTTTTGTTTTCACTTTCTCTGTTGGCCTAAAGTGTAGTAGGTAGTCATTCTCTCTACCCTCCTGTGTTCCATGTACCTGTCTCACATCTGATCACAGATCTCAAGGAAATGGACAGTGACCTACACTGCAGCAAGTATCAGTGTGGGCAATATTCAAAAGAAAATAAGGCATAGATTCTGTTCAGTATGAACTTTGTTTTCCTGTAAAATCTAAATTTTGTACTTCACAGCAGTTTCAGTGTGGAAAAAAAACAAAAACAGCATTTATTTTTTTCTCATTTTGAAAGTATGTGACTAGTAACTTCTTGTATCCCTTTTTTGTTATAGAGAGATATTTAAAAATAATATTTAATACCTCTAAACAAATACTAAGAGCATTAGTAACAGCAGTGCTATTAATATTAATGTTTTCCTCTTAGGGAATAACACATCTTGCTAAATTGCCTTAATTTTATTTTAGCATTGGGTTTGTTATATCCTTTTGTTGTGGAAATAGTTCCTCATTAGAACTAACACATGAAATTTAGAAAAGGGCATCTAGAGAGGAAGGAACAATTTTGAAATCACTGTCTTTTCTGAGAATGTCTAACGTCTTTGATGATACTGAAATACTCTGCTCTTATATTATTCATTCGCTTAAAAAATTCACTGAATGCCTATGACGTGACAGACCATGGGCTAGGCACACAGTGGGAAACAGGATGGAGAGTCTCTGTTACTAACTTTGCCTCTGAAATGCATGGTTGCTTTTATGCTTGTCTTCTTTTCAATAGAATGAGCTGCTCCAAACAAAGCAGATTAATCAAATTTTTCTTCAACTCTTTCAGTTGAAGACACTTTCATTTTGTTAATTTAGCACTTAATCAGACTTATATGAGGGTGTGCCTCATTCAAGTGTTCTGGACTCCTAATGAGCCAGTTTATGATCTTCCTATTCATATCGTTTATTATTTTACAAAGCTTTAGTCATTGTACCCACTTCCTGTCTTAGAGTTTACGAACCAAACTTTATACTTTTTCAAAAAACTCTCTTTTCATGTGATAACTCCTCTGTTTCTTTGAACATTTTCCTTCTCTGGGTATTCTTTGAGTTCCAGGGGACTTTGTTAAAGTACAGTTACCAGGACTTAACAGCCTTCCAAGGGTGAAAGAATCATAGTGTTTTACATTTTCTTGGCCTTTTAGTGTCAAACCAAAGCCTGGTGTCTTCAGGAAATATTTAGAACTCTGAGGACATCGGTCCAATCATTCTTTTCCCTCCTGTCTTAAAAGCATTATCTGATTGTGATATTGGTCCAGTTTGAAGTGTCTTGACATTTTTCAAGCCCTTTAGGCAACTCCATTAGATCTTACAGTTTAAGATTTCTAATGTGACTTTCCACTTTTCCGGAAAAACAATGGCAATTTTGTAAATTTTCATAGGATATCTCTTTTCTAAGATTGTTTTCAAAGCATTGAATAAGGACAGTCCCTAAACTAGCCACTGATACAATCTTTTTGTATTTTGCTCTTCCATCTTGTATGTTTTTATTCCCACTTTTAATATTCTGTCTGGAAGTTCCTGATTGTGGTGTGGTGAGGGGGATCTGAAGATGGAGCAAAGAGCCCATTGTTAGTGCTTTAAGATTCTCCCAGTGGCACAGTTATTGTTATTACTTTGCTAAACACACTTTGTTTTGGTATTTGCTGAGGCCTTTGGCAATCTGAATGATTTCTATCTACAGATTTCCCTCTTACTCTCCCTTGCCATATGCTTATATGTCCCTTAAATAATTTTGCCAAAGTAATGAGGAAATATCAACTCTCATAAAGCCATAGTCATAGTGTGACTATTTTATAACTGGAATTTTGTCTCTCTTTATCCCCTTCACCTATTTTACCCATTTCCTCCATTCCCTCTCCTATGGCAACCACCAATTTGTTCTCTGTATTTATGACTCTGTCTCTGAGGTTTTGTTTGTTTTAATTTTTAGATTCCACATATAAGTGATATCATATGGTATTTGTCTTTCTCTGTACTATTTCACTTAGCAAAATACTCTCTAGCTACACCTATATTGTTGCAAATGGCAAGATTCATTCATTTTTATGACTGAATAATATTTCATTGTGTATATACTGTTGACCCTTAAAAAGAGTGCAGGGGTTAGGGGTGCCAACCCACAA
Organism: Smutsia gigantea; assembly: GCA_032199065.1. Classification (NCBI taxonomy): domain Eukaryota; kingdom Metazoa; phylum Chordata; class Mammalia; order Pholidota; family Manidae; genus Smutsia; species Smutsia gigantea. The sequence goes on along the minus strand of JAVSCE010021262.1, from coordinate 131,624 downwards.
TGTAGTTGAAAATTTGCATATAACTTTTCACTCCCCCAAAATTTAACTACTAATTGCCTTTTGTTGACTAGAATCCTTACTGATAGCATAAACAATTAACATATCTTGTATATATATTATATACTGTCTTATTACAATAAGCTTTGCTAGAGAAAAGATTTTTCAAATAGACACAAATCTCCAAAACAGTTTTCAATATATTCATTGAAAAATATCTATGAATAAGTGGACCCATGTAGTTCAAACCCATGTTGTTCAAGGGTCAACTGTTTACACAGTTTCTTTATCCATTCATCCATCAATGGACACTTAGGTTGTTTCCCTATCTTGGCTATTGTTAATAATTATACAGTGAATATTGAGGTGCATATATGTCTTGCAAATGAGTTTCAGCTCCAGGCAAGTTCACTATAGATTCACTGTGACCAAAGAAATTTACAGCAAAGGGTTCTTGGGGTGAAAAGGTTATACCCAACTTTATTTCCAGGTGGCAGGTCAGTCACTAAAATCCTGTTCACTCAGTGCGAGTCTGTGTTATCACTGCTGCTTCGGATGCAGCAAGCCGGTCTCTACCTCTGGGCCTCTCTGCACAGCCGTCCCGCACAGACGTCCTCTGGGCCTCTCTGTAGAGCCATCCCGCACAGCCTTCCTCCGGGCCTCTGTCTTCAGCACTGCCACCACTCCAGCCCTCCTCTCCGCTCTTCTACATACTTGCAGCCCCGCCACCTAGTCCCTGGCCAAGCACTGGGTGGAACTCCTTACATTAACACAATAATGTCTTATTGCCTAAAGGTGTGGAACCAGTAGCATAGCAACAGGCCAGTTACATTTAAGTTCAGTGAGGATCCTGGCCACAGGAACCCCACTTTATCCACAATATAACTTTCAAGTTAGTATTTTTGTTTTCTTTGGATAAATATGCAGAAGTGGAATTGCTGTATCATATGGTAATTGTATTTTTAATATTTTGAGGAACCTCCCTACTGATAATTGTTCTAGTTCTGTGAAAAATGCCGTTGGAATTTTGATAATGGATTGCATTAAATCTATAGATTTCATTGGGGAGTATGGACATTTTAACAATAATTCTTCCAATTCATGAGCACAAAATATCTTTTCACTTATTTTTGTTGTCCTCAATTTCTTTCATTAATGGCTTGTAGTTTTCAGTATATAGGTCTTTCACCTCCTTATGAAATGTATTTCTAGGTATTTTATTCTTTTTGATGCAATTATAAATGGGATTATTTTCTTAATTTCTCTTTCTGATAGTATGTTATTAGCTTATAGAAATGCAACAGATTTTTATATATTAAGCTTGTATCATGGAACTTTACTGAATTTGTTGTTTAAAAGTTTTTTGGTAGAGTCTTCAGGGTTTTCTATATGTATATTATTATGTCATCTGCAAGTAATGACAATTTTACTACTTCTTTTCCAATTTGGATGCTTTTTATTTCTTTTTCTTGCCTAAATGCTCTGGCTAGGACTCCGATATTATGTTAAATAACTGGTGAGAGGGGACATTCTTGTCTTATTCCTGATTTTAGAGGAAAATCTGTCAGCTTTTCACTGTTGAGTATGATGTTAGCTGGGGATTGTCACATATGGCCTTTATCACGTTGAGGTACATTACCTATGTACCCACTTGGTTGAGTTTTTGTCATAATGGATATTGAATTTTGTCAAATGCTTTTGCTGCATCTATTGAGATAATCATATGATACTTATCCTTTGTTCTGTTAATGTGGTGTATCACATTGATCTGTGGGTGTTAAACTATCCTTGCATCCCTAGCCTAACTCCCACTTGATCATGGCATGTAATCATTTTAATGATCATTAAAATCCAGTTTGCTAATTTGGTTTTGGTAATAATTTGTTGAGGATTTTGCATCCATGTTCATCACAGATATTGTCCTGGTTTTATGTTTTTGTTTGTTCGTGTTTTTGTTAATTTTTTATTTTTATTTTTCAATGCTCTTCTCTGGTTTTGGTATCAAGATAATGCTAATCTCATAAAATGTATTTGGAAGAGTCTGAGAAGTATTGGTATTAATTCTTCTTTGAATGTCTGGTGAATTCACCATGAAGCCATCTGGTCTTCTAGATTTTGTTTGTTGAGAGATTTTTGATTAGTGACTCAGTCTCCTGGCTCAAAATCAGTCTTTGTACATTGTAGTTTTCTAGGAATTTATTCATTTCTTCTAGATTGACCAGTTTGTTGGTGTTTAATTGCTCATAATAATTTCTTGTGATCCTTTGTTTTTCTGTGGTATCAATTGTAACATCTCTTTCATTTCTGATTTTATTTAAGTGTTCGCTCTTTTTTTCTTAGTGTAGCTAAAGTTTTATGAATTTTGTTTATCTTTTCAAAGAAACAGCTCTTAGTTTCATTGATCATTTCTTTGTCTTATTAGTCTCTATTTCATTTATTTCTGCTCTGATCTTTGTTATTTCCTTTCTTCTGCTAACTTTGGGCTTCATTTGTTCTTCTTTTTCTAGTTTCTTGAGGTGCAAAATTAAGTTGTTTATTTGAGACTTATGTTTCTTGAGGTAAACACTTATCACTAACTGCCTTCTTTGACCTGCTTTTGCTGCATCCCATCCATTTTGATATGCTACATTTCCATTTTCACTTGTCTGAAGGTATTTTTTTATTTCTCTTCTGATTTCTTCTTTGACCCATTGGTTATTCCATAGCTTGTTGATTAATCTCACATATTTGTGTATTTTTAAGTTTTTTTCATATGATCAATTTTCTAGTTTTGTATTATTGCTGCTGGAGAAGATATGATTTCAATCATCTTAAATTCACTAAGACTTTTTTTTTGGCCTGACATGTGATCTATCTTGGAGTGGGCTTTTCTTCTTTAAGCACATTCTAAAATACTGAAAGTCTGTCACTATGACTCTATTTAAAACATTCTTAACCTTTCTTTTGCCTTGGACTCCTTCAGCAGTCTGGTGAAGGTTATGGTATTCTCAGAATAAGGTTCTTAAAAGTACAAAGCAAGTGGGATTACAAAGCAAACTGATTATATTCATGTGTTAATATTATAATATTTAAAAGCCAGGCTTGTGATAAGTGATCCTTTAAGACCTTTGCAGCAATTATGACATAGTAAAAGAATGTCTGTTGTCTCCTTTGTGAAGTCTCACATAGTGCTGTTACTACTGAGGACTGTTACTTACGAACAAAATTGAAGGAAATTCTACAGTTCAAATAGAATTTAGTGAAAATAAAGATGTATATTTTTCTCATTCAAATTCATGTGCCTCCTTAAATTTTATCCATGGACACTTGGTTAAGTATCCCAGGGTAATTAGTTTCTTAAGATAAGCTTACTTGTTATTTCTGTTTATCTGTAAAGAATCTCTACAAGTTTTGCTCTACAGAAATTAGATAGTTACTTGTGGTGCCATTTATCATAGAAGTAATGACAGTTTTTCTATGTTTATCACCAACTGATATACCTCTGTAAAATGGACAGGATAAAGATGTCTGATGTGGCTGATTTGTAATAATTGGAGTCACAAAGTCTTTTTAAATTAAAATTTTCCATAAAACCAGAATACTTAATTTTGTTTGTTTGTTTTGAGTTATAACCTATCTTAACTGATAAAAGTTTTAAGGAATGGTATTAGAGATTCTTAGAGGGTAGAGAAAATGGCACAGAATTGTAACCAAGGAGTTATCACTGAAGTGGGGATACTAGGAGGGAACCAACATTTCTGAAATAAAGATTCGCAAACTGAAGGAATGTCCTTAGGACAGTGGATATTTCTTTTGGCATCAGTATATGGGAAGAGGTAGAAGATTTGGTAAAGCATTACAGTGCAGTTGACCTTCCAGGGCAGGATTTGTGCTCTTAAAGACAGCAAAAACTTTCATAAAGCTCTAAGAGTAGAGCTCCTTTTCTACTCTGTTGAGTAACATTTCAATTTGCCTTTGTGGATAAAAATGTAGACTCATGAAAAAAATCAATACCAGTCATTCATCAAATATTCAACAAGTATTTTCATGTCCTTCTATTTACTAAGCAATAAGGACGACAGATTGAAAACCCTGGTCCTCCACAGAATGCAAAGTGGACAGACAGATAAAAGCATTGTGCCATGGCAACGACTCTCATCAGAGTCACTTGGGAGTATGATACATTTAGGGGTTGTTACCTTGTCCTGTATAATGGAAGTTCTGATTCCCTATGGGAGTCCTTAAGTCTACTTTTAATGTTTCAAAAAACTTAATGGGAACTACATATTAACTTACATTGAGTGTGCAACGACAAAGGTGTCACATCTGTTTAGTCTGGCAAGAATTCATCACTGTAGTGGTGTAATAACCTTGTGATTATTTGGTGTTCCAAACTGTAATTATAAATGCTTTTGAACAAAGATATAATTGCAGTAGAATAAGGAAAGATCATATAAAATCAGGCTTACCAATGGATGGAATAAAAGTTTCTGAGTTGGGCCTTGACTGAAGGGAACAAACAGAGCTGAGACTGGGAGTGCACTATGCAGCGAGAAGGCCCAGTTGAAATGGTGTCACTCCTCTGTTCCAGAACCTTGTTGGCTCCCTAGTGCCTGCTAAACAAACTGCAGACTGGCATATAAAGCCTACTCCAGAATGGCTTCTCATGGAATTTACAAAATTAATTCCTTCTGTTTCCTTTCCTTTTCTCCATCTTAACTGGAGACTCCTTATTTCCCAACATGGCCAGTCCATTTGTCTCTTCTTTTGCTCATGTTGACCCATCCATTAGAACGTGTCACATCCCCCCGTCTCCACCCTCTCACTAGGCTATCTTCCCTGAGCCTTTCTTTGATGTGTGCTTGTCATTTCCCCTTCAAGTCTGTCCCTAACTTTGCGACACACACATGCTTTTTCACCGTCTCAGCCATGCTTCTCTTTATCACTATTAAATACATTTTGTAGCCTCTTCAAGCTTCCTTCTGGTCTATACCCATAAGTCAGGCATGGAGGATGATAGGGGTCTGTTTCCCTCCACCTTTGTGTTTCCTCTTATGAGGACCTGTTGCCCTGCTGCTCATGGAAGGTGCTCCTCACACAGAGATGCACCTAGATCCTCTCAAGGAGGCTCTTCCTGCCCACTGAGCTCCAGTTCTGGATCCATACCTGCTTTATTTTATCATGACTGTGTTAAGACACATTTGCTTCTTTTCCCAGCTGCTAAGTCAGTGTCAGCTCTGCTGGACTTCTGCTAACTGGGGAAGACTGATTCACAGTGAAAAGCAATGTTTTATTATTGCTCTTGCTGATTAATAACTTTTGCTTGCAGATTCAAAGTCTTGAGGGGCAGGCAATAGTGCGGCTGCTTGTGTGGTCTTAGGCATTTCCAGCTTACTGGTATCGTAAGCCTCTTGTGTCTCTGGGAGGTCAAACGTGAGAGGAAGTATTCTTCTGGCCTCTGGTTATCTGTTCCCACATACAGTTCTTCTGCAGCAACAATCTCTTTTTCTGAGACAACATGTGTATTCAGGAAATTCACTGAGATTTTAGAAGTGGAATTTGCTTCATGTGTGAAGTTCACTCCATTTTTAATTTTATAATAAGGTCACTGGGAAATTACATACCCAGACTTCAGATTTCATGCCATCTTATTCATTCAAGTAATATTTCTTTAGAACCTTGTATGTGACAGGCACTCTGCTAAGTGGTAGGAAGCATGAGGAGAAAAAGAAAAGTAAACAAACCTGCCATCAGGGAGTGCCCTGGCTGGCTAAACAAATGAACACATGAGCACTTGAGTCAAATGAGCTGAACCCTCTGAAGAGATGCATGCTGGGAGGGAATGAAGCAATAGGAACCATGTGCTTTAGATGGCAAGGTCTGGGAAGGCCTCTTGGGGGAAGAAATGAAGGAGTGAGCCATGCAAATACCTGGGGCAGAATGTTCTGAGCAAATGTCCAGGCCCTGAGATAGGGCTTCTGGAGCCCTGGGGGACCAGTGCAGCTGGTGTGGAGGCAGTGAGGGGTGAGGCTGTAGAGGCCACGTCACAGGCGACTAGAACCTTAAGGGCCTGGAGTGACAAACAGCGTATATTACAAATAATTTGCCTATCTTTAGATTCTTCCGTATATTTTTCTTTTTGGTTCAACTGAAAAGCCTGAAAGAAGTTAGGCCTTATTCATCAATTTGTGATGAAATTCTCTTCTGCTGTTTTTGAAATTCCTTACTAAAGTTGTTATTCAAATAAGTTTTTCCAATTTATTTATACTTTAGAAGATAATAGTTCTCTTAACATTTGTAGAATAGTTAAATATTTCATTTCATTTGTTATTAAATAAGCAGAACTTTTCTTCAAATGGCTTTTCATTTGCAAATTTCATGTGCATTTTGACATATGTGCTATTCTCTGGAATTTAGTGGTGAGCAGAAATAGTCAAGACCCATGCCCCTATGTAGCTTAGACTAGTGGCAAGTGTGTGTGTGTGTGTTGGGGGTGGGGGGAGGAGGTTTATTCACCTCAGCTTTTAGTAGATTCCAGAATTTTTTAAATGTGCTTTTTCTTTAATCAGCATTTTGAGATAAATGTGCAGTATGTAAAGAGAGAGTACAAGGGAGAACCTGGAGTAGTTCAGGTAAACTACAGGAACAGGCCACCTTTTTGTGACCAGAGCCATCTCCCTTGCTCTAGACTCCAAATTTAAATTTAAAGCCAAAGTTTGGGGTAAGGTTCTCATTATGAGAAAGAACTAGTCCTTGGACATCAGCATAAGAGATTCAGGTTAAAGGCAAAAATGAGTTTGAGCACTAAAAACCTCCTTAAGTGAGGCAGTGGACCTCACCTATCTCAGGGAACATATGAGCTTTTAAGTTTAGGGGCTGGAGTGTTAATTTGCTAAGCTTCCTTAGAAAAGAATCACATTTGACATTTCTGACCTCAAATATTTAGTTTTGGTGATCATTTTTAGTAGACAAAAATGGGAGCGCTCTAGTCCCCACCATATGACAAACACTGTGCTAAATGGACACAGTTCAATTTCTCTTGTAATAATCTAATATAAATAACATTTTCATTGTTACTGTTATTAATACATTTTCCTCATTCTACTTGGTTAGGATGCCTTCCTCCATCTCAATTTTCATGTGATTATAAAATGGAAATGTATTAATAATAACTGTGAAGAAGTAAAAGGGCTTTAAGACAGTGGAATTATCATTATTATTTGCTTTTTTTGATGTGAAGCCTAGCACAGTAAGCCCGGCCTGCTATGATAATAGTCTGATACAATTAAAACCCTTCTAGAATTCACATTCCAAACTGTAGGTTTTGCAAAATTGCAGGGCAAGTTTTCAGTTTCTGTATCTGGGTCCCACACAGACCTTCAGGAGACCAGTCCTAATTTTCTTTTTGTTTGAAGAAAGGCCATGATTTACTACTCATATATAAATGAGGTTAATTCTGAGATATCTATTAATGTCTTTGAATGTTGATAAGAGCAAGTTGCTTTATATTTGAACTTAAATTTACTATTTTCCTTTGATTTTAAATCTTTCTCTGGGTCTTTAAGGCTTCACTACTCTCCTCTGAGACTGTCCTGACTGCGCCTCACATATAAATAGAACCCACTACAAGGTGTTTGGATATTTCAGTAACTCATAACTCCTATACCCACTTCATTAATTATGGTCTGAGATGGCTCTCCTTTACTCTGAATTCTGCATCTTTATATAAATTAACTGTTTAACATTTGTCATAGTTGTTATATTAAAGCCTTGAAATTTATATAGTTTTATCTATCTTGCTCTTTGAAATTATATCTATTGTAATACTATAAATTATCAACCTTTTTTATCATTATGATAGCCCCCATTCTACTTGTTTTTGTATGTTATTTTGATATTTGTATATTTGACAGTTAAATTCCTCATTACTCTACATGCTATCTTCATTCATTCAACAAATACTTTCCAAGCAATGCTTCAGGCATGGGGGATACTATAAAGAACAAGATAAAATCCCTGCCCTAAGGGTGCTCACTTTTTAATGGATAAATAATAAATTAAACATGAAATATTACAACAAAGAAGAAATAAAGTAACATGAAGGCATGAATAAACATAGAGATAAGCATTGGGTTTTTTTTAGATAGAGAGGAAGGCAAAGGCCTTTCTGAGAGGTGACATTTGAAAAGAGATGAGGAAGGAGACAGGGAGCAAGATGGTAAAGGAAGAGCACATGCACACAGAAGGGACACAAGCTAAATACTACAGCCCAATGTTTAGCTGAGCTTGAGATGTAGGATCATTGGTGAGAGAAAACTGTGGTAGGTGAAGAGGTGAAGAAGTTCCTGGAAGTCATGTGTAAGAAGGACCATGTACTTGAACTAGTTAGAAGCTACTTAGTGCAGTAGTTCCAGTGAAGAGTGGTGGCAGCTTAAATAGGGTGCTAGAGATGGAACCATGAGAAGAGCTAGGTTTCTAACACTGTGAAGGACTGGGGTCAGCCATGGACTCCTAGGTTTTTGTTTTGAGCCATAGGTAAATAGGTGCCTTTTATGGAGAGGAAGGGGCCAAGGGAAGAACTTTGGCAAGAACATCAACAATTTTGTTTGGCCCCAGCTCAATGTGAGGTGATATTAGAAATGTCAAGAAGACAGAAAGAAGTGAGGCTGCTGCTCAGGGCAAGGCGGGCACAAAGATAAGCAGGCCTGTGGGGTCACGTGGTATTTGAGATGGTGATTGGAGGCCTTGGACTCAGTGAGATGCCTGCAGAGTGGGTGGGGAGGAGAAAGGGCCAACACTCAGCTTCTTGGTTGGACTAGCACGGCAGGGTGACACTGAAGCCTGGAGAGTTGCTGCAAATCAAGTGGGAAGAGAACTAAAAAAAAGTGGTGTTTCAGAAGCCAAGTGAAGAAGGTGTTTCTAGAAGGGGAAGTAGGGAGGTATTTTGTAGGCTTGGGTTTTTTTTTTTTTATCAGTTTTATTTTTTGTTCTTATTAGGTAAAATGGGTTTCTACTGTTAACTGAGTCTTTGTACCTCTGAAGATGCAGCTCTGTTCATGACTGTAAACATACTCCACATTCACCCTGTGGTACTGAGGAAATACAGAAAAAATAATGATAAAATTAAAAAAAAATTACTCAATCTTGGTTCCTACATATAACTGCAGTTTAATTTAGTTAGGGGTCAGAAAGCTTTTTCTGTAAAAGGCCAGATAATAAATATTTTCATTTTTGTGGAAAATATGTTCTGTGTCACAACTACTGAACTGTGCTGTTACAGAGTGAAAGCAATCATAGAAAACACATAAATGAATGAATGTGGCTGTGTTCCTATAAAACTTTATTATGAAAACAGGCATAGGGACAGATTTGGCACATGGGCTGTATGTAACTTTCCTGACCCCTGATGTTTTGGTGTATTTCATAGTCATACTTGCAACCATTAGGATTTTATCAGACTACAAAGTAGTAGTCCTTTCTTAAAAGAGGAAGTAGTTCATTTGTTACTCTATATTATGAAACACTGTGAATAATTAGATTTTATTGGCTAATCTTATTCCCCAGCATTATGATTATCAAACATATACTTCATTCTTGATGGAGTTACTTAAAATCTTCACATATGCAACTGTACTCCCCTCACCCCATTCCCGTGCCTCTTTTACTTTCTTCAGCCTAACTGCTGTTGGTTCTTTTCTATGATTTATGCCCTCTGAATACGAACCTATTAATTGTCTAGATTGGATTTCCTAGCATAAGTAAAAGCTTTTCTGTTGTTCATAGTCTCATATCTTATGTTCCAATGATTGAGGACTTTGGGTCCACTGTGAATATTTAACATTTACCACACATATGTCGCTCTACCACTTGCTTCAGCCTCTGTGCCTCAGTTTTATTGCTTACTTATTCTTAGGATTAAATACTATATATACATATGCAAAATTCTTAGAATAATATCTTTCCTATACTGAGTACTCAGTGCTAGCTTTTCTTTCATGTAGCTATTTAGATGGTATGTATATAAATTAAAAAATGGACAAGAGGAAAAAAAATTCAGACTTGACTGATCCCATCAAAAAGACTGCAAATAATACTGGATATGAATTTGTACATAAAAAATATTTAAATACTGACTTGACAGGTACTTAGTAAGAATCTTAAAGGTCATCTAGTTTGGGGTTTCTTGATCTAAGATCCATGATTTCTTAGAAATTATATAGATAACACTGTATGCTTATGTACATGTGTGTGCACATGCATACACAGTTAAACATATGGGCATTTCTGTTTCCCGTCAGAGTGTTTGAGGCTTTCATAAGATCCTCACAGAGTCTGAGTCTTAGAAAGGCTGAGCTATGCTTTCATAGTGAGCACCATGTCAAGAAAAGAATCTTGCTTTCAGTCCCAGCTCTGCTGCTCTTGACATTTAGTGTGACTTTTATCAAGTCATTATCTCTAACCTCAGGCCTAGGTTTCTTTTCCTCCTAAAACTGTTGCAAATATAAATGTTGCACAATACTTTGAGAAAGCTATAGCCAGGGAGAGCAGTTGAGTGGTCTGCTCAAGAGATAAAAGATACTACCTGGTAGTTCCAGAATGCTGACGCTCCATCTTCTGAGGCCTGCTCAGAGAACTGTCCTCCCAACACGGGGCACAGCTTTTCCTGAGACCAAAACGACCAGTACTAAGACCAAGCAACGGAGAAAGAATAGCCTTTTCAACAAATGGTGCCAGGACAACTTGATATCCATATCGAAACAATGAGTTCAGACCTCTAACCCACACCATACATAAAAATTAAGTGAAGCTGGATTGAAGACCTAAATGTAAGAAATAAACATTCATCTAACTCTGAAATAGATGACCTTTAAGATTCTTACTAACTACCTTAGAGTAAAATATAGGAGTAAATTTTCATACTCTTGGGTTAAACAAAGAATTCTAAGATAGTGACACCAAAAGCAGAAACAACAAAAGAAAATCTAGATGAATTAGTCCTTCACAGGACACCATTAAATGAAAAATACATATACACCTTAACATACACAATGTTATATCAGTTATATCTCAGTAAAGCTGGAACTGAAAAAAGGGAAAAGGCAAGTCATATATCTGATAAGAGATTTTTATCTAGAATATATAAAGAACTTTTACAACTCAATAATGTCAAGACAAATGATCCAACTTAAAAAATGGCAAAGGGTCTGAAAAGACCTCTCTAAATAAGACATACTGATGGCAAATAAGCACATGAAAAGATGCTCAATATCATTAATCATCAGGCAAATGAATATCAAAGGCACAATGAAAAAATGTGTATGCAATCACAAAAGATTCCTAACAAAGGAAATCTTGAGAAAGAGAAACAAATCTGAAGGCATCACGTGTCCTGCTTTCAAACTACAAAACTAGTAATCAAAACAGTATAGTATTGGAATAACCTCATCAGTAGATCAGAATAGAAAGCCCAAAAATAAACCCACATAGATGGTCAGTTACTTTATGATAAAGAAGGCAAGAATATACAATGGGGAAAAGACAGTCTCTTCAATATGTTGTTGGGAAAACTTGATAGCCACATGCAAAAGAATTAAACTGAACCACTCTCTTATACCGTACACAAAAATTAACTCAAATGGGTTAAAGACTGGAACTTAAGACCTGAAAGTGTAAAACTCCTAGAAGAAAACATAGGCAATAAGCTCCTTGACATCATTCTTGTTGATGATTTTTTGGATTTAGCAACAAAAGCAAAAATCAACAAGCAGGACTACATCAAACTGAAAAGCCTCACAGCAAAGGAAACTATAAACAAAATGAAAAGGCAACCTACGGAATGGGAGAAAATATTTGCAAATCATATATCTGATATGGAGTTAATATCCAAAAACTCATACAACTCAATAGCAAAAAGACAACTGATTTTAAAATGGTCAGACGAACTCAATAGACATTTTTTAAAGAAGACATACAGATGGCCCACAGATACATGAAAAGATGCTCTACATCACGAATCCTCAGAGAAATTCAAATCAAATCTGCAGTAAGATATCACCTCGCAATTGTTAGAATAGCTATTATCAAAACAACTAGAAAGAACAGGTGTTGGTGAGGATGAGGAAGAAAGGGAATCCTCGTGTATTATTGGTGGTACTATAAATTGGTAAAACTACAATGGAAAAAAGCATGGAGTTTCTTCAAAAATTAAAAATAGAACTATTGTATGATCTAGCAATTTCTAAGGAAACAAAAACACTAACTCAAAAAGATATCTCCACTCCCATGTTCATTGCAGCATTATATACAAAAGTCAAGATAATGTAAACAACCTAAGTAAGTGTCAAACTATAGGTGAATGAGTAAAGCAGGTGTCACACACACACACACACACACACACACACACACACACACACACACATGCATATACATACCATGCAATATTATTCAGGCACAAAAAAAAAAGGAAGTCCTGCCATTTGTGACAACATGTATGGACCTTGATGGTATTATGCTAAGTGAAATAAGTCAGACAAAGACAGATACCATATGATCTTTCTTATGTGTGGAATCTAAAAGAAAAAAGGAAAAAAAAAACCTTCCAAACTCACAGATACAGAGAACAATTTGGTGGTTGCCAGAGGCAGAGGGTAGGGAGTGGTGGGCAGTGGGTGAAATGGATAAAGGTGGTCAACTTCCAGTTATTAAATAAGTAAGTCATGGGATGTAATGTGCAGCATGGTGACTACACTTAATTATACTGTAGTGTATATTTGAAAATTACTAAGAGAGTAGATCTTGAAAGCTCTCAATACAAGAGAAAATTTTGTAGCTGTATAGTGATGGCTGTTAACTAGACTTATTGTAATCATTTCACAATATATACATATATTGAATCATCTTTTATAGCTGAAAGCAATACAATGTTATATGTCAATTATATCTCAATAATAAAAACCCCAATGAGCTACCACTTCACACCCACTAAGATATCTATAAACAAAAAGCAGCCTACAACAAGTGTGGGGTAATGTGTAGAGCAGTTGGAACCCTCGTTCATTGCTGGTGAAAATGTGAAATAGTACAACTTTGGAAAACAGTATGGCAATTCCTCAAAGCCTGAAACACAGTGTTAGAAAATGACTGATACATGTCCAAGAGAAATGAAAATACAGTATGTGAAAGAAGCCAGTCACAAAAGGCGACATATTATGATTCCATTGATAAAAATATATAGAATAGGTAAGTGCATAGGGGGATTGAATTAAAGATGGCGGCGTGAAAGGTGAGACAGAGGCTTCCTCCTAAAACCACATATAATATGAAAATATAACTAATACAACTACTCTTGAAAGAGCAACAGGAAAGAGGACTGCACCAAACTGCATACACCTGGAGACAAGAGCAGACCTCACAGAACAGGGTAATGTACTAAAGCTGTGGTCCTGTGGGATCCAAGCCATTCCCCCACCCCAGCTCACCAACTGGAGGAAGAGGAACGGAGCAGGGAGGGAGTGGAGATCTGGGACATCTGAATACCTAACTTCAGAGATCTGCTCTGGAAGCACAAACCTACATTTCATGGTGCTTGCATAATACTCTCGTAATTAGGGGCTTGGAAAGCTAAGACAGGCAGAATTCCTGGATAGACTGAGATTCCAGCTGCTTGGGATCCATACCTGGCTGCTCTGGGACAAAAGAAAGGCGGGCAGTCTGAGAGACTTCCTAACAAAGAAGCCCTTAGAAAGAGGGCTGCTAAAGGGGCAAGGATTGCACAAAGCTTACTGCTCAGGAGAAAGGACAGGTAGACAAAATTGTCCGGGTGCACTCTGCCCAGCAGATTGTGAGCTTTCACATTCTTCAGGTGCTCCAGCTCCCTGGCTGCCTACACAGCTCCAAGAACCCCTTCCGTGACAGGCAGACTACTGTGCCTTTCTCCTGGCCAGCCCCACTGGGCTTACAAACCGGGAAACCCTACCCTGGCATTAGGCCAGCCAGAGGGAAGATTTGGATACAGCAACTAAAAATGCAAAGCACAGAGGCTTATACCTGTGTGCCTGGCCCACTGGTTCAGGCAGTGGAGACAGGCATAGCAGCCTGGAAGCAGGAAACAGCTCTTTCCTCCACCCAGGTACCAATACCACTCCCCTGCAACCCCCGACATTGTTTCAGGGGCTGAACAGCTCCAGAGAGTAGAGCTTCTGGGCACTAGAGGGTGCCATACACAAATATGAAACACCAAAGGAGCCTGCTCCAGAGTAAAATTGTTAATACAACTCCTGAGAAAGATTTAAATGATATTAACCTCATGACTCTCCCTGAAAGGGAGTTCAAAATAAAAATCATTAACATGCTCATGGAGGTACAGAAAGATATTCAAGAACTCAGGAATGAATTACGGTTGGAGATCCAATCACTGAAGAGCACAAGGGACGGTATTAAAAGCAGATTGGATATGGTGGAGGAGACGATAAATGAAATAGAAATTAGAGAAGAGGAATACAAAGAAGCTGAGGCACAGAGAGAAAAAAGGATCTCAAAGAATGAAAGAATATTGAGAGAACTGTGTGACCAATCCAAACGGAACAATATTCTTATTATAGGGGTACCAGAAGAAGAAGAGAGAGAAAAAGGGACAGAAAGTGTCTTTGAGGAGGTGATTGCTGAAAACTTCCCCAATCTTGGGAAGGAGATAGTCTCTCAGGCCATGGAGTTGCACAGATCTCCCAACACAAGGGACCCAAGGAAGACAACATCAAGACATATAGTAATTAAAATGGCAAAGATCAAGGATAAGGACAGACTATTAAAAGCAGCAAGAGAGAAAAATAAGATCACATACAAAGGAAAGCCCATCAGGCTATCATCAGACTTCTCAGCAGAAACCTTACAGGCCAGAAGGGAGTGGCAAGATGTATTTAATGCAATGAAGCAGAAAGGCCTTGAACCAAGATTACTTTATCTGGCAAGGTTATCATTTAAATTTGAAGGAGGGATTAAACAATTCCCAGGTAAGCAAAAGCTAAGAAATTTCCCTCCCACAAACCATCTCTACAGTGTATTTTGGAGGGACTGCTATAGATGGACGTGTTCCTATAGTTTAATAGCTGTCACCAGAGGTAATAAAACCATAGTAAAGAAAGAACAGCTAATTACTAAAAATACAAAATTAAATTAACTATCCTCAAAGTCAATCAAGAGATAGACAAACAGTACAGAATATGACACCTAATATATAAAGAATGGAGGAGGAAGAAAAAAGAGGGAAAAGGAAAAGAACCTTTAGATTGTGTTTGTAATAGTATATTAAGTGAGTTAAGTTAGACTCTTAGATAGTAAGGAAGTTAACCTTGAACCTTTGGTAACCACTAATCTGAAGCCTGCAATTCCAATAAGTACATACCTCTCCATAATCATCCTAAATGTAGATGAACTGAATGCACCAATCAAAAGACATAGAGTCACTGAATGAATAAAAAAATGGGACACATCTATATGCTGCCTTCAAGAGACTCACTTTAAACCCAAAGACATACACAGACTAAAAGTGAAGGGATGGAAAAAGACATTTCATGCAACTAATAGGGAGAAAAAAGCAGGAGTTGCAGTACTTATATCAGACAAAATAGACTTCAAAACAAAGAAAATCACAAGAGACAAAGGAGGACATTACATAATGATAAAAGGGCCAGTCCAACAAGAAGATAAAACTATTATAAATATCTGTGCACCCAACACAGCATCACCTACATATGTGAAACAAATACTAACAGAATTAAAGGGGAAAATTGAATGCAATGCATTCATTTTAGGAGACTTCAACACACCACTCACTCTGAAGGACAGATCACCCAGACAGAAAATAAGTAAGGAGACAGAGGCACTAAACAACACATTAGAACAGATGGACCTAAAAGACATCTACAGAACTCCACACCAAAAGCAGTGGAATACACGTTCTTCTCCAGTGCACATGGAACATTTTCAAAAATAGATCATATACTAGGCCACAAAAAGAGCCTCGGTAAATTCAAAAAGATTGAAATCGTACCAACCAGCACCTCAGACCACAAAGGAATGAAACTAGAAATGAATTACGCAATGAAAATGAAAAATTCCACAAACAAAAGGAGGCTTTAATAACATGCTCCTAAATAACCAATGGATCAATGGCCAAATAAAAACAGAGATCAAGCAATATATGGAGACAAATAACAACAATTATTCAACACCCAAAATCTGTGGGACGCAGTGAAGGCCGTGCTAAGAGGAAAGTATATTGTGACACAGGCCTACCTCAGGAAAGAAGAACAAACCTATATGAGCAGTCTAAACTCACAATTAACAAAACTAGAAAAAGAAGAATGAGACCCAAAGTCAGTAGAAGGAGGGACATAATAAAGATTAGAGAAGAAATAAATAAAATTGAGAAGAATAAAACAATAGAAAGGATCAATGAAAGCAAGAGCTGGTTCTTCAAGATAATAAACAAAATAGATAAACCCCTAGCCAGACTTATCAAGAAAAAAAGAGAGTCTACTCACATAAACAGAATCAGAAATGAGAAAGGGAAAATCACTATGGACACCATGGAAAAGCAAAGAATTATTAGAAAATACTATGAAAAATTATATGCTAAAAAACTGCATAACCTAGAAGAAATGGACAACTTTCTAGAAAAATACAACTTTCCAAGACTGATCCAGGAAGAAACAGAAAATCGGAACAGACCAATTACTAGCAATGAAATTGAATTGGACATCAAAAAACTACCTAAGAATAAAACCCATGGACCAGATGGCTTTACTGCTGAATTTTATCAAACATTTAGTGAAGGCTTAATACCCATCCTCCTTAAAGTTTTACAAAAAGTAAAAGAGGAGGAAATACTTCCAAACTCATTCTTTGGGGTCAGCATCACCCTAATACCAAAACCAGGCAAAGACACCACAAAAAAAGAAAATTACAAACCAATATCCCTCATGAACATGGATGCAAAAATACTGAACAAAATATTAACAAACCAAATTCAAAAACACATCAAAAAGGTCATCCATTATGATAAAGTGGGATTTATTCCAGAGATGCAAGGATGGTACAATATTTGAAACTTCATCAACATCATACACATCAACAAAAAGGACAAAAATCACATAATCATCTCAATAGATGCTGAAAAAGCATTTGACAAAATAGAACATCCATTCATGATAAAAATTCTCAACAAAATGGGTATAGAGGGCAAGTACATCAACATAATAAAGGCCATATATGACAAACCCACAACTAACATCATACTTAACAGCGAAAAGCTGAAAGCTTTTCCTCTAAGATCAAGAACAAGACAAGGATGCCCACTCTCCCCACTTTTATTCAACATAGTACTGGAGGTCCTAGTCATGGCAATCAGACAACACAAAGAAATAAAAGAAATCCAGATTGGTAAGGAAGACATTAGACTGTCACTGTTTACAGATAACATGATATTGTGCATAAAAAACCCTAAAGAATCTACTCTAAACTACCAAAACTAGTAACTGAATTCAGCAAAGTTGCAGGATACAAAATTACTACACAGAAATCTGTTGTGTTCCTATATACTAATGATGAACTAGCAGGAAGTGAAATTGGGAAAACAATTCCATTTATGATTGCATCTGAAAGAATAAAATACCTAGGAATAAACCTAACCAAGAATGTGAAAGACCTATACACTGAAAACTACAAGACACTCATGAGAGAAATTAAAGAAGACACCAGTGAAGGGAAATACATCCTATGCTCATGGATAAGAAGAATTAATATTGTTCAAAATGGCCATCCTGCCTAAAGCAATCTACAGATTCAATGCAATCCCTATAAAAATACCAACAGCATTCTTCAACTAGAACAAATAGTTCTAAAATTTATATGGAACCACAAAAGACCCTGAATAGCCAAAGCAATCCTGAGAAGGAAGAACAAAGCTGGGGGGATTGCACTCCCAAACTTCAAGCTCTACTACAAAGCTACAGTAATTAAGACAATTTGGTACTGGCACAAGAACAGACCCATAGATCAATAGAACAGAATAAAGAGACCAGATATAAACCTACACATATATGGCCAATTAATATATGATAAAGTATCCATAGATACACAATGGGAAAATGACAGCCTCTTCAACAACTGGTGTTGGCAAAACTGGACAGCTACATGTAAGAGAATGAAACTGGATTATTGTTGAACTCCATACATAAAAGTAAACTTGAAATGGATCAAAGACCTGAATGTAAGTCATGAAACCATAAAACTGTTAGAAGAAAACAAAGGCAAAAATGTCTTGAATATAAACATGAGCAACTTTTTCCTGAACTCATCTCCTCGGGCAAGGGAAACAAAATCCAAACTGAACAAGTGGGACTACATCAAACTAAAAAGCTTCTGTACAGCAAAGGACACCATCAGCAGAACAAAAAGGCATCCTACAGTATGGAAGAACATATTTGTAAATGACATATCCGACAACGGTTAACATCCAAAATATATAAAGAACTCACACGCCTTAACAACCAAAAAGCAAATAACCCCATTAAAAAATAGGCAGAGGATCTGAACAGACACTTCTCCAAAGAAGAAATTCAGATGGCCAACAGAAACATGAAAAGATGCTCCACATTGCTAATTATCAGGGAAGTGCAAATTAAAACCACAATGAGATATCACCTCACACCAGTTAGGATGGCCAACGTCAAAAAGACAAGGAACAACAAATGCTGGTGTGGATGCAGAGAAAGGGGAACCCTCCTACACTGTTGGTGGGAATTTAAATTAGTTCAACCATTGTGGAAAGCAAGATGGATGTTCCTCAAAAAACTAAAAATAGAAATACCATTTGACACAGGAATTCCACTTCTAGGGTTTTGAGGTGCAGGGGTTTGCACTTTGAGAAACACTGGTCTACAGACATTAGTCTAGAAATAGGAGGTGATATGTATGGTTAAAGTGTTCTTTCTTTCAACATAGATAATTAATATGTATTTCTTAAGGTGTTTTCCAGCCATTTGATATTAGAAATAGATGACATCCACACTCCTATTTTGCTATTAGAAAATATTTTCTCACAAACATGACATTTCTAAGTGTGTGAAATTATAAAACATCACTGTCACTCCTGTTAGAATCTTTGTTGGTATTACCTATTAATGCAGCACTGTTCTTTTCCTGCTGTTTTACAGATTTCTTTTGACCTGGCTGAATATACTGCAGATGTTGATGGAGTTGGCACTTTACGGCTCCTGGATGCAGTTAAGACCTGTGGCCTTATCAACTCTTTGAAGTTCTACCAAGCCTCAACAAGTGAACTGTATGGGAAAGTGCAAGAGATACCCCAGAAGGAGACCACTCCTTTCTATCCTCGGTCACCATATGGTGAGAAAGCATGCATGCAACCTTGCATATGGGCTTCATTTTCTGTGGGCTTGGGGTATGTGTATGTGTCTGCTTTAATTCTGTACATGTTTCTCAGCTGAAGTCATTTGGGTGTGAGATTAGCATTAAGATAGACTAAAGTGACCAGACTTGTTGAGAAGCTTACCTTTATACATTGCTAATTCCAAGTATTTGCTGCCATTGCCTCAGGGTGAAATTACCACCTCACTTCACCAGTCCATGTTCATTCAACCCTTCCACACAGATTACTTTGAAAGGAAAATTAGAACCAACATGATTCTTTCTACGGAACTGTGTGAGATTGTGTGAGATGATAAGATTTCATGTTCTTTATTGCCTTATGAGGTCTCTCTGAGCTCAAACCCTTCAAACAAACAAAAAAGGTTATTACATATTGCAAATTTGTAAAAAAGTATTCATGAAAGACTTCAGTGATAAAATTTTTAAGCAGCTAGAATATTAAGATTTAGTATTTTTCACTTTCTAATTCTTTAAAACTAAGAAATTGGAATAAGACCTAAGAAAGGTCAGTTTGATATATTGCATATACTATAGCTGAATCAATTAGATTGTGAAAGAAAGAACTGTAGGTATATTAAAAAATTCTTAAATATTTCCTCATGCAAAAGAAAATTCAAAGTATTTAGTTATTAACTGGCAAAGGAATATTTGGCTTTTGATTCATATTTTTTTCTGTCTTGATATATTACATATTGTAATTTTTGCAAGTTGTTACT
Source organism: Smutsia gigantea (assembly GCA_032199065.1). NCBI lineage: Eukaryota > Metazoa > Chordata > Mammalia > Pholidota > Manidae > Smutsia > Smutsia gigantea. The sequence goes on along the minus strand of JAVSCE010021262.1, from coordinate 111,483 downwards.
TGTTTAAGGTGAGTGACAGTCACTGTCTTTTATAATAATAAATATGTTTTATTTGCTTTTAAAAAATTATTCCAACAGGGGCAGCAAAACTCTATGCCTATTGGATTGTGGTGAACTTCCGTGAGGCATATAATCTCTTTGCAGTGAATGGCATTCTCTTCAATCATGAGAGTCCTAGAAGAGGTTAGTAAATACATTAATGGAGAAGAGAATTTCAGACTTCAACCACAACAAAAAGTTGTTATATTCTGAACATTGGGGGAAATTTCACATCTGTTTTTAACTATTGTGAATGTCAGAAGTGGTAAATGAAGAAATGTAAATCCATCCTTAGTTGCTTACTAAATTTTGGGTTTGTTTTTTATTAATGTGGGAAACCAAACACTGTTTCAATTTTACCGTTTTCTTTGAGCGGTCTTATTAAACATGTTTGCAACCTAAGTATTAGGAAGTTTCCATGTGACTGCGAAGGAATGACCAGTAAACTAATGCTTATTTCCGTAAGTCACACTTATTTGCATAGACTCAACTTATAGAATCTATGTAAGTTTTTACTTGGAGTTAGTTGGATATTCAGTGTTTTTTGTTTACATACCATGTATAATAGACATCCAGAAATTACTATATTTTAAAATAATTTTGAAATCAGTTCTTATATTTAGAATCATTCGCAGTTTTTTTCAGCCATATTTATTTACATTATATAGCTGTTGAGACTGTTAGCAACACTGCTTGCTCTCCTACTCCAAATATTAGGTTTTAAATAAGAATGTGTACTTCTATCATTATTTCTGATTTATTGATGCATGAGAAAATTTTTACAAAGCATGGTACTCTTTACAAAGTAAAAATTATATGTATAATCTGACTTTAAGATGTTTTATTAAATTTCACTGTCATTTAGACTTGTAGCTCGAGAATAAATGAGAAGTCCAGTGTTACAAGTTGTTTCATGCCCAACAAATAGTAATGCTTATAACTTTTTCAGTGAAATTTTATGGACTCTATAACCACATAATTAATCCAACAAGTCATAAAGAAAGATTAAAATGGCAGATTCAGAAAGGTATCTTTAGTGTCAATACATTTTTATAGTTGCATAAGTTAAAAATTCCCATGATGGGCTGTTAGAGCATTAAGAACCCAGTTCACCATCTCTGTTGCCCAAAAGGAAAACAACAAGTAGCCAAAAACATTTCTTTAATTAACTTTGTGGTTCTGGGTGTCCTTAATAAAGGGAAAAGGAAAAGGAAGATCTTAGCTATCCTTGCCTCCAGCACTTGGTATACAGGAACTCAAGGAATCTGCTCAGTACAGGAGTGTCAGTCCCTGCCTCTTTTGCTGCAAACATGTTTATACACATTGTTTGGGTTTCTGTGCTTTTCGCTTCTCAACTTTTCCACCTGCAAAAAGATAAATAAAAGTCAATTGGTTTGGATCAGATTAGGATAGGGAGCAGCATTCTGTTGTAGAATGGAAAGATAAATTTAAATATTTATTCAAAAGAGCTCTATTTGCATATCTCATAATGAGAACTAATTTTTGTCTTTGTCCATGTGAGCCACTTTCTGTTTTAAAAAATTTGTTTTAAAATGAAGACTTCTTTTGAATTTAAAGGAAAAGTAAACTGTAGAGGAGGGGATAAGGAGAAAAGTAAAAGTCCCTCCTTCTCACTGATTCCAAGCCCTGTCCTCAGGCCCACTATTAACACTCCTTCAGAAATGTTCCAAGTATCACTATCTTAAACATACAAAAACAGTGCTATTTTATATATAATGTTCTGCATCTAGGGCTTTGTTTATTATTTATTAAAAACTTAACCTTGTGTACACTTTTTTTTTAACATATCTGCAAGTAAGTGATACATTTTTCATTTATTATCAAATAACGAAAAATTATAGAGGTATATGTGAAAATGATGTAATATTTAATTTGGTAAGAAATCTAATAATACTTACTGCATTTCTTGAGACTTTAAAATTAATTTTCATATTAAGTTAATGTGAATAATATTGTTGTTTTGTCGCAATTATTATTTTTCCAAGGAGATTCTTTGCCAGACTGAGAATTCCCTAGTAGTAGAACTGTATTGAATTCTTAAAACTTAAGCATCTGAAACAGTGCCTATCTGCTAATAAGCATTCAATAAAATTTTAAAATGAATGAATGAATATCTCATATTTCAGTAAAATTTTACCAACTTGAGAGCTAAGCAATCTGAATTAGAGAACAATAGGAATTTGTAGGATAGTTTTATTTAAATACATGTTCTACTGATAAAATGCATATAGTAATCAAAGGTAACAAACTATTTCGAAGTAAAGACGTAGTCTGATATACTTTAATAAGTAGATAAAGTCCATTTTAAATTAATCTTAGTTGTAAACCTATAATTGCTGTAGTCCTTTGAGTTTAAGTAAGGTTTCTTAATATTGAGCATCAGTCCTCTTTTGCTCTGTTATCACCAGGAGGAATGTTAATTTATAGATAGCACATTGGTAAACCTCAATCTAGTCTACAATATATAATTACAAGTGCCCAATGAATAGAGCCCAAAGTGATGCAGCTTTTTTAGGGACATGTACTTTTTCTCTAATGAAAAATAATTGACAAGGCCCCTTTTGGCTGCAGTTATAACATACCATGAGAATTTCTGACTTTAAAGTATGGAAGAAGTATTTTTTAATATAAAGATATTCTAGACCAGAAGTCGGCAAACTGTGGCTCATCAGCCAAACAGCCCACCAGACTATTTTTGTAGCTGAAGTTTCATCGGAGCACAGCCATAGCCATTTGTTTACATATTGTCTATGGTGCTTTCACAGTTGAGTCCTGTGGCCTGCAAAGTCTTAAATATTGACTGAACCTGTAAGAAAACATTTGCTTGCCCAGCTGTAGAATAATTAGATACTCAACATCAAGAAACCTTCCATTAGGTTTAGTATGGGTTTCTCCCAAGATAACAAGATAGTCTTATGGGAAGGTTTCCAATAAACATTAAAGTCAAAGGGAGTCAATAGTTAACCCATCCGTAAACAGAATTCCCCAAGTGCTTTGGTCAGTTGGGATTCTGTTGTGCTTTACTGAACTACTGAGGTGTGGAACCAAATAAACTAGTTCTTGACCCAAGTCCTCTTGCACATAAACTCTGCTCCTGAGTTGGACACTTTTTCATTATATTTTTGACTATATTATGTCTTTTCTCCATTCCAATCCTTTGTGGTTTCCTAAGTATGCTTGTTTTGTTACAAGAAGACTATACACCCTAAATATAGTCAAGATCACCTGTGGTCGGCATGAAATTAACAGGTGGAAATGATTGATGCAGAGATTAAAGCCAGTGATCCAAGGATTTGTCTCCTTTAGTCAGCCATCTAGTCATTCAGTTAAGGCAGGATGATCGATATGCTCCTGCTTTAGGTTTGCTTTTTATAAAATGGAGGTACATTAGTAATATTTGCTACAAATTAGTAATGAATAATACTCAAAATTCTATAACTGTACATCGACAAAGACAAAAAATGTATGGATCATTGTATGTTCAGTGGATAACTACTACTGTGTATTCACAGATATTAACAAGGTGCTTTTATTCATAAGCACTCAACTTTTTAAAATAAAAGCGTGCTTTTTTTAAACTAAAAGAGTAGTTGCTTTATGAATTAATTGCACAAAGCTATCATGTATCTGAAAATGCTTTCCTCTATTGTTTCTCTAAACTTGCAGTTTATCTGATTGTTTCAGTTACTTATCTCTGTATCTGTATGTACATAAGCAGTGTTCTGTTGCCACAAATGTGGCTATGGTGACACCTTTCTGTTGGAAATACAGCTTTATATGTTCTTTATTTAGGAGGTTAAAGCTGTTTATTGTCTAGAAATGTTAAATTTCTAGTGAGGAAAAATGTTATGTGCTTTTGTTGCTAAGTTCTTTGAAAGGCTAACCAGTTATTAAGGCTCTGATGGTATAAAGCTGTTAAATATAAATTAAACTGTGGAAAAAATAGTGAGAAATTCTTATATTACTTTAAAGTAAGCTTGTGAATAAGGATATTCAAATATATTCTTTATCAGTAATAAAATCCACTCCTAAATTTCAGATTATAATACAAACCAGAATATTAAAAGCAAGCCTATTAGGAAAGCTAAGAGTAATATTTCCAGTTATTTATTTTTTATTACTTTAGAAGATAAAGTAACAGGAATACCTGTTATTCATCACCTGGATAATTAGACCATTTTTCTAAATATGTTTTATACTTGTATCAGCAGACTACTTTCACTTGTCACAAATACAAATTTGATGGCCTCTAAAAATATTATAAATACAACATTAATTTAATGTAACTAAAATAATATATTGCAAATAAACATTTAATATGATCGTTAAGAGGGAACAAAAAATAAAGTGATGCTACCTTCTCATTTCAGAAGATAAAAAATCAAATGATCAAATTAACTAGGTTTCCTGGCTTTGAGGACTGTGGCCATTGTGACAAAAGGTGATGTGCACATATTGAGTGTTGTTTTCTTAATGTGACTTTTACATTTTCAATATGAGTGTAGAATTGGTCTCTTAAGTTCTTACAGCTAAGGAATGATGTAAGTTTCTGAGAGACTTCCCAGAGTCTGCATGCTTGAGGAGAAAGCTCAAACCAAGAGGGGGCTCTCTAAAAGTTCTCGGTTGTCTGGTGTCAGCAGGTAGGGCTCAATGATTCCTGGTTCATGATGGTGGGGCCCATTTATTTTTTTCTTCATTAATTCATTTATTCAACCCACATTTCTTTTTATATTTTTTTATTAAGGTATTATTAATATACACTCTTATGAAGGTTTCACATGAAAAAACAATGTGGTTACTACATTTACCCCTATTAACGAGTCCCCACCCATACCCCATTAAAGTCACTGTCCATCAGTGTAGTAAGATGCCACAGATTCACTGTTTGCCTTCTCTGTGCTACTCTGTCTTCCCTGTGACCCCCCACACCATGTGTACTAAACATAATACCCCTCAATCCCCATCTCCCTCCCTCCCGACGCAGCCTCCCACACCCCTCCCCTTTAGTAACCCCTATACTCCCTTCTTGGAGTCAGTGAGTCTGCTGCTGTTTTGTTCCTTCAGTTTTGTTTCACTGTTATACTCCACAAATGAGGGAAATCATTTGGCACTTGCCTTTCTCCACATGGCTTATTTCACTGAGCATAATATCCTCCAACTCCATCCATGTTGCTGCAAATGGTAGAATTTGTTTCTTTATTATGGCTGAATAGTATTCCATTGTGTATACATACCACCTATTCTTTATCCATTCATCTACTGATGGACACTTAGGTTGCTTCCATATCTTGGCTATTGTAAATAGTGCTGCGATAAACATAGGGGTGTATATGTCTTTTTGAATCTGAGAACTTGCATTCTTTGGGTAAATTCCAAGGAGTGGGATTCCTGGGTCAAATGGTATTTCTATTTTTAGTTTTTTGAGGAACCTCCATATTGCTTTCCACAGTGGTTGAACTAGCTTATATTCCCACCAGCAGTGTAGGAGGGTTTCCCCTTTCTCCGCATCCTCGCCAGCATTTGTTGTTCTCAGTCTTTTCAAAGCTGGCCATCCTTACTGGTGTGAGGTGATATCTCATTGTGGTTCTAATTTGCATTTCCCTGATGATTAGTGATATGGAGCATCTTTTCATTTGTCTGTTGGCCATCTGAATTTCTTCTTTGGAGAATTGTCTCTTCATATCTTCCACCCATTTTTTAATTGGGTTATTTGCTTTTTGGGTGTTGAGGCATGTGAGTTATTTATATATTTTGGATGTTAACCCCTTGTAGAACATGTCATTTACAAATATATTCTCCCATACTGTAGGATGTCTTTTTGTTCTCTTGATTGTGTCCTTTGCCATACAGAAGCTTTTTAGTTTCATATAGTCCCATGTGTTCATTTTTGCTTTTGTTTCCCTTGCTCAAGGAGATGCATTCAGGAAGTTGCTCATGTTTATATTCAGGAGATTTTTGTCTGTATTGTCTTCTAAGAGTTTTATGGTTTCATGACTTACATTCAGGTCTTTCATCCTTTTCCAGCATACTTTTGTGTATCAGGTTAAACAGTAATCCAGTTTCATTCTCTTACATGTAGCTGTCCAGTTTTGCCAATACCAGTTGTTGAAGAGGCTGTCATTTCCCCATTGTATGTCCATAGCTCCTTTATCATATATTAATTGAGCATATATGGTTGGGTTTATATCTGGGCTCTCAGGTCTGTTCCATAGGTCTATGTTCTGTTCTTGTGCCAGTACCAAATTGTCTTGATTACTGTGGCTTTGTAGTAGAGCTTGAAGTCAGGGAGCTTCTCAGGATTGCTTTGGTTATTCGGGGTCTTTTGTGGTTCCATATGAATTTTAGAACTATTTGCGCTAGTTCATTGAAGAATGCTATTGGTATTTTGATAGAGATTGCATTGAATCTGTAGATTGCTTTAGGCAGTATGGCCTTTTTGACAATATTAATTCTTCCCATCCATGAGCACGGGATGTGTTTCCATTTCTTGGTATCTTCTTTAATTTCTCTCATGAGTGTCTTGTAGTTTTCAAGTATAGGTCTTTCACTTCCTTGGTTAGGTTTATTCCTAGGTATTTTTTTTGAGGCAGGTGTGAATGGAATTGTTTCTCTGATTTCTCTTTGTGCTAGTTCATGATTAGTGTATAGTAATGCAACAGAATTTTGTGTATTAATTTTGTATCCTGCAACTTTGCTGAATTCAGATATTATATGTAGTAGTTTTGGAGTGTATTTATTAGGGTTTTTTACAAACAATATCATGTAATCTGAAAAGAGAGACCGTTTTATTTCTTCTTTACAAATCTGGATGCACTTTATTTCTTTGTGCTGTCTAACTGTTGTTTCAAGGACCTCCAGAACTTTGTTGAATAAAAGTGGAGAGAGTGGGCATCCTTGTCTTGTTCCTGATCTGAAAGGAAAGACTTTCAGCTTCTTGCTGTTAAGTATGATGTTGGTTGTGGGTTTGTCATATATGTCCTTTATTATGTTGAGGTACTTGCCCTCTATATGCATCTTGTTGAGAGTTTTTACCATGAATGGGTGTTGAATTTTGTCAAATGCTTTTTTGCCATCTATGGAAAAGATCATGCGGTTTTTGTCCTTCTTTTTGTTGATGTGGTGGATGATGTTGATGGATTTTCTAATATTGTACCATCCTTACATCCCTGAGATGAATCCCACTTGATCGTGGTGTATGATCCTGTTGATGTATTTTTGAATTCAGTTTGCTAATACTTTGTTGAGTATTTTTGCATCTATGTATATCAGAGATATTGGTCTGTAATATTCTTTTTTTTTCTGGTGTCTTTGCCTGGTTTTGTATTAGAGTGATGCTGACATCGTAGAATGAGTTTGGGAGTATTCTCTCCTCTTCTACTTTTTGGAAAACTTTAAGGAGGATGGGTATTAGGTCTTCACTAATTATTTGATAAAATTTAGTGTTGAAGCCATCTGGTTCAGGGGTTTTGTTCTTAGGTAGTTTTTTGATTACCAATTCAGTTTCCTTGCTCGTAACTGTTCTATTCTGATTTTCTTTTTCTTTCTGGGTCACCCTTGGAAGGTTATATTTTTCTAGAAAGTTGTCCATTTTTTCTAGGTTATCCAGTTTGTTAGCATATAATTTTTCATAGTATTGTCTCATAATTCTTTGTATTCCTGTAGTGTCCATAGTGATCTTTCCTGTCTCATTTCTGATTCTGTTTATGTGTGTAGACTCTTTTTTTCTTGGTAAGTCTGGCTAAGGGTTTATATACATTGTTTTCTCAAAGAACCAGCATTTGCTTTAATTGATTCTTTCTATTATTTTATTCTTCTTGATTTTATTTATTTCTTATCTAATCTTTATTATGTCCCTCCTTCTATTGACTTCGGGCCTCATTTGTTCTTCTTTTTCTAGTTTTCTTAATTGTGAGTTTAGACTGTTCATATGGGATTGTTCTTCTTTCCTGAGGTAGGCCTGTATTGCAATATACTTTCCTCTTAACATGACCTTTGCTGCCTCCCCAGATTTTGCGGTTTTGAATTTTTCTTGTCATTTGTCTCCGTATATTCCTTGATCTCTGTTTTTATTTGGTCATTGACCCACTGGTTATTTAGGAACATGTTGTGAAGCCTTCATGTGTGTGTGTAATTTTTCATTTTCTTTGCATAATTTATTTCTAGTTTCATACCTTTGTGGTCTGAGAAACTGGTTGGTACAATTTCAATCTTTTTGAATTTACTGAGGCTCTTTTTGTGACCTAGTATATGATCTATTCTTGAAAATGTTTCATGTGCACTTGAGAGGAATGTGTATTCTGCTGCTTTTGGGTGTAGAGTTCTGTAGATATCTGTTAGGACAATCTGTTCTTATGTGTTGTTCCGTGCCTCTGTCCCCTTACTTATTTTCTGTCTGGTTGATCTCTCCTTTGGAGTGAGTGGAGTGTTGAAGTATCCTGGAATGAATGCATTGCATTCTATTTCCCGTTTAATTCTGTTAGTATTTGTTTCACTTATGCAGGTGCTCCTGTGTTGGGTGCATAGATATTTATAATGGTGATATCTTCTTGCTGATTTGACCCCTTTATCATTATGTAATGTCCTTCTTTGTCTCCCTTGACTTTCTTTGTTTTCAAGTCTGTTTCGTCTGACGCAAGTACTGCAACTCCTGCTTTTTTCTCTGTATTTGTTGCATGAAATATCTTTTTCCATCCATTCACTTTTACTCTGTGTATGTCTTCAGGTTTAAAGTGAGCCTCTTGTAGGCAACATATAGATGAGTCTTGTTTTTTATCCATTCAGTGACTCTATGCCTTTTGATTGGTGCATTCAGACCATTTACATTTAGGGTGATTATGGAAAGGTATGTACTTATTGGAATTGTAGGCTTTAGATTCATGGTTACTAAAAGTTCAAGGTTAACTTCCTTACTATCTAAGAGTCTAACTTAACTCACTTAGTATGCTACTACAAACACAATCTAAAGGTTCTTTTTTTCTCCATCTTTTTCTTTCTCCTCCATTCTTTATATATTAGGTATCATATTCTGTACTCTTTTGTCTATCCCTTAACTGACTTTGGGGATAGTTGATTTAATTTTACATTTGCTTAGTAATTAACTGTTCTACATTCTTTACTGTTGTTTTATTACCTCTGGTGACACCTATTAAACCTTACAAACACTTCCATCTGTCGCAGTCCCTCCAAAATACACTGTAGAGATGGTTTGTGGAAGGTAAATTCTCTCAGCTTGTGCTTATCTGGAATTTGTTTAATCCCTCCTTCAAATTTAAATGATAATATTACCAGATAAAGTATTCTTGGTTTGAGGCCCTTCAGCTTCATTGCATTAAATATATCACATAACTCCTTTCTTGCCTGTAAGGTTTTTGTTGAGAAATCTGATGATAGCCTGATGGGTTTGCCTTTGTGTGTGATCTTTTTTCTCTCTCTAGCTGCTTTTAATAATCTGTCCTTATCCTTGATATTTGCCATTTTAATTATTATATGTCTTGGTTTTGTCTTCCTTGGGTCCCTGTGTTCAGAGATCTGTGCTCCTTCATGGCCTGAGAGACTATCTTCTTCCTCAGATTGGGGAAGTTTTCAGCAATTACCTCCTCAAAGACATTTTCTATTCCTTTTTCTCTCTTCTTCTTTTTCTGGTACCCCTATAATACGAATATTGTTCCATTTGGATTGGTCACATAGTTCTCTTAATATTCTTTCATTCTTAGAGATCCTTTTTTCTCTCTTTGCCTCAGCTTCTTTTTTTCCTCTTCTCTAATTGGTGTTTCATTTATTGTCTCCTCCACCATATCTAATCTGCTTTTAAAGCCTTCCAATATAGGTTTCATTTCTGATACTGTGTTCCATGACTGCATCTCTGACTGGAATTCATTCCTGAGTTCTTGAATATTTTTCTGTACCTCCATGAGCATGTTTATGATTTTTATTTTGAAATCTCTTTCTGGAAGATTCATGAGTTTGGTTTCATTTGACTCTTTCTCTAGTGTATATATGATTTTGCTTTGAACCAGGTTCCTTTGACGTTTCATATTTGTATGTAGCTCCGTCTAGTGCCCAGAATCTCTACTCTCTGGGTCTGCTCAGGCCCTGGAGCAATGTTGGGGGTCCCAGGGGAGCCATGTTGGTTCCTGCAGGTGGAGAGATGTTTCCTGCTTCCCGGCTGCTATGCCTTTCTCCACTGCCAGAACCAGTGGGCCAAGCATACAGGTATAAGCCTCTATGGTTTGCATTTGTACCTGCTGTAGGTGGGCCTTCCCTCTGGCTGGCCTGATGCCAGGGCAGGTTATGCCAGTTTGTGAGGCTGGTGCCAGCTGGTTGGGAGGAAGGCACAGCAGAGTGCATATCATGGAGTAGGGCCTTGGGGCTGCATAGCCAGCCATGTGGCTGGAGCACCTGAAGATCGTGAAATTTCCCACCCTGCTGGGCAGAGAGCACCTGGACAATTTTGTCTACCTGTTCTTTCTTCTGGGCAGTAAGCTCTGTGCAATCCTTACCCCTATTGCAGCCCTCTAGCTCTTAGTAAATCTCTCAGACTGCCCACCTTTCTTTTGTCCCAGAGCAGCCCTGTATGAATCCCTGTTTTCCACAAGTGGCTGGAATCTCAGTCTCTGCAGGTGTTCTGCCTGTCTTAGCTTTCCAACCCTCCGAATCACCAAAGCACTATGCAATGTAGATTTGTACTCCTGGAGCTGATCTTCAGAGCTAGGTGTTCAGCAGTACCAGGCCTCCCCTCCCTCCCTGCACTGTTTCTCTTCCTCCTGCCGGTGAGCTTGGGTGGGGGAAGGGCTTGGGTCCTGCCGGGCCATGGCTTTGGTACGTTACCCTGTTCCGTGAGGTCTATTCTTTTCTCTAGGTGTATGCAGTCTGGTGTAGCCCTTTTTCCTGTTGCTTTTTCAGGATTAGTTGTATTAATTATATTTTTGTATTATATGCTCTTTCAGGAAGAGGCCTTTGTGTCACCTCTCACTCTGTCATCTTTAATCCTCGGCGACTTCTATTCAACCCTGGGGCTCATTTGCTTTTGACTCTCACTTGGCTGCCCCTGGTTTTTGAGAAGAAGGTCAATTTAAGAGTTCCATTCTTTTTGTAGGGATATCTTTCTTATGTTAACCCACCTTAATGTGCTGATCACTTGGTCAGTCTGGATGATATAGTGAATACTACTTCCAGAATCACCTGAAGAAGTAAAGTTTGGCTAAGTGAACCTACCTTGTTGCCATTAGTTTACTAGCAATGAGTCCCATGCAGTGATTGGCTTCATTCCTTGTATAACTTGAGCTGGAGTAAGTCATGGTCCATGTTGTCAGTGTTATTTCTTATTCTCCTCCTATACTTTTTCCTTTTACTCTTTTTAAGTGTGTAAGAATGGAACATTTACTTAGCTCTGTATGAAATATTATCTCTTCTCAGTAGGTTTTCTCCTTTTCTTTATCCTTCCATGTTTGACCCTTAAATGATGCTGTCCTCTGTATACAGTGTTTATACTACACTACCTTTTCTGTAACCGTGGTACCTTATAAACAGAGTCCATCAGTGCCTTCTCTCTCCAGGAGCTCTTTGGCTGCTAACTCCTGTTTTCTCTAGAATTCCAAGAGAGCCTGATAAATACCACTAAGAGGCTGGTGCATGTATTTGCTTATTTTATTTTGTATTTCTTTCTCAATCAAGAATAATTTTTTATCATTTCCCATCTGAGGGAGTTTGGCCATCATCATCAAGCATTATAATAGTGAAAAGTATTATACCCATGAGCGGTTTTTATTGCATTTAACATAGTAATTTAATACTCTAAAGATATTTTTAGAGATGTTTTGACTAACTTGTTTAATTTACATATTTCTTAATGTGTATATGGAGATCCATGTCTATTCTGTTTTTTTTTAATTTTTAAAATGTATATTAACAGATTAGATAATATTCTTTCTTTGAAAGAACTTTTAAGGAATAGACAGTTGATATCCACATATATGTATTCTCACAAAATACTCTGAAAAATTCATGAGATAGAAAGGAATTTAAAGATCATTCCATTTATTTCATCAAAGAAGAAACTGGAGCAACATGAGATTGAGTTGCCCAAGGTCACAAAACAGATGTCAACACTGACGCTAGAAATAGTCCTGGGGAAGGGAGGAATGACATAAACTGTGTTCATATTTGCAGAAATAGAATATATGTGAATTTTAGAATTGGAAGCAGAACAGACCAATCCCCATGAGGCAAAGCCGGTATTTGTATTACGGGATTGAGCAAGTGGAGAAGTTGGAAATTTATCTCAACTGCTCTTATCTTTGTAAAGACATTAATTAGATTGGCTAAAGGCAGTATTCCTTTCAGATGTTTAGCAGCAAATCATAATAAAATATTGATTTTATAATATTAAAATATAAATGTGATATGAAGCACGTAAGTGTCACCATGAAGTTGGCAAAGAGAAGAAATAGAATACAAAATACACTAAAAATCATGTGGCAGTAAGAAGTTATAAAGTACTTTAAATATACCCATAATTAAAAGTTTAAGACTACTGTCAGTGGATTGTGTTTAGATATTGAGCCATTTTTAGATGATACAGTGCATTCTTCTAAATATGAGCTTCATGAAAATCATATATATCAGTCTAAACACAATATTCACTTGATTGAGAGAATCTGACATTTAAGATTCATGAACTTGTGCTTTGAGTTTTAGACTTGAGCTTCTATTTTTAGCTGCCAAGTGTTTTGCTTCTTTTTTATTTACAGCCCTTTTATATTTTTGTTTATTTAATTTTTTTATTTTGGTATCATTAATATACAATCACATGAGCAACATTGTGGTTACTAGATTCCCCCATGATCAAGTCCCCACCACATACCCCATTACAGTCACTGACCATCAGCATAGTAAGATGCTATAGAGTCACTAGTGTTTTGCTTCTTAAAATGTCTAACTATATTTATTAACAAATTAGTCTTCAGATTTTTAAAGTATAATGCATATAAAATTAATGTCTTAAAAAGTCACACTAAATTTTTGGTTAATTTTATTCTTCATGTTTTGTAAAGATTGTTCTTTATTCATTGCTGTAAAGGTAAGATTAATTCTCAATAACTTTGTTTCTCTAATGGGGGTGGAGGAATGAGGGTGGGAAGAGCGTGACTTTGCCCCCCAGAGGACATGGACAATATTTGGAGATATTTTGGTTACCACAACTGGAAGTTGGATGCTACCAGCATCTGGTGGGTAGAGGCCAGGGGTGCTCCTAAACACCCTACAATGATAGGACAACCCCCAAAGCAAAGAGTTACCCATCTCCACATGTCAGCAGCACTGAGGGCGAGAAATCCTGCTAGAGTTTCACCCTCAAAAGTTGTCTCCAAATCCAGATGAGTGTGATCTGTAAGACTAGGCTCTTCTTTTTCCTAACATATATGTTTAATTTGTAGCAGTTTCTTCATAGAGCTTCAGAAAACATTTATCTTAACACAGGAGCAAAGAAAATTCTTGTTTAAATTTAAATAGGAAATGATTTAGGCCTTAGATTCTAGTTTACTGCAGGTCAGACCCAAGTCAGGGGAACCCAGAGAACAGAGTTGTTACATCAGGGCTCTCCTAATCATTTGGGGCTGAATTCCTGCCCAGTGACTCACAGGTTCTACAGAATATCATCAAGGTGGGTCTATGGCCTTTCATTTATCTCCAAAATAAATGAGCATATTTATTTTTTGTTATAAATTATAACAAGAATGAAGCTTTCCTTTGGGAATAAGCTGTAGAGTCCATGTTCTGGCTTTACTGTAAAATAACAATGAAAATTGATTCAAGATAATCTTTCAATGCATAGGATTACAGTAAAGTTACTGTAAGAAGTTCACTTTATTTGAGAATTTTCCTTTAAATTATTTGAATTCAAATAATTTTAGTGCTGTAGGGGATAATAGAATGTATGATATAAATTAAATAACTGGAACTTGTTTTTATTTAATCCTAATAGGCAGGAAGCACTTCTTTCTGTATCTGTGTGTAAATAAAATAGTCCTTAAAAATTACTAAATTAGTACTTGCCAGTCTGAGTAGCAAAGTCAAATCATGCTCCTGTAGAAATATCAAGGAACAGGTAAACCAGTATCAAGTAGCCCAATATTTTATTTGCATTTCTATCTATTAAAGGTACTTTATGGTTTATTTATTTATGTATTTATTTATGCCTTTTTTTATTAAGGTGTCATTGATATACAATCTTATGAAGGTTTCACATGAGCAACATTGTGGTTACAACATTCACCCATATTTTCAAGTCACCCACCCCAACCCCATTGCAGTCACTGTCCATTAGCATAGTAAAAATGCTATAGAGTCACTACTTACCTGTCTGTGCTGTACTGCCTTCCCCGTGAGCCACCTACAGTTTGTATGCTTAATGTTTTTTTTAAAAAGAGCATCATAGCCTTAATTTACTGAAAGAAATTTTGGCTACCCATTGTGAAATCAGGGATGAAGTAATCTGATGTTAGAGTTTAGCAGAGCATTATAGGCTTTACACAAATTTTGTCTGTGTATAAATGATTAGATTGTTGTCCACTTACCTTGGACACCAATTTCTAGGTGGCCTTTCAGGTTGGGTACAGATGTGACATCATCTGGTTTACTATTACATCTGTAGATCATGACACTTCACAGCTGACATGTACACTTGGAGATCACAGAGATGAGGTGTAATTGCTTAAACATGAAAGACTTTTGAAGCATGGTTGGTCTAATTGAGGTGGTTATTACCACTAAACAAAACAAAATCCTTCCCACCTACTGAGGTAAATCTTCTTGGATTGTTAAATTGATTTCTTTAAATATTTTGTAGTTTCTGTGATATTTGTATTTGAAACCAAACTGGCAACTGTCTGGTCTCTCATGGCACAGTCCCACAGCATAAGCAGGCTGTGTACACAGTGGTGAAGAGCACGTCAGACCACTCAAAGCCAGACCTGGCTGGAGTCAGCCTGGACACATGACTCAAAGAGACCCATTTCCTTTTCTGTATTGATAATAATGCCTACCTAGTTGGTGCGTTGTGAGGATCAGCAAGGCAATATACATTACATAGCTGTGTGCCCATTGTAAAGGCGAAATGGCAGAGCACATGTGAAAAAGACTAACACAGAGCCTGGCAGATTTTGAAAATTCATTTCTTTCTCTTTCCCTCCTTTCTTCTTTCCTCCCCTGTATTTTCAGTGGTGAGTCCAAAAGTACTTGACTCTTCCCCTCTGAAGGTGACAGACCCTTCGAGCTGATTTTATTTATGGGACTCTGGGCTAAGGCTAGGACAGTGAGAAATGTGAATCCAATACAGCCTGCCACAAAGAGATGGTTTTGAACAGAAAACTGAGAATATGTTAATTATGTTTACAGATGAATTAGAGTGGTCCCTGGAGACATCCATCGAATCACAGGAAAAACCATTTACAAATGAGATTTTGGCAGTTCAACCAGCCAAGATTTATTAGGGAAATAAACAACAAAAAAATGCTGAATAGGGAAGGATCATGGTAAACACCTAAGGCCTATGAGAGATATTTGGGAAACCGTTAAGTATTTTTTAAATGATTTAAGTGTTTTTATTAATAGTCCTGTGAGAATCTTATGTGAAGTATAAAATTTTATTTTGTCAAAAAAAGTGCAAACCAGAAAAAAAAAACACTCTACCTTTTGGCTATACTAAGAAAAATACAAAAATGCAATTATAAATTTAAGTTTTGTTTTTTTTTTAATTATTTTTTTGGTATCATTAATATACAGTTACATGAGCAACATTGTGGATACTAGATTCCCCCCATTACCAAGTCCCTACCACATACCCCATTACAGTCACTGTCCATCAACTTAGTAAGATGCTTTAGAGTCACTACTTGTCTTCTCTGTGCTATACTGCCTTCTCTGTGCCCCCCCCCACTACATTATGTGTGCTAATCATAATGCCCCTTACTCCCCTTATCCCTCCCTTCTCATCTAATCCCCACCTGAGTCCCTTTCCCTTTGGCAACTGTTAGTCCATTCGTGGATTCTGTGAGTCTGCTGCTGTTTTGTTCCTTCAGTTTTTGCTTTGTTCTTATGCTCCACAGATGAGTGAAATCATTTGGTACTTGTCTTTCTCCACCTGGACTATTTTACTGAGCATAATACCCTCTAAGCGCCATCTATGTTGTTGCAAATGGTAGGATTTGTTTTCTTCTTATGGCTGAATAATATTCCATTGTGTATATGTACCACATCTTC
The DNA here is from genome assembly GCA_032199065.1 of Smutsia gigantea. Classification (NCBI taxonomy): domain Eukaryota; kingdom Metazoa; phylum Chordata; class Mammalia; order Pholidota; family Manidae; genus Smutsia; species Smutsia gigantea. The sequence goes on along the minus strand of JAVSCE010021262.1, from coordinate 95,166 downwards.
TTTATCCATTCATCTACTGATGGGCACTTAGGTTGCTTCCATTTCTTGGCTATTGTAAATACTGCTGCGATAAACATAGGGGTGCATATGTCTTTTGAAAACTGGGATCTTACATTCATAGGGTAAATTGCTAGGAGTGGAATTCCTGGGTCAAATGGTATTTCTATTTCGAATTTTTTGAGGAACCTCCATACTGCTTTCCACAATGGTTCAACTAGTTTACATTCCCACCAGCAGTGTAGGAGGGTTCCCCTTACTCTGCATCATTGCCAGCATTTGTTGTTCCTATTCTTTTCTATGTTGGCCATCCTAACTGGTGTGAGGTGATATCTCATTGTGGTTTTAATTTGCATTTCCCTGATAATTAGCAATGTGGAGCATCTTCTAATGTGCCTGTTGGCCATCTGAATTTCTTCTTGGGAGAAGTGTCTGTTCACATCCTCTGCCCATTTTTTCGTAGGGTTATTTGCTTTTTGGGTGGTGAGGCATGTGAGTTATTTATATATTTGGGATGATAACCCCTTGTCAGATATGTTCTTCACAAATATATTCTCCCATACTGTAGGATACCTTTTTGTACTGCTGATGTTGTCCTTTGCTGTACAGAAGCTTTTAAGCTTGATGTAGACTCATTTGTTCATTTTTTATTTTGTTTCCCTTATCTGAATAGATGTGTTCAGGAAAAAGTTGCTCATGTTTATATTCAAGAGATTTCTGCCTATGTTTTCTTCTAAGAGTTTTATGGTTTCATGACTTAGATTCAGGTTCTTGGTTCATTAGTTTTAGGCATGCATAGACAACAATCCAGTTTCATTCTCTTCCATATAGCTGTCCAGTTTTACCAACACGAGTTGTTGAAGAGGCTGTCATTTCCCTGTTATATATCTATGATTCCTTTATCATATATTAATTGACCATATATGCTTGGGTTCATAACTGGGCTCTAGTCTGATCCATTGGTCTATGTGTCTGTTCTTGTGCCAGTACCAAACTGTGTTGATTACTATGGCTTTGTAGTAGAGCTTGAAGGTGGGGAGCATAATCTCCCCAGCTTTATTCTTCCTTCTCAGGATTGCTTTTGCTATTCGTAGTCTTTTGTGATTCTATATTAATTTTAGAACTATTTGCTGTAGTTCATTGAAGAATGCTGTTTGTTGGTATTTTAATAGGAATGTATTTCCATTTCTTGATATCTTCTTTAATTTCTCTCATGAGTGTCTTGTAGTTTTCAAGTATAGGTCTTTCACTTCCTTGATTAGGTTTATTCCTAGGTTTTTTTTTTTTTTTGAGGCAGGTGTGAATGGAATTCTTTCTCTGATTTCTCTCTGTGCTAGTTCATGATTAGTGTATAGTAATGCAACAGAATTTTGTGTATTAATTTTGTATCCTGCAACTTTGCTGAATTTAGATATTAGATATAGTAGTTTTGAAGTGGATTCTTTAGGGCTTTTTTATGTACAATATCATGTCATCTGCAAACAGGGACAATTTGACTTCTTCCTTACCAATCTGGATGCCTTTTATTTCTTTGTGTTGTCTGATTGCCATGGCTAGGACCTCCAGTACTATGTTGAATAGAAGGGGGGAGATTGGGCATCCTTGTCTTGTTCCTGATCTTAAAGGAAAAGCTTTCAGCTTCTCGCTGTTAAATATAATGTTGGCTGTGGGTTTGTCATATATGGCCTTTATTATGTTTGGGTACTTGTCCTCTATACCCGTTTTGTTGAGGGTTTTTATCATGAATGGATGTTGAATTTTGTCAATGCTTTTTCAGCATCTATGGAGATGATCATGTGGTATTTGTCCTTCTTTTTGTTGATGTGGTGGATGATGTTGATGGATTTTCTAATGTTGTACCGTCCTTGAGTCCCTGAAATAAAACCTACTTGATCATGATGGATGATCTTTTAGATGTATTTTTGAATTATGTTTGCTAATATTTTGTTAAATATTTTTGCATCTATGTTAACCAGAATTATTGGTCTGTAATTTTCTTTTTTTGTGGTATCTTTGCCTGGTTTTGGTATTAGAGTGATGCTGGCCTCATAGAATGAGTTTGGGAGTATTACCTCCTCTTCTTCTCTTTAGAAGACTTTAAGGAGGATGGATATTAATTCTTCACTAAATGTCTGAGAAAATTCAGCAGTGAAGCCATCTGGTTCTGTGTTTTTTTTCTTATGTATGTTTTTGATAACCAGTGCAATTTTGTTGGTGGTAACTCGTCTATTCAGATTTTCTGTTTCTTTTTGGTCAGCCTTGGAAGGTTGTATTTTTCTAGACAGTTGTCCATTTGTTCTTGGTTATCCAGTCTGTTAGCATGTAATTTTTCATAGTATTGTCTCATAATCTTTGTATTTCTGTGGTGTCCATAGTGATTTTTCCTTTCTCATTTCTGATTTTGTTTATGTGTGTAGACTCTTTTTTTCTTGATAAGACTGGCTTGGGGTTTATCTGTTTTGTTTATTTCTCAAAGAACCAGCTACTGCTTTCATTGATTCTTCCTATTGTTTTATTCTTCTCAAGTTTATTTATTTCTGTTCTAATCTTTATTATGTTCCTCCTTCTAATGACTTTGGGCCTCATTTGTTCATCTTTTTCTAGTTTTGTTGTTAGGTTTAGACTGTTCATATGGGATTGTTCTTCTTTCCTAAGGTAGGCCTATATTGCAATATACTTTCCTCTTAGTACGGCCTTCGCTGTGTCCCACAGACTTTGCGGTTTTGAATTATTGTTGTCATTTGTCTCCATATATTGCTTGATCTCTGTTTCTTTTTGGTCATTGATCCATTCATTATTTAGGAGCATGTTATTAAGCCTCCATGTGCTTGTGCACTTTTTCGATTTCTTTGTGTAATTTATTTGTAGTTTTATACCTTTGTGATCTGAGAAGGTGGTTGGTACAATTTCAGTCTTTTTGAATTTACTGAGGTTCTTTTTGTGGCATAGTATATGATCTATTCTTGAATATGCTCCATGTGCACTGGAGATGAATGTGTATTCTGCTGCTTTTGGATATAGAGTTCTGTAGATGTCTGTTAGGTCCATCAGTTCTATTGTGTTGTTCAGTGCTTCTGTCTCCTTAGTTATTTTCTGTCTGGTTGATCTGTCCTTTGGAGTGAGTGGAGTGTTGAAGTCTCCTAGAATGAATGTATTGCATTTTGTTTTCCCTTTTAATTCTGTTAGTATTTGTTTCACATATGTAGGTGCTCCTGTGTTGGGTTCATAGAAATTTGTAATGGTTATATCTTCTTGTTGGATTGACCCCTTTATCATTATGTAATGTCCTTCTTTGTCTCTTGTGACTTTCTTTGTTTTGAAGTCTATTTTTTCAGATACAAGTACTGCAACTCCTGCTTTTTTCTCCCTACTAGTTGCATGAAATATCTTTTTCCATCCCTTCATTTTCAGTCTGTGGGTGTCTTCAGGTTTGAAGTGAGTCTCTTGTAGGCAGCATATAGATGGGTCTTGTGTTTTTATCCATTCAGTGACTGTATGTCTTTTGATTGGTGCATTCAGACCATTTTCATTTAGTGTGATTATTGATAGGTATGTACTTATTGCCCTTGCTTTAGATTCATGGTTACCAAAGGTTCAAGGGCAATTCCCTTGCTATGTAACAGTCTAATTTAACTCACTTTGTATGATATTAGAAACACAACCTAAAGGTTCTTCTTTTTTTCCTCTTTTTTCTTCCTCCTCCATTCTTTGTATATTAGGTATCATATTCTGTACTCTTTTTCTATCCCTTGGTTTAATTTGGGTGTAGTTGATTTGATTTTGCTTCTGCTTAGTGCTTAATTCTTCTACTTTGCTGTCATTTTATTTCCCCTGGTGACAGCTATTTAGCCTTAGGAATACTTCCAACTCTATCAGTCCCTCCAAGATGCACTGTAGAGGTGGTTTGTGAGACGTAAATTCTCTCAGCTTTTACTTATCTAAAAATTATTTAATCTCTCCTTCAAATTTAAATGATAACCTTTGTAAAGTACTCTTTATTCGAGGCACTTCTGTTTCATTGCATTAAATATATCATGCTACTCCCTTCTGGCCTGTAAAGTTTTTGTTGAGAAATCTGATGATAGCCTGATGGGTTTTCCTTTGTATGTGTTTTTTTTCCTCTCCCTAGCTGCTTTTAAAAGTCAGTCCTTACCCTTCATATTTGCCATTTTAATTATTATATGTCTTGGTGTTGTCTTCCTTGGGTCCCTTGTGTTGGGAGATCTGTGCATCTCTATAGCCTGAGAGACTATCTTCTTCTCCAGATTGGGGACGTTTTCAGCAATTACCTCCTCAGTGACACTTTCGATTCCTTTTCCTTTTCCTTTCTATTCTCCTACCCCTGTAACGCGAATATTATTCTGTTTGGATTTGTCACTCATTTCTCTCAATATTCTTTCATTCTTTGAGATCCTTTTTTCTCTCTGTGCCTCAGCTCCTTTTTATTCTTCTCTAATTTCTTTTCCATTTTCTGCCTCTTCTACTATATCTCATCTGCTCTTAAATTCCTCCATTGCATGTTGCATTCCAGATATGGAATTTCTTAATGATTAAATCTCCATCCTGAATTCGTCCCTGAATTCTTGAATATTTTTCTCTACCACTGTGAGCATGTTTATGATTTTTGTGTTGAACTCTTTCAGGAAGATTGGTGAGTTCAGTTTCATTTGGCCTTTTTTCTGGGGTTTGTGAGATTTTGGTCTTAACCAGGTTCTTTGACATTTCATATTTTATGTAGCACCCTCTAGTGCTCAGAAACTCTAATCTCTGGAGCTTCTAAGCCCCTGGATTGAGGTTCGGGGTCACTGTGGAGCTGCGCTGGAGCCTTGAGGGAGGAAAGAGCTGTTTCCTTCTTCCTGGCTGCAGTGCTTGTCTCCACTATCAGAGCCAGTGGGCTGAGCACCCAGGTTAACTCTCTGTGCTTTGCCTCTGTAGCTGTTGTAGGCGGGGCCTCCCTATGGCTGGCCTGACTCCAGGGCAGTGACTGCCAGTTTGCGAGCCAGTACTGGCAGGCCAGGAGGAATGTGCAGCAGGCTGGGTGTCACTGTGGGTGGCCTTGGAGCTGAATAGGCAGCCAGGGGGATGGCAGGCCTGATGCTCTTGAAAGTTCCCAACTGCTGGGCAGAGCAGGCCATACAACCTTGTCCACCTATCCCTTCTCCCATGCAGCAAGCTCTGTGCAACCCCGCCCCTTCAGCAACCCTCTGGCTGCTTGGAAGCCTCTCAGACCACCCGCCTTTCCTTTGTCTCATAGCAGCCAGATGTGTATCCCTGTCCTCCACAAATGGTTGGAATCTCAGTCTCTCAAGTATTCCACCTGTCAGCTTTCCAACCCCACTAATCTCCAGAGCACCATGCAGTGTAAGTTTGTGCTCCCAAAGCAGATCTCCCAGGCTGGGTGTTCAGCAGTCCTTGGCTTCCACCCCCTCTTCACTCCTTTTCTCTTCCTCCTGCAGTGAGCTGTGGTGGGGGAGGGGCTTGGGTTCCACGAGATTAAGGCTTTGGTACATTACCCTGTTTGGTCAGGTCTGCTCTGTTCTCCAGGTATACGCAGTCTGGTGCAGCCTTCTTTCCTGTGACTCTTTTAGGGTTAGTTGTGTTAACTATATTTTCATATTATATGTGGTTTTGGGCGGAGTTCTCTGTCTCACCTCTCACGCCGCCATCTTGAATCCTATAAATTTTAGTTTCATGAATTATAAGATTAATTGCAAATTTTTCAAAATGGCATTTTCCCCCCAATTTACTTTGAATCAAAGCTTTCTTGTTTACTATTTATTGTGGAATTTTGTTGCCCCTTTTAATTGGTTCAGGTAAAGATACAGAAGTATTCAACCTCTTAAAATTCAATCTGTTTTTCCACTTGCTATATGAGTGACTTTTTGTAAGTTCCTCAGTCCCTCTGAACTTAGTTTTCTCATCTGTAAAAAGGAATGGGTAATAGTTTCATTTACGATTGCTCTGTGAATTAAGGAAATAATGTAAGTAAAGTTATTACCACATTATTATTATTATTACTATTGTCACCACTACTACTGATACTGCATCTGGAAGAGGGTCATTATGTGCCACTTCACAATTTAATATGTGCTATTAATAAAAAGGAATAATATGGGCAATCAATAAAGAGACAGACAATTTGTCTTTCTGAGCAAGTTAAAAGGCTAAGCTTTCAGAGCTTGGTAACTGGTTATTAAGGTAGGTAAGATATGAAAAAGTAATTCACAGAACATTGAACATGAAGTATTGGTAAGAATAATTTTCTGCACTTCCATGATTTGTGGGATGTTTAGTTGCCAGAATTCATTAGAAGACTAAAACTCTAACTATCTAAAAGATAGTTAGAAATCAAAAAAGATCTTCTAGATAGAGGATTTAAAACCCATATTGCTCTCCTATGCTCACCATTTGCAGGAGAAAACTCATTCTATAAGAAAACATTGGTTGCAAAAAAGGCAAAAAGATGAGAAGAGAGCCACAGCACTCTAGGCCCATTCTGGGAGGTGCAGTGGAGGAGCCAATACCTTGCTTAAAAACCAACCGATAATGCCTCAGTGTTTACATTCGGCATTTGGCCAGTACATAAGCCAGTGCTGCACATATTGATGAACTCTGGAAACAAACTAGCAGGCCAGGCCAGCCAGCAAGAGGCACAGTAAGGAACACCTACCTGGAATAGAAAGTTCCTTAATTAAGGTCATTGTATGTTGAGGGTAAGGGAGTATTGGCCATTCTTGCCAGAACAGCTGCCTATCCTTTATAGTTTGTTAGAGACCTGCAAATATGCCTGTAGCAAGTATGGTCTAAGCTTATGCCTATCTTGCAAATTAGTTTCAGCTCCAGGCAAGTTCACTATAGATTCACTGTGACCAAAGAAATTTACAGCAAAGGGTTCTTGGGGTGAAAAGGTTATACCCAACTTTATTTCCAGGTGGCAGGTCAGTCCCTTGGCGCTACCACCACTCCAGCCTCCGCTCCGCTCCCCTACAGCCTTCCAGCCCCGCCACCCAGTCTCCGGCTGAGCCCTGGGCTGAACTCCTTACATTAACACAATAATATCTTATTGCCTAAAGGTATGGAAGTGGTAGCATAGCAACAGGCCAGTTACATTTAAGTTCAGTGAGGATCCTGGCCATAGAAATCCCACTTTATCCACAATGCCAAACCAAGATGAAGAGTGGGATTGGCAACTCCTTGCAGTTGAGACACATACCGGAGTATGACAAAGGAGAGATGGTACAAAATGGGGGCAGCATAGGCTTTTTTTTTTAATTCATTCATTAATTTATAAATAAAGAAACTCATGAGATTAGGGACCTAGAGATGCAAGAAATACTCCTTTGGATATCAGATGACAAGCTGAGACCATAAATTAGGAAGGGTCATCTTGCCTACCTCCATGGGGAGCTGTGTTGCCCTGTGCCGCTCTAAGAAGATGAGAGGGCGAGTAGTTGTTTTAAAGGATACTGGTGACTGCAGCTTCTCCCTAAAGAAGTTTAATGCCAGGAGGATGATAACTTCAGACAGCTGGTTTTGAGAATATTTAACATTTCCTAGGGTCTTCTAGATTTCTTGGGAGTCAGAAGTTAGGGATAATGAATGAGTCAGCAAAAGTTAGACCCTAATGCTACTCTGATCTCCTTTATAGCTACAGTCTAATGGAATCCTGAGGTGTCATTTCCTCAATACATTTAATAAACTGTACTTGGATCTTAGTAGGGCTTGGGCTCAACTGTTCCCAAGGAGTCCTTTACTATCTACCTTACTCAGTCCTAGCTTAATGAGCACTTCAAAGTATTGTTATACAGACTTTCCTGGTCTGGACAGACCCTAATGATGGGTAGAGTAAAAATTCCCAGAGTGAGCAAAACTTAACCTTAAAGAAGGCTTGTTTCTCTATTCCAGAATAAGCATATCATTACAATCAAACTTTTAAAATGTCTAGTAAATTTAAAAATTTTTAAATGGCACTAAGGCAGGATGTACGTGAGGATAAGTAGCCCATATGGGATGCAATTAAGGAAGTGAAAATACAGTCTGATCACAAAGAAACACTTCCTGGCCTTGGGAAAGGTAGGTATGCAGCATAATTTTGTCAATGAATTAGGGGAAACCCCATTACCCACAAGATGTTAAAGAACGCTGGGTTGAATAGACAGGAAACGTCTCAAGCCCAGCCCAGGTGCCTCTTAAAGTCCTAACAATGAATTTGTACAAAAGGAGCAAAACCTTTTTTTAAGGAAGAGGAAGGAGTTTCTCAGAGGAGCACTGATTAATTTTATTGGAGGAAGAAAAAATGAATATAGTGAAGAACCTTAGTAGTAATATGGGCAGTAGTACATGTGGGCAGCCATAGGGCTCTGCACACCCTCAGGAATGCGTGACAGACATTTAATCTGAAGTGCTAGATGTTTAGGAATGTTTCCTATACCTTCAAACAAAGGGAAATATTGCTTATAGGAAGCAAATGTAAGGCAAGAAAGTGAAAAATTTTAAAAAGATGAATATAATCTACAACCAGCACTATAATGGGCTAATATACCATATAAGAAAAAAATGACATGTATACCTCTCTCTAACAAATGAACAGAACTTGATAGACACAGCTGAATAACTGCTATGTTAATAAAGGTCAATGATTATGAAAATGAAATTGCTTTTCTAGAATAAATTTGGGGTGGGGTACTGCAGGTATTGAATGTTTCCCATGAGTTAGTTATGCCTCAGGATCTGAATGGCACCTCCACCAGGAAGAAAGGCTGCTGGGAGTGGTTACCTTTTGCTTTGAAGCCCTACATTGTTGGCGTTCACACATGGTTGTCCTACCACAAACTCCCTCTTTCCTCAGCTGGAAGGGTGGGCACACGCTGTGGCCACTGTCCCCAAGGCCTGTGACACTAGCTTTTTATTTTTAGCATAGTCCCTTTTCCCTCAACTGGATTCTGAGCACTTCAAGGCTGGACTGTTAAGCACAAATCATTCTGGAGAAGTTTAGCGTGCTCAGTTTGCATTTGTAAAAGTTTTAATTTAGGGAACTATTAGTGATACTAATAATGATAATGGTAACACAGAAGGTAGCATTTAGCTCTTACCATATACAAGGTACTCTGTCACTGATTTCTTTTAATCCTTATTTAAAAAGTAGGTGTGGATATATCCATTTTATGGGTGGAGAGACACAGGCTAGAGTGACTAAATTGCCTTCCCATTCATAGTAAGGGAAGGTTACTCCATGTGAACCCAGGCAGCCTGACACTAGAATCCCTGTGATTATTCATCACATTCTGCACCCCCAAGGCAGCCTGTCTTCAGCCACACTTCATTCCCTAATTGAGCTTTATTTACAGCAGCTCCCTTTTTGACCCTCAGGTTTTTCTCAAGACCTTTATTCCCATTTGACATTTTGTTGTTTCTTACTTACTTTCCTGTTTTTTCTTTTTATACTTTTGCTATAAAAAAATGAAATAATGAAGCAAAGTACGAAAGCAAATCCTTTTACCTGAATTTTGACATTAGTTATTTTTTCTAGAATTTTTTCTAGTTGACATAGAAACAGGGGTAATATATGACTAATTTATCTTGTAACTCAATCTATTAACTATCAAAAACTATGTTTCATGTTATTTAGTCTAGAGACTAGGGAATACTATAGCAACGATATTGCTGAATGATAGCTAACCACATTTTAAAGAATTATTTATAGTTTATATACTTTTATATAATTATTAAATCTCCTTTGTTGCTATGACAATATTTTGTTCTTACAAGCTGATTTGAAGAATATTGAGTTTTGCAGGCACAGACATTGCTTTTGTGCAAATCAAATAAGGTCTTCAAGAACATTATGTGCAGACTCTAAAATTCAAGACAAGACTGCTTGGATCAAAAAGAAAATGGAATAACAGTTTATCTTCTTACATATTATGGCCCATCTCAAGCATGCCTTAAATAAAATATCTTATCTAACACTATTAGTCTGGGTTCTCCAGAGAAATAGAACCAATAGGAGATATCTGTACATATATGAGATGTGGTATAAGGAACTGGCTCGTGATTATGGAGGCTGAGAAGTCCCATGGTCTAACATCACCAAGCTAGAGATCTGAGTATATTTCTAGTCTGAGTCCAAAGTTTGAGAACCAGGGAGCTCATGGTGTGAGTCCCAGTCTAAGGGCAGGAGAATACCAATGTCCAAGCTCAGCAGTTAGGCAGAAGTAGAGGGATTCTTTCCTCTACCTTTTGTTCTGTTCAGGCCTCCGAGGGAGTAAATGAGGCCCACTTACATTAAAGAGGGCAATATGCTTTACTCAGTGTACTGATTCAGTCAAATGCTAATCTACTGTTTAGCCAAATATATGGGCACCCCGAGGCCTCGTCAAGTTAGCACATAAAAGTAACCACCATACTGACTAAATTTTTTTTTTTTAACAATACCTAAATTTCCAGAAAATGGAACTTAGGCTTCACTCCCTATGGTATTGTAGACAGGGTTTTCATCACTGCTCTGGCACGCCTTTGAGCAACACTGCCACCATCCTGTTTGCTCATCAGGCTTCCTAGGCCTCCCGTTGAGAACCCAAATAGATGAGGAATGTCAGGAAGGTATGGATAGTAGGCAAGGAAAGAGACTGTGTAACAAATAAGAAAGTCATGTTGTCCCTTCCTTGTGTTTTTCCATCCCATAATATTATGCACATATTCCACATCAACAATTAAGGCACTGTTAACTGACTAGCACCCAGTACTTCGAAGTCATCCTTTATCTCTAATAATTCTTGCCATGGAGTCTGACCATTCTTGAAAAATATTCAATAAACTGAAGTCCAAACCAAGTATTAGCAGCAGTTACAGAGGAGGCAATGTTAACTTGCTTTTCTTGGGTGAAAAAAATACCATTTGTACTCATTTGTTTGTAAGCTACTGCTTCTCTGTGATAGAAGAGAATAACAGAAACTGTATCATGAGAGCCAAGTGGAAGGGGACATGGTTGCCTCATTTCATTTTGCAGACATTTGTCCCATTATCTATCAGATGAAGAATTTGAATCAGTGGCCTTTTGAAGATTTTCTTTCTTTGGTGTCTTTATACTGGAGTGGCCATAAGCCTCTACTATTTTTTTTAAGTTACTTTTGATGTGCAGTGACCTTGCTTTACTTCACAAATGTTGCTATAGTTCCAAGTCAAGATTGAAGCTAAAGAAGAAACTTAATCCAAACTGTTTAAGTATGAGCATTGCCATCCTGTGAAATAACTGTCGATTCTGTAATGCAGCCCAAACATAATACAGAATGATGTGGGATAAATGAGTTTTTTAATGGTAGTAAATAATTTCTATAAAAAGGAATTGATTACAAAAGATGCTATACATATCTCTATATGATATCCAAGCATTTCTTATTCTTATATAAATTGATTATATTCTCCCATGACAGAAAGTTGATCCTTCTGCATTATATTCCTCATCTCTCCCTGCCCTCACCCACTCCCACCTCTTACTATAGAGGTAAAAGTAGTACACAGAGATTCTGACAGTCATGGAAACTGAGAAGAAATGCTGAATAAAGTGTGTCAGAGGAGAAAGAGGCTGCTTAGTATGGCGAGATAATTTCTTCATCATCTGCTGATATCCAATATTACCTTTATGCTTACTTGAGTTCATGTTTTGTAGAACAAACATACCAGTTTAAGAGTTTAATCATTCCTGAAAATCTTGAATTGTGACAAAAAAAATAAAAGAACTAAGTTCATTATGTGCTAAATTTACCAAGGAAAGACTTGGATTCAAGATGGTGGTATGAGAGGTGAGACAGAGAATTTCTCCCAAAACCATATATAGTGTGAAAATATAGTCAATACAACTAGCCCTAAAAGAGCAACAGGAAAGAACGCTGTGCCAGACTGCATACGGACCTCACGAACAGAGCAGACCTCACGAAACAGGGTAATGTACGAAAGCCTTGATCCGGTGGGATCCGAGCCCTTCCCCCACCCAGCTCACCAGCACAAGGAAGAGAAACGGAGTGGGTAGGGGGTGGAATCCTAGAACTGCTGAACACCCAGCCTGGGACATCTGCTTTGGACCACAGACCTACATTATGTGGTGCTCTGGAGGTTGCTGGGGTTGGGGAGCTGGGACAGGCTGAGTGCTTGAAAGACGGACATTCTGGCCAATTGTGGAGGACAAGGATCTGCATCTGGCCACTCTGGGACAAAGGAAAGGCAGATGGTCTAAGAAGCTTCCTAGCAGCGAGAGGGCTGCTGAAGGGGTGGGGTTCCGACAGAGCATGCAACGCAAAAGAAGGGATAGGTGGACAGGGTTGCCTGGGCGCACTCTGCCCAATGGGTTGGGAACTTTGAGGAGCTTCAGGCTCCCCATCCCCTTGCAGCCTACTCAGCTCTGAGGCCCCCCACTGTGACACAAAGCCTGCTGCACCTTTGCCTGGCCTGCCGGCACCTGCTCGCAAACCGGCAGTCACTGCACTGGCGTCACTACAAAACCTAGAGACACAAAGCACAGAGGCTTACACCCGGTGTGCTTGGCCCACTGGCTCTGATACTGGAGACAGGAACTGCAGGCAGGAATCAGGAAACAACTCTTTTCTGCCCCCAAACACCAGCGCCGCTCCCTTATGATGCCCAACCATACTCTAGGGGTTGAGCAACTCCAGAGACTAGAGCTTCTGGGCATTAGAGGGCACCACATAGAATTATGAAACATCAAAGGAAACTGGTTCAGACCAAAATATCACAAACCCCAGAAAAAGGGCCAAATGAAACTAATCTTACCAATTTTCCTGAAAGAGAGTTTAAAATAAATATCATAAACATGCTCATGGAGGTAAAGAAAAATATTCAAGAACTCAGGGATGAATTTAAGTCAGAGATTCGATCATTAAGAAATTCCATTTCTGAAATGAAACATACAATGGAGGGATTTAAAATATTAGATGTAGTAGAAGAGACAGCAAATGAGATAGAAATTAAAGAAGAGGAATACAAAGAAACTAAGGCACAGAGAGAAAAAAGAATCTCTCAGAATGAAAGAATATTGAGAGAACTCTGTGACAAATCGCAATATTTGCATTACAGGGGTACCAGAAGAAGAAGAGAGGGAAAAAGGGATAGAAAGTGTCATTGAGGAGGTAATTGCTGAAAACGTCTGCAGTCTGGAGAAGGAGAGAGTCTCTCAATCCATGTAGGTACACAGATCTCACAACACAAGGGACCCAAGGAAGACAACATCAAGACATATAATAATTAAAATGGCAAAGATCAAGGATAAAGACAGACTTTAAACAGCAGCTAGAGAAAGAAAAAAGATCACATACAAAGGAAAACCCATCAGGCTATCATCAGACATGTCAACAGAAACCTTACAGGCCAGAAGAGAGTGGCATGATATATTTAATGCAATGAACCAGAAGGGCCTTGAACCAAGAATACTCTTCCCAGCAGGTAATCATTTAAAGTTGAAGGAGGGATTAAATAATTTTCAGATAAGCAAAAGCTGAGAGAATTTACCTCCCACAAACCACCTCTACAGTGCATTTTGGAGTGACTGCTATAGATGGAAGTATTCCTAAGGCTAAATAGCTGTCACCAGGGGAAATAAAACCACAGCAAAGTAGAACAATTAATTACTAAGCAGATGCAAAATCAAGTCAACTACCTCCAAATTCAATCAAGGGATAGACAAAGAGTACAAGATATGATACCTAACATATAAAGAGTGGAGGAGGAAGAAAAAAAAAGAACCCGTAGGTCGTGTTTATAATAGCATACTAAGTGGTTTAATTAGACTGTTAGTAACGGTAACCACAAATCTAAAGCCTGCAATGGTAATAAGTACGTACCTATTGATAATCACTCTAAATGTAAATGGTCTGAATGCACCAATCAAAAGACATAGAGTCACTTAATGGATTAAAAAACAAGGCTCATCTATATACTGCCTACAAGAGACTCAACTTCAAATCCAAAGACATGCACAAACTGAAAGTGAGGGGATGGAAAAAGACATTTCATGAAACTAATAGGGAGAAAAAAGCAGGAGTTGCAGTACTTGTATCAGACAAAATAGACTTCAAATCAAAAAAGTCACAAGAGACAAAGAAGAACGTTACATAATGATAAAGGGGTCAGTCCCACAAGAGGATATAAGTACTATAAATATCTATGCAGCCACACATGATCACCTATATATGTGAAACAAATACTAACAGAATTAAAGGGGAAAAAAGAATGTAATGCATTCATTTTCGGAGACTTCAACACACCACTCACTCCAAAGGACAGATCAACCACACAGAAAATAAGTAAAGAGACACAGGCACTGAAAAACATATTAGAACAGATAGACCTAACGGACATCTACAGAACACTTCATCCAAAAGCAATAGGTTACACATTCTTCTCAAGTGCACATGGAACATGTTCAAGAATAGATCATATACTAGGCCACAAAAAGACCTGCAGTAAATTAAAAAAGATTGAAATTGTACTAACCAGCTTCTCAGATCACAAAGGTATGAAACTACAAATAAATTACACAAAGAAACCAAAAAAGTGCACAAGCACATGAAGGCTTAGTAATATGCTCCTAAATAATCAATGGATCAATAGCGAAATAAAAACAGAAATCAAGCAATATTTGGAGACAAATGACAAAAATAATTCAACACCGCAAAATCTGTGGGACGCAGCAAAGGCCGTGCTAAGAGGGAAATATATTGCAATACAGGCCTACCTCAGGAAAGAGGAACAATCCCAAATGAACAGTTTAAACTCACAATTAACGAAACTAGAAAAATAAGAACAAATGAGGCCCAAAGTCAGTAGAAGGATGAACATAATAAATATTAGAGCATAAATAAATAAAATTGAGAAGAATAAAACAATAGAATCAATGAAAGCAAGAGCAGGTTCTTTGAAGAAATAAGCAAAATAGATAAACTCCTAGCCAGACTTATCAAGAAAAAAAGAGAGTCCACACACAGAAACAGAATCAGAAATGAGAGAGTAAAAGTCACTATGGACACCACAGAAATACAAGGAATTATGAGAGAATACTATGAAAAATTATATGCTAACAAACTGGATAACCTAGAAGAAATGGAAACTTTCTAGAAAAATACAACCACGACTGACCCAGAAAGAAACAGAAAAGCTGAATAGACCAATTACTAGCAAGGAAATTGAATTGGTAATCAAAAAACCACCTAAAAACGAAACTCTGGGACCACATGGTTTGACTGCTGAATTTTTTTTTTGGTATCATTAATCTACAATTACATGTGCAACATTATGGTTATTAAACTCCCCACTTCATCAGGTCCCCCCCACCAACCACCTTACAGTCACTGTCGATAAGTGTACTGAGATGCTACAGAATCACTACTTGTCTTCTCTGAGTTGTACAGCCCTCCCCAAACCCCCCCCAACACTGTGTCTGCTAATTGTAATACCCCCTTTTCCCCCTTGTCCCTCCTTTCCCACCCATCCTCCCCAGTCCCTTTCCCATTGGTAACTGTTAGTTCATTCTTGGGTTCTGTGAGTGTGCTGCTGTTTTGTTCTTTCAGTTTTTTTTTTCTTTTCTCTTAAGCTCCACATATGAGTGAAATCCTTTGATTCTTGTCTTTTTCCGTGTGGCTTATTTCACATAATACCCTCTAGCTCCATCCATGTTGTTGCAAATGGAAGGATTTGTTTTCTTCTTATGGCTGAATAATATTCCACTATGTATATGTACCACATCTTCTTTATCCATTCATCTACTGATGGACACTTAGGTTGCTTCCATTTCTTGGCTATTGTAAATACTGCTGCAATAAACATAGGGGTTCATCTGTCTTTTTGAAACTGTGCTGCTGCATTCTTACGGTAAATTCCTAGGGGTGGGATTCCTGGGTCAAATGGTATTTCTATTTTGAGTTTTTTGAGGAACCTCCATATTGCTATCCACAATGGCTGAATTAATTTGCATTCCAACCAGCAGTGCAGGAGGGTTCCTTTTTCTCCACATCCTCACCAACATTTGTTGTTGTTTGTGTTTTGGATGTTGGCCATCCTCATTGGTGTGAGGTGATATCTCATTGTGGTTTTAATCTGCATTTCTCTGATGATTAGCGATGTGGAGCATCTTTTCATGTGCCTGTTGGCCATCTGAATTTCTTCTTTGGAGAAGTGTCTATTCATGTCCTCTGCCCATTTCTTAATTGGATTATTTGCTTTCTGTTTGTTAAGGTGCATGAGTTCTTTATATATTTTGGATGTCAACCCTTTATCAGATACGTTTTTTATGAATATATTCTCCCATACTACTGTAGGATGTCTTTTTGTTCTACTGATGGTGTCTTTGCTGTACAGAAGCTTTTCAGCTTGATGTAGTCCCACTTGTTCATTTTTGCTTTTGTTTCCCTTGCCGAGGGAGATATGTTCATGAAGAAGTTGCTCATGTTTATGTCCAAGAGATTTTTGCCTATGTTTTTTCTAAGAGTTTTATGGTTTCATGGATTACATTCAGGTCTTTGATCCATTTTGAGTTTACTTTTGTGTATGGGGTAGACAGTAGTCCAGTTTAATTCTCTTACATGTAGCTGTCCAGTTTTTCCAACACCAGCTGCTGAAGAGGTTATCATGTCTCCATTGTATATTCAAGGCTCCTTTTTCATATATTAATTGACTGTATATGTTTGGGTTAATGTCTACATTTTCTGTTCTGTTCCAGTGTTCTGTGGGTCTGTTCTTGTGCCAATACCTAATTGTCTTGATTACTGTGGCTTTGTAGTAGAGCTTGAAGTCAGGGAGCATAATTCCCCCCACTTTATTCTTCGTTCTCAAGATTGCTTTGGCTTTTCGGGGTCTTTTGTGGTACCACATTAACTTTAGAACAATTTGCTCCAGTTCGTTGAAGAATGCTGTTGCTATTTTGATAGGGATTGTGTTGAATCTGTAGAATGCTTTAGGTAGTATAGCCATTTTGACAATATTTATTCTACCTAGCCAAGAGCATGGGATGAATTTCCATTTGTTAATGTTCTCTTTAATTTCTCTTAGGAGTGTCTTGCAGTTTTCAGAGTATAGGTCTTTCACTTCCTTCTGTTAGGTTTATTCCTAGGTATTTTATTCTTTTTGATGCAGTTGTGAATGGAATTGTTTTCCTCATTTCTCTTTCTGTTAGCTCATTGTTAGTGTATAGGAAAGCAGCAGATTTCTGTGTGTTAATTTTGTATCCTGCAACTTAGCTGAATTCAGATATTAGTTCCAGTAGTTTTGGAGTGGAGTCTTTAGGGTTTTTTATGTACAATATCATGTCATCAGCAAATAGGGACAATTTGACTTCTTCTCTACATATCTGGATGCCTTGTATTTCTTTGTTTTTTCTGATTGCTGTGGCTAGGACCTCCAGTACTATGTTGAATAACAGTGGAGAGAGTGGGCATCCCTGTCTTGTTCCCAATCTTAGATGAAAAGCTTTCAGCGTCTCGCCATTAAGTATGATGTTAGCTGTGGGTTTGTCATATATGGCCTTTATGATGTTGAGGTACTTGCCCTCTATACCGATTTTGTTGAGAGTTTTTATCATGAATGGATGTTGAATTTTGTCAAATACTTTTTCAGCATCTATGGAGATGATCATGTGGTTTTTGTCCTTCTTTTTGTTGATGTGGTGGATGATGTTGATGGATTTTCGAATGTTGTACCATCATTGCATCCCTGAGATGAATCCCACTTGATCGTGGTGTATGATCCTCTTGATGCATTTCTGAATTTGGTTTGCTCATATTTGTTGAGTATTTTTGCATCTATGTTCATCATGGATATTGGTCTTTAATTTTCTTTTTTGGTGACGTCTTTGCCTGGTTTTGGTATTAGAGTGATGCTGGCTTCATAGAATGAGTTTGGAAGTGTTCCCGCCTCTTCTATTTTTTGGAAAACTTTAAAGATAATGGGTATTATTTCTTCTCTATATGACTGGTAAAATTCAGAGGTGAATCCATCTCGCCCTGGGGTTTTGTTGTTGGGTAGTTTCTTGATTGCCCATTTAATTTTGTTGCTGTTGATTGGTCTGTTTAGGTCTTCTCTTTCTTGCTTGGTCAGTCTTGGAAGTTTGTATTTTTCTAAGAAGTTGTCCATTTCTTCTAGGTTTTCCAGCTTGTTAGCATATAGACTTTCGCCGTATTCTCTTATAATTCTTTGTATTTCTGTGAGATCTGTCGTGATTTTTCCTTTCTCATTTCTCATTCTGTTTATGTGTGTAGATTGTCTTTTTCTCTTAATAAGTCTGGCTAGGTGTTTATCTATTTTGTTTATTTTTCCAAAGAACCAGCTCTTGGTTTCATTGATTTTTTTCTATTGTTTTATTCTTCACAATTTTATTTATTTCATCTCTGATCTTTATTATGTCACTCCTTCTTGTGACTTGGGACCTCATTTGTTCTTCTTTTTCCAATTTCAGTAATTGTGTCTTTAGACAATTCATTTGGGATTGTTCTTCCTTCTTTAGATAGGACTGGATTGCAGTATACTTTCCTCTTAGAACTGCCTTTGCTGCATCCCACAGAAGTTGCAGCTTTGTGTTATTGTTGTCATTGGCCTCCATATATTGTTTGATCTCTGTTTTAATTTGGTCATTTATCCATTGATTATTTACAGCATATTGTTAAGTCTCCATGTATTTGTGAACCTTTTTGTTTTCTTTATACAACTTATTTCTAATTTTATACCTCTGTGATCTCAGAAGTTAGTTGGTAGAATTCCAATATATTTGAATTTTCTGAGGTTCTTTTTGTGGCCTTGTATGTGGTCTGTTCTGGGAAATGTTCCATGTGCTCTTGAGAAGAATGTGTATCCTGTTGCTTTTGGGTGTAGAGTTTCTGTAGATGTCTGTTAGGTCCATCTGTTCTAGTGTGTTGTTCAGTGCCTCTGTATCCTTACTTATTTTCTGTCTAGTTGATCTGTCCTTTGGAGTGAGTGGTGTGTTGAAGTCTCCTAAAATGAATGCATTGCTTTCTATTTCCTCCTTTAATTCTGTTAGTATTTGTTTCACATATGTCGGCGCTCCTGTATTGGGTTCATATATATTTTAAATGGTTATATCCTCTTGTTGGACGGACCCCTTTATCATTATGTAATGTCCTTCTTTATCTCTTGCTACTTTCTTCATTTTGAAGTCTATTTTGTCTGATACAAGTACTGCAACACCTGCTTTTTTCTCCTTTTTTGCATGAAAATCTTTTTCCATCCCTTCATCTTTAGTCTGTGTATATTTTGGGGTTTGAGGTGAGTCTCTTCTAAGCAGTATATAGATGGGTCTTGCTTTTTTATCCATTCTATTACTCTGTGTCTTTTGATTGGTGCATTCAGTCCATTTATACTTAGGTTGATTATCAATAGATATGTACTTATTGCCATTGGTGTCTTTAGATTCGTGGTTACCAAAGGTTCAAAGGTAGCTTCTTTACTGTCTAACAGTCTAACTTACCTTTCTTGTTAAGTTACTATAAACACAGTCTGATGATTCTTTATTTCTCTGCCTTCTCATTCTTCCTCCTCCATTCTTTATATACTAGGTGTTTTATTTTATACTCTTTTATGTTTCCTTTGACTGTTTTTGTTGATAGTTGATTTTACTTTTTGCCTTTAGTTAGTATTTGAATGGTCTGCTTTCTTTGCTATGAGTTCATTTTCTATGGTGACATCTTTTTAGCCTTAGGAGTGCTTCCATCTAGATAAGTCCTTTTACGATATCCTGCAGAAGAGGTTTATGGGAGGCAAACTCCCTCAGCTTTCGCTTTTCTAGGAATTGTTTAATCCCTACCTTAAATTTAAATGATAATCATGCTGGATACAATATTCTTTGTTCAAGGACCTTCTGCTTCTTTACGCTAAATATATCATGCCATTCTCTTCTGGCCTGTAACGTTTCTGTGGAGAAGTCTGATGGGTTTTCCTTTGTAGGTGATCTTTTTTCTCTCTCTAACTGCCTTTTATACTCTGTCCTTATCTTTGATATTTGCCCGTTTTAATTATTATGCGTCTTGGTGTTGTCTTCCTTGGGTCCCTTGTGTTGGGAGATCTGTAGGCTTCCATGGTCTCAGAAACTGTTTCCTTCTGTAGCTTGTGGAAGTTTTCAGCAGTTATTTCTTCAAAGACACTTTCTATCCCTTTTTCTCTCTTCTTCTTCTTCTGGTACTCGTATAATGCGAATGTTGTTCCGTTTGGATTGGTCATACAGTTCTCTTAATATTCTTTCATTCCTTGAGATCTTTTTATCTCTCTCTGCCTCAGCTTCTCTTTATTCCTGTTCTCTTATTTCTATTCCTTTAACTGTCTCTTGCACCTCATCCAGTCTACTCCTAACCCGTCGATTGCTTGTCTCATTTGTGCATTGTCTCTCCTCACTTCCTCCCTTAGCTCTTGCATATTTCTCTGTAGATCCATCAGCATGGTTATGACTTTTATTCTGAATTCTTTTTCAGGAACATTGTGTAAGTCTGTGCCATCAGGCCCTCTCTCTGGGGTTGTCTGGCTGATCTTTGTACCATATTCCTCTGTCTCTTCATCGCGATAGAAGTGGTCGTTCCTATGCGCCACGTGTGCCTGGTGGGAGAACAAAATTCCTTCCTGCTTGTTCTTCTCCTTGCCCTTCTCCGGGGTCTTAGCTGTTTTCCTGCACATCAGGATGCAGTCTCTGGGATAATCCCCTGAGTTGCCTGTGTGTGAGCCGCCTCAGCCTAACCTATAGCACTGCGGGAATTTGCTGTCTCGCTGGGTGCTTTCTGGTCCCCTTGGTGCCTTCCAGACCTGGTTCTGGGGCTCTTCCCTCTAAGTTGCACACCAGCCTGGAGTAGGTTCTGTGAGGTTGCTGTGGGCGGGGCCACTCCTCCGCTGTTCCGCAGCAGTGGTGTAGCTACACCGGACACTTTGCAGTGCCAGCCAGGGGGAAACAAATGGCAGGCTGCCGATCTCTGTGGGAAGCCTCACCGCGGCTGCTTTGCCCTGCTGCCAGCCAGGGCATCCGAAATTCCCCAAGACTCCCAGCCTGCTGGGCTGAGTGCGCTCAGACGATTTTATTCCGCTGTTTGGTCCTGGTCTCTTTAAGACTTGTAAAAAAGCCCCCGCTTTTCTTTTGTCCTGGGGAGCCAGCTGAGGGGACCCGCTTGCAGTCTCCATCTCAGATCCTGCCCTTCTGTTTCTCTAATCTCCGATACACCACACGATGTATGTCTGTTCTCCCAGTGCAGATCACCAGGGATGGTTTTTTAGCAGTCCTATGCTTCCACTCCCTCCCACCTCTGATTCGTTTCCTCCCGCCAGTGCACTGGGGTGGGGGGGTGCTCGGGTCCCACTGGGTTGCGGCTTTGTATGTTACGCGCTCCGTGGGGCACTCAATTCTTGCAGATGTAGCTGTAGTCTGGCTGTTGTACTGTATCTTCTTGTCTCTCTTTTTGGAATAGTTGTATTTGTTGTACTTTCACAAATATATATGGTTTTGGGAGGAGACTTCCGCCACCCTGCTCACGCTGTCATCTTCCCAGAACTCCCTTAACTGCTGAATTTTAAGAAACATTTAATGAAGACCTAATATCCATCCGCCTTAAAGTTTTTCAAAAATTAGAAGACGAGGGAATACTCCCAAACTCATTCTAGGAGGCCAACATCACTCTCACACCAAAAAAGGCAATGACACCACAAAAAAAGAAAATTGCAGACCAATATCCCTGATGAACATAGATGCAAAAATACTCAACAAAATATTAGCAAACTGAATTAAAAAATACATCAAAAAGATCATCCACCATGATCAAGTGGGATTCATCCCAGGTTTGCAAGGGTGGTACAAATTTGAAAATGCATTAACATCACCCATCACATCAACAAAAAGAAGGACAAAAACCACATGATCATCTCCATAGATGCTGAAAAAGCATTCAGCAAAATCCAACATCCATTCATGATAAAAACTCTCAACAAAATCGGTATAGAGGGCAAGTACCTCAACATCATAAAGGCCATATATGACAAACCCACAGCCAACATTATACTTAACAGCGAGAAGCTGAAAGCTTTTCCTTTAAGATCAGGAACAAGACAAGGATGCCCACTCTCCCCACTTTTATTCAACATTGTACTGGAGGACCTAGCCACGGCTATCAGACAACACAAAGAAATAAAAGGCATCCAGATTGGTAAGGAAGAAGTCAAACTGTCCCTGTTTACAGATGACATGATATTGTATATAAGAAAACCCTAAAGAATCCACTCCAATACTACCAGATCTAATATCTGAATTCAGCAATTTTGCGCAATACAAAATTAATACACAGAAATCTGTTGCATTCCTATACACTAATGATGAACTAGCGGAAAGAGAAATCAGGAACACAACTCCATTCACAGTTGCATCAAAGAGAATAAAATGCCTAGGAATAAACCTAACCAAGGAAGTGAAAGACCTATACTCTGAAAACTACAAGACACTCATGAGAGAAATTAAAGATACCAATAAATGGAAACATATCCCATGCTCATGGACAGGAAGAATTAATATTTTCAAAATGGCCATCCTGCCTAAAGCAATCTACAGATTCAGTGCCATCGCTATCAAAATACCAACAGCATTCTTCAGTGAACTACAGCAAATAGTTCTAAAATTCATATGGAACCACAAAAGACCCCGAATAGCCAAACCAATCCTAAGAAGGAAAAATAAAGCGGGAGGAAGTACGCTCTACTTCAGGGAATTACACCCTGACTTCAAGCTCTAGTACAACGCCACAGTAATCAAGACAATTTGATACTGGCACAAGAAGAGACCCATAGACCAATGGAACAGTCTTGAGAGCCCAGATGTAAACCCAACCATATGTGGTCAATTAATATATGATAAAGGACCCATGGATATAAAATGGGGAAATGATAGCCTCTTAAACAGCTTGTTTTGGCAAAACTGGACAAGCTACATGTAAGCAAATGAAACTGGATTATTGTCTAACCCCATACACAAAGTAGAGTCAAAATGGCCAAAGACTTGAATGTAAGTCATGAAACTATAAAACCCTTAGAAAAAAACTTAGACAAAGATCTTTTGGACATAACATTAGCGACTTCATGAATATAACTCCCCAGGCTAGGGAAACAAAAGCAAAAATGAACAAGTGGGACTATATCAAACTAAAAAGCTGCTGTACAGCAAAGGACACCATCAGCAGAACAAAAAGGCATCCTACAGTATGGGAGAATATATTCATAAATGACATATATGGTAAGGTGTTGACATCCAAAATATACAAAGAGCTCATGCACCTCAACAAACAAAAAGCAAATAACCCAATTAAAAAATGGGCAGAGGATCTGAACAGACATTTCTTCAAAGAACAGACATTTCTCCAAAGAAGAAATTCAGACGGCCAACAGGCACATGAAAAGATGCCCCACATCACTATTCATCAGAGAAATACAAATTAAAATCACAATGAGATATCACCTCACACCAGTTAGGGTGGCCAACATCAAAAGACAAACAACAACAAATATTGGGGAGGATGTGGAGAAAGGGGAACCTTCCTACACTGCTGGTGGGAATGTAAAATAGTTCAACCATTGTGGAAAGCACTATGGAGGTTCCTCAAAAAACTAGAAATACCATTTGACCCAGGAATTCCACTCCCAGGAATTTACCCTAATCATGCAGCAGCCCACTTTTCAAAAGAGATATGCACCCCTATGTTTATTGTAGCACCATTTACAATAGCCAAGAAATGGAAGCAACCTAAGTGTCCATCAGTAGATGAATGGATAAAGAAGATGTGTTACATATACACAATAGAATACTATTTAACCATAAGAAGAAAAGAAATCCTACCGTTTGCAACGACATGGATATAACTAGAGGGTATTATGCTCAGTGACCTAAGCCAGGCAGAGAAAGACAAGTATCAAATAATTTCCCTCATCTGTTGAGTATAAGAACAAAGCAAAAAGTTAAGGAACAAAACAGCAGCAGACTCACAGAACCCAAGAATGGACTAACTGTTACCAAAGGGAAAGAGATTGGGGAGGATGAATGGGAATGGAGGGATAAAGAGGAAAAAAGGGGCATCATGATTAGCACGTATAATGTAGGGGGGAGTGGATACAGGGAAGGCCGTATAATACAGAAGACATGTAATGATTCTATAGCATCTCACTACGCTGATGGACAGTGACTGTAATGGGGTATGTGGTTGGGGACTTGATAATAGGAGGAGTCTAGTAACCGTAATGTTGTTCATGTAATTGTACATTAATGATAGCAAAATTTAAAAAAATTTTACAAAGATATCTTAGTCCTTAAACTGTCAAATACCCCTACTTTCTTCATCCCCTCTTCCATAAATGTTATTGAATACCTGTCATGTGATAGGCACTATTCTAGACACTGCAGTGAGAAATGGAGAATGGGTGTGACAGGAGAGATCTGTGAGAATGGAAAGGGGCAGGACGAGAAGCCTGAAGTTGGCAGGTGACAGCTTACACAGGAATACTGTTACCACTGGAGAATCTACAAACTAGGCAGCCACCACATGAGAGTTCCAACAAGTAGAGTCAGGAGAACTTGAGTAGCTGTCTGGAGGATGTGGTTGAGGAAGAAGTCAGGGGTCTCTGGGTATCTGGAAGATGGTGAGCCCATCCATGCAACAGTGACCTCCTAAAAAGTCATGTCAGCTGAGGTACAGGTTCTGTCTCCTGAGGTGACCAGGAGGAGGCCTGACTGGGAACTTGCAGGCAAAGAGAACATAAACCAGGAGCAGGAGCTTAGCTTGAGTTGGAGAACATGAGAGTTGCTGTGTCCTCCCCAGCACTCAGCCCAGGCATGGGAGGAAAAGAGAGTGATGGTACAGAGCATGTGAAGTGAAGCAGCTAGGAGAGCAAAGGAATTAAGGGCATTAGGAAGGAAGTGGTCAAAGTGATGTATCGTAATATGAAGGGGTGAAGACAGGGATGGAGTGCTGAGGAGGCTGGGAGTTGAGTTCCCAAGTGCTTGGAGAACAAGTGTAGCACCATGGCGAGTATGGACCTGGTGGATGTGGAAGAGAAGCTGTAGTTGAGTGGAGTGTTGCTCTCAGATCTTTGTCTGCAGTTTGTTCTACCCACCCTCTCTCCCATGCCCACAGACGAGCTGCCTGCAGAACCCAGCATGCATCTACCTGCTCATGTCTGTAGTCACTTCAAATATATGCCACCAGCAATTTTCCACCTCTGTCCTGGATGAGTCTCTCCTTCATTACTGGATCTTTCCCTTCAGCTGGAAAGATGCTGTTTCTCCCACTTTGAAGTAAAATCTTCTCAATCTCATCTCCTTCTCTACTTGATAGAAAAAGTCCTATAAGGAGCTGTCTGTGCTATCTCTAAGGGCTCTCCTCCATTCTCTTGTGGGCCCTCCCACCCATCGGGCTTTAGTCCCATTCCTCTGAAGCCCCAGTCGGGGTGGTCATTCACCTTGGGGCTGCCATTCCCAGGGCTCCTTCTGCCGGCCCTTGGTCCTCCCTGACTGTGTTGATGGCAGCAATTTGCAGCCCCTGGGCCCTGCTGCCTGGCCTTCTGGACTCTTCCATGCTCTCTTCTCCCGTCAGCTTCACAGCTGCTTCCTCCTCATCTGTTTGACCTCTAAATGCTGTGGTGTCAGTGGACTTCGTTCTTGCACCGTTTCTGTTTTCTTGCTCATTTCCCTCTCTTGGTAGTCTCAGCCAATTTCAGGACTTGAAATACCATCGACACATCAATGGTTCCCAAATGTGTGCTTTCCCTAGACCCTCCGTGGGAGGCCAGGCTCATATATTCATTTAGACTTTCAGTGAAGACTCACCTTGTCTCACTATTTAAATGTTTCATGTTCATTAGTTCCCCTGATAGTTTGGTCAGTGGATCAAATGAATAGACTTAATAAAGTAGCACAGTGTATCTGTGGGTATGGTTAGTGTTTATATAAATTTGTTTTAATTTTGTGTGGTTTTGTCTTTCGTCGAGTTGGTTTGTTTGACTAATGGAATCGTTCTTAATGGGGGCAGTCTGTCTTCGCAGGGGATGTTTGGTGATGTTTGGAGACATTTTTGTTTGGGAGAGGGTGTTTCTGGCTTCTAGTGGGTAGAAGCCAAGAATGCTGCTAAGCACTCTTGAACCCCAACAGCCCCCAATATAAAGGAATTATCCAATCCCAAATATCAATATTGCCTAGCTAAGAAACCCTGAAATGAAGATATATGAATGTGAATTACCTAACTCTCCATACAAAAGGCATTGAGCATTTGATGCAAATAGCATGGTAGTTTGAACTTTTCACTTTAAATGCATATTTATGAATAGTTGCCAAAAGGTGGTAGCTATCCCCAACAAATGCTCATTGTGAACATCCTCTTATAAGCCTGAGATTTCTTTAAGCATAACTGTTGGACTTTGAGTACCTGCAGTTAAATAGTGTTGCTCTTGGCAGGACTTGGTGAGCAAATGAGGTATGAGCTCTCTGATCTCTGTAGTCTGCTCAGTCAGCCGTGACCTTCCCAGTGTCTCTTCTTTCTACACCCTGTCTGCACAAGCCATGGCCCAGGCAGTTCTCAGCAGGGTGGCCAGAGATTAACACAGGGGGAAAATGCAGGGCACCAAGGCAGAGGTTCATGTGGGGTTCAGGATAAATTGGAATGATTTCTGTTTTGCAATGAATATTGTCCAAACTGTCTTTGTACTTTATCGAACTCCAAAAAATCTGTAAATTAGACATTTTTGAATGAAGTACTGGGCAGTAGAGTAGAACTTTTATCAGAGAAATTGTAGTTGCTTCAAACACTATTTGTGTACTGACAGGTATAGATTTTTACATATATTTATATGGATGTGCTCACACACACATAATTGGGTGTACATGTGCACATTCAAACAATAAATATTACCACACACTCAGAACTACTTTGCTTCTTAGGAGTTAGAATAAGTTGCAGGGCCACAATGAAATATACCTGAAAAAGAAGCAGTTTTGTTTAATCAGCAGAAGAACTGACCCTAGTGGAACTTACTGTGTCTCCCTCACCACTTCTTTCCTTCATTACACTTGATCATCTAAGATGTCCAATGTTGCAATTTGTATGGAAAAAAAAAAGAAAATTCTATTGAAGTAATACATTGTGATAAAGATTGTGATATAACAGATGATCTAATCAGCTAATTTCTTTGAGTGCTACCATTCATGTCTTAAAGTTCAATGCTGAATATTTGAAGTATATGTTTTATAGACTTTGTCAGTTCTCCTACTCCTTCAACTTTTAGTTAGAAGATATTGACTATGGAAATGTTATATTGGTGTACTTTGTAGTATTATAGTAGAAAGTTTAAATTAACAGAATATGTATACATATGCCCACATACACAGACATACATTGATGTAAGGATGAGATAGAAATAAAGCCAGGAAATTAAGAATTTGGCTTTAGTTCTTTATCTGAGCCTGCCTCCTGTGTGTGGGCCCTGGATGATCTCATGGCCGGCCTAGATCTGGAAGTGAGGCCCAGTGTAAAGGGGAAGGACTACCAAGACAAGGTCATCTTCTGGTTCAGAATTTCTTCAGGAAAAAAAGTGTTATTTGCCTGGTGTATTAAAAATCATTACAAATAATTGTATTTGAGCCAGAGAAATAGTGTGAGCAAAAGAGTGAGACCAATTACAGATTTATATGTATATTTTTAAATATGTACATTTATTTTACAGACATACTCCATAGAAGAGAAAACATAAAAATCAAATTTTTCCAAATGTCTACAATGAAAATAAAAATAACATGTTCAGGGTAGCACATTGCATCCAGATAGGCAGAACAAATAAGTTGCTTTATTTCTCTAAATCTGTTTTTACCTTCCTAGCAAATCTCTCTCACTCGTAGGTGGGGGCCACTGAGGACACCAAAATGGTAACCAATCCTGTTCACTTAGTGTGATGTGGGGAATTTAATAGGCCTTTAGAGAATTCTCAGCCTCTTTAATTAGAAGGCTCAGTTTCTGTCCTGAGACAGCAACAGAGTGGACGATCAGAACTGTATTGACCTGGGGACTGTGGAAAGGGATGACAGGTCATAGGCGTTAGTGTCTCCTGTCTTCCATCAGAAACAAACACAGACCCTCTCAGGAGGAAACCATCATTCTCAGACATGTCCTTCCAGAAGATTAAGATTACTGAACATTAACTCCTAGTGTCACCAAAGGCACAAGGAAAGAATCACCATGAAAGTCAGCAGAAAAAAAAAAAATTGGTCCCCCAAGAAATTTAAATATTGGCATTATCAAATTCAGGATATAAAGTTGCTAAGACATGTTTAAGTAAATA
This sequence comes from Smutsia gigantea, assembly GCA_032199065.1. NCBI lineage: Eukaryota > Metazoa > Chordata > Mammalia > Pholidota > Manidae > Smutsia > Smutsia gigantea. Next base: position 66,819 of record JAVSCE010021262.1, on the reverse strand, counting down.
AAATGATAAATCATAAATAAAAAAGGAATAACAAAATAAAAATGCCAAAGCAGGTTTGAAAAAGTACCAAAGAGAACTTTAGATATAAAAAAATTTTCTTGAAATAAGGAATTAAGTGGCTGACTTATCTATTAGACTGCTGAAGGAAAATTATATGAATCTAAGGAAGTTACTCAGAACATTGAAGAGCAAAGAGATGAAAATTATAAACAAGGGACATTAAAACATTGGAAGGTAAAATGAGGTCTGACATTCTTTCCCAGAAGGAAATAGAGAAAAAAAAATAGGAAAATAGACTGAAGAAAAGGCAATATTTGAAGAGATGGTGAGAAATTTCCAGACCTGATATAAGAAACACAGATACAGAAGTATCATATACACCAAGCAGACAACTCCAGGATACCAAAGACTAAGAAAGCATCTTTAAACTAATGGGGGGGAGAAAGGAAGGCCTACAAGGGAATGATGGCTGTAATGGCCATTTGCTTATCAAGAACAAAAAATGGAAACTAGAGACAGTGGAATGATACCTTCAACATGCTAAGAAGAAATAATTTTCAATCTGGAACCATGTAATTAGCACCACTGCTTTCAAATATGAGTCAGACAATTTTGCTACATTAAAGGCACTTCTAAAGAATGTGTTTTAAGAAGAAAGGAAATTATGTCAGAAGAAAGATTCAAGGAGAAATGATGAGAAAAGAAATTGGTAAATACAGGAATATATGCAGCATTTCCAGTCTAAAGTTATAAATAGATGTGTATTCTCTGAACAAAATAGACCCAGGGAGCTCAGGCCCATGTGGAACCTCAGCGCAGCACTGCTGGTACAAACTACTCCCTTGCCTGGTGTCTAGGGAGTGGCACTAGCCCCAGACCTGGCTCTTCCTGGTGTCTGCTGCTGCTAGAATTCATAGATTTGTCTTTCCTTAGGCTCCTGGTGAGAGTCAGCCTCACTGGCATTGTGGACTGTAGATCCACTGCCTCACTTTACATTAGGTCCCTGGCCGAGGTGGTCTCACCTGCAGGCCTTAACTACAGAGCATCCTCCCTTCACTCCTCAGGCTCCTCAGGGTGCATGGCGGGCTCTCAGGCCACAGCTCATGCCCTGTGGGAGAGCCTTGCATCACTGATAGTGTATCTTGACACAGCTGCCCCAGGACAGTCTGGGTGGCATCCTAAAGAGATGACTCCAGACTCTCCAATAAGAAATAGAGTAAGGGTGCCTCCTCTCAGTTTTTTCAACCTGCGTTACTTCTTATCTCACTCATCCCAGAAAGCCTAGACTGAAACACCAAACACTCGCCTCTCCCACCTCTGCTCAGGTCCTCTCCCAACCTAGAGAGGGAACACTGGGACCCGCTCCTTCCATGCTGGCTTGTCCTTCTCACAAGGACCACAGGCCACATGCCTGCCCATCAGCACCTGTGGGAGAAACTTGGGGCTGAGACCACACTTGGTTTTTGATACACAAAAATTATTTAGAAAATTACTTTGCCATGAAGCCTTGCCTTCAAATTTACGGTCTTGGTATAGAATCCTATGATAGGGGTGAATATTAATTGTTTCTTTTTGACTATCTGATGTAGCTTTTCGATCTTTCCCCAGCCTTGGGCTAACTGGGGTAAGGTCATGTAAAGAGAATTTTTTTTTTTAAGAAAAGGCCTTACTCTTTAAAAAAAACTTACCACAGTAAAAATAAAATATCCAAGGCAGTAAACATTTATAACTACTAGAAGCACTTTACACTGATCCAGTATTCTACAGCCTTTGAACTGTAGTATCTCATTTGAACCTCAGTGTGTTTTATTACTATTTTTCATAGATAAGGTGACTGAGAATTTAAAATACTTATTAAAGATAATAGCATCAATGAAGGAACAGAACTATAAGTAACTTACATCATGTATAACCCTTGTTCCAATATTCCTCCCCAAAGACCTTGTTCTTCCCCTCAGCTTGGATACTGAAGCTGAAGCCTATTTCCGGTTCCTGAGATGGTGTTCAGGCCCTGTTCCCAGCTAAGGCCCCTCAGCACTCGCCCATGAGCTGTGCTCTGGAGCTTTCCCTTCACCTGAGTGCTTCTTGGAGACTCAGCTTGAATTTAAGTAAATAATAATATTGTTTTATCCCAAGTATCTTGTTTTTTGTGTGTGTGAAATTGGCAGTTTCTCTTGTTTGCTATATTGCCATGACAGAAATTCTGTTCTACTCATTCTATTGACACTAGTAACACAATCTCAACCTTATAACTGATATTCGAACTAAAACCCCTCTTAATTCATCTTTCTTATGAATATGTATTTATGTGGGTATTCTACATTTCCTAGGTTAATGAGTTTACATTGAAAAGGTTAAAAAATTTAAGAAATATTTATTAGTGCTTTCAGTGTGTATGTCTGCATGACTGCCTTTGACTCTTTATTTAGATCTGTTCTCAATCTTGGACTTTTCAGAATCAGAGAACTGCACCGTGGGTTATAAGAAAAGCACCAGGCAGGAAGTCACACAAGACAGGCTCTGGTCAGGCTTGGCCTCTTGTCCTGACATGTGTAGTCGCTCAGCCTCTCTTTGCCTCACTTCCTTCCTCTCACGTTTGGGAAGGTTGGACACAGTGACCTCTAAGGTCTCAGACCTAATGTATATTGATTTTATATAATTTGCTTTTAAAAACAGAGTTTTGTGTGATAAGGAGTAAAAATGAAGAGAACAAATTTTTTAAAATATCATTTTAAGCCTCTCCTAAGAATTAACTAGTGAAACAGATGGTAGCAATAATAATTTTAAAATTAATCTGAAAATGAAATTAAGAAAACAATTTCATTTACAATAACATCAAAAAGAATAAAGTAACTAGGGGAAAATTTAACAAAGAAATGTAAAACTTATTCTCTGGAAACTTCAAAACATTGCTGAAAGAAATTTTAAGAGACATAAATAAATGGAGAGACATCCTGTGTTCATGAATAAGAAGTTATAATATTGTTAAGCTAGTCCCCATATTGATCTACATGTTCAACACAAACTCTATTAAAATCCCAGTTGACGTTTTTGCAGAAATTAACAAACTGATCCTAAAATTCATACAGAAATTCAAAAGACTCAGAATAGCTAAAGCAATCTTAAAAAAGAGCTGAGTTGGAATACTCACACTTCCTAATTTTAAAACTTACTGTAAAGCTACAGTGACTAAGAGAGTGTGGTGGTGTCCTGAGGATAGGTATAGAGATCAGTGGAATCAAACTGAAATTTAGAAATAAACCCACACATCTATTGCTAGTGGATTTTTGACAAAAGGTGCCAAAACAATTCCAAGGGGGAAACAGAATAACCTTTTCCACAATCCTAGGACAGCTGTATATTTACATACAAATAAATGAAATTAGGTCCTTTCATTATACCATAAACAAAAAATAATTGAAAATGAATCAAAGACCTAAATGTAAGAACAAAAAACATAAAATGTATTTTTTAAAATGGGAGAAAATCTTCATGACCTTGTGCTAGGCGAAGCCCTCTTTAGTTGACACCAAAAGCTCATATTACAAAAAAAAAGACAAATTGGTTTTCATCAAAACTAAAAAAATGGGCTTCAAAAGGCATCATCAAGAATGAGAGAATGAGAGAAAGAACCTACAGAATGAGAGAAAATATTTGTAAACTGTGTATATGATAAAGGTCTTAGATCCAGAATATATAAAGAACTCTGACAACTCAATAATAAAAAGTAACAAAATTTTGAAATGGGCCAAAGATCTGAAAGATATTTCTACAAAGAAGATATAATACAAGTGGTGAATAAGCACATGAAAATACAGATGCTCAATATCATTAGTCATTAGATAAATGCAAATCAAAACCGCTCAGTACCCACTACGATGACTGTCATCAAAAAGATAGACTATAACAAGTGTTGGGGAGGATCTGGAGAAATGAGAACCCCAGTTCACTGCTGATGGGCATGTAAAATGATACAGCCACTTTGGAGAACAGTCTGGCAATTCCTCAGTAGTTTAAACATAGAGTTGCCCTGTGACACAGTAATTCCACCTGTAGATATATACATAGAGAAATTAAAATATAATGCCTACACAAAAAACTTCTGTATAATGTTCAGAGCAACATTATTCACAATAGCCTAAAAATGGAAACAACTCAGATGTCCGTCTACTGATGAATGAATAACTAAACAGCGGTATGTCCATGTAATAGAATAATACTACTGGGCCAGGAAGAATGAATGAAATAATATTTTATGCTGTAACACAGATAGACCTTGAAAATGTTATGCTGAGAAGTCAGTCACAAAAGACCATACATATTATATAATTCTGTTTATAAGAAGTGTTCATACTAGGCAAATCTATAGTGACAAAAAGTAGATTAGTGGTTTCTCAGGACTAGGAATTTGGGGAAAAATGAGGAATGACTTTAAAGGGTACAGAGTTTCTTTTTGGTGTGAGGACAGTGTTCTAGGATTGATTGTGGAGGTGGCTGCCAGCTCTGTGAATACACTAAAATTGGTTTGTACACCTTAAATGGTTGAATCATATGGTATGTGAGTTATTTCTCAAGGAAATTACTATAAATAACATGAAAGTTAAAATTTAGGCTCTAGAAATTTCAAATAAATTTGACTAGTTACCCAAGGTACCTTTTAGATGGAGATAAGAAAGGCTTCCACACCTCCTAGCATGTCATTTTGTCCTGGGAACGTAAAAGCCAGGACTTTATAGTTACACAGACACTGATTTGGATCCTGTTTTAGAATGGCCAGTTGTATAGCTTCTTTGCATTTTGGCTTCTTCATTTACAAAATGGGAATAATAGTTCTTAGCTCATGAGTTGCTCTGAAAATTAAAAGTTTCTGCAGATTGCTTAGCACACTGCGAAAGCGATAGCCATCATCTGAAAGTTGTGGTTGTGGTCATTGCAGGGTTGTGGTAAAGGTTTAAAGAGAAAGGCTTGCTGAAAGGCATTTTCCCTGTCTTCTCATGTGCTTTTCCTTCTGCCTGGAGTACTGTCCCTGTCTCACAACTTAAATAATTCCTTTGTGACCTCACTAGGAGACTCAGTTCAGGTTTCTTTTTCTGATGGGTGTTTCCTGACTACATGAAGCAGCAGAGTTACTGGCCCTGACTGTTTCCATCCTTGCAAACCTGTCACCTCACTTCTGGCAGCACTGATTTGTTTTTCTATCTTACCCTCACTCTGCTACTTGAGTGTAAGGGCTGCTATTTCAGTCCTGCATCCCCAGCTCAATGCGTGGTGCTTGGCAGGTGCTCAGTTAATGCTGGTTGTAAGAATAAACAGTGAACCAACAGACACATGAAAAGATGCTCCACATCACTAATCATCAGGGAAATGCGAATTAAAACCACAATGAGATATCACCTCACACCAGTAAGGATGGCCAGCATCCAAAAGACTAAGAACAACAAATGCTGGAGACGATGCAGAGAAAGGGGAACTCTCCTACACTGCTGGTGGGAATGTAATCTGGTTCAACCATTGTGGAAAGCAATATGGAGGTTCCTCAAAAAACTAAAAATAGAAATACCATTTGACCTGGGAATCCCACTCCTTGGAATTTACCCAAAGAATACAAGTTCTCAGATTCAAAAAGACATATGCACCCCTATGTTTATTGCAGCACTTTTTACAATAGCCAAGATATGGAAGCAACCTAAGTGTCCATCAGTAGATGAATGGATAAAGAAGAGGTGATACATATATACAATGGAATACTATTCAGCCGTAAGAAAGAAACAAATCCTACCATTTGAAGCAACATGGATGGAGCTGGAGGATATTATGCTCAGTGAAATAAGCCAGATGGAGAAAGACAAGTGCCAAATGATTACCCTCATTTGTGGAGTATAACAATGAAGCAAAACTGAAGGAACAAAATAGCAGCAGACTCAGAGACTCCAAGAAGGAACTAGTGGTTACCAAAGGGAAGGGGTGTGGGAGGGCGGTTGGGCAGGGTGGGAGAAGGAGATTGAGGAGTATTTTGTTTAGTACACATGGTGTGGGGGGGATCACGGGGAAAACAGTGTAGCACAGAGAAGGCAAATAGTGAATCTGTGGCATCTTACTACACTGATGGACAGTGACTGCATTGGAGTATGGGTGGGGACTTGATAATATGGGTAAATGTAGTAAGCACATTGTTTTTTCATGGGAAACCATCATAAGAGTGTATATCAATAATACCTTAATAAAAAAAATATAGTAAAAAAAAAAAAGAATAAACAGTGAGACTTGGGCCTAAGCAGGTTGTTTGGACAAAGTCATGTGCTTCCATTGGACTCTCAAGCATTCATTTACTGGCATACAGAATAATCTGAACTATGTTGTGTTGGAAATTTCCATCAGTGGTTGGCATCACTAGCTTATACTTTAGGATGTGTACTTTAGGATGATAGTATAGTCCTGACATTAAAATAGAAGGATAAACATTAATAATAAATATTTGATTTTTGCTACTTATTTTTTAATAATTTATTTAACACTTGATTATAAATGTAAAGTTTTTTGTTATAAGTCAATAGAAAATAAAAGGTTGCTAATTGGTAGTAAACTGAGAAGGACTGCATCTAATAAAATTTCTTCATTTGAAAGACTCCTCTTTGAAGGAGCTCTATGTGTTTTATAAACTGCCATGGGAAGTTGAACTTTGGATTTCTTACTATAGTCATGAACTGTTTAAGAGAAGCTGAAAATTTGGATTTCCATGGAAGTCCCATTGTCATTTTTAATGATGGCACTGACATAAATGTGTATACTGAATTTGTGTAGTAAGTGACTCTAGCATATGTTTGAACTTGCACTGGGCCATATTCCTCCCAAAATTTAGTTAAAAGAACCTATTTAGAAAAATTCTTCATATTCCTGTGCCAGTTTCCCTAGAAGCCAGATCTTTCATCACAACATTCACCTCCCTGCTTCATCTGTAAAAGAACAAAGCTAAAGTTATTGAAATGTGATAGATTATGACAGTAATCTGTCTAAACTGGATGAAGCCTTATTGATTACCTCATATGTGTGTTATTACATTGAGAATTTGGCATTACCTGGTGTTTTGTGATAACCTTACATAGATACAGAGGCATGGATAAATTATTTCAGAAATGTCTTTTAATTTTGTCCTTCTTTATGACCTTTTAAAAGTAGACAAAGGCTTTCATTAAAGACAAGACAACATTAAAATAATTCCACTTCTTTTTTGATTTATGGCATCTTTCATCCGATAATTTCAAAATATTTATGTGGAATTCAGGAGCTCATTCCTGTAGATAACATTAAATGAAATTGGAAGGTGACATTGTAGTAAGTATGGTACAGAGAAACTTTTGACTTGGAAGTGGGTCATCATTTGGATGGCTTTTACAGGTTTCAAAAGAAGAGTGATCACCACTTATTAGCAAACCAAATGCATTTCTTGTTTGTTTCCTTAACTAGTTTTACCCTGTGAATTAGGTTACTCTCCTTTCCCTTTCCTCATGAGCCCAAAAGTAGCCTTATTAATAAGAACATACGATGTTTATGTTCTTAAAAAAATCAGGGTGATTGTAGATGTCTGTCTTCCATTCTGGCATTTCCTTTTATACAACCCTTTTGAATTTTCTGTTTAAAAACTGGCATTCCAATAGCTTTTCTTTGGCCTAATGCCTGGGTCGCATATTGCAGCAGCAAATTAGGAATGTTAAGATGTCCCCCAAGAAAAATGTTTGTTATGAAAGTAAAGCTGATGTGACACTTAGAATTAGAGCTTCTTAACTTGTCTAAATGACAGGGAATGATCTTATGATCTTTTATTCTTTCTTTTCTTCTTATTTTAAGGGGGGGAAAAAAGAATGAAAGAAATGCCCAGAGGCTGAGATTGGGTTTGGTTCACCAAACTGTTAAATGTCAAATGTACTCTACTGATAATACATCTTTTTATCTCTCTTTAGGAGCTAATTTTGTTACTCGAAAAATTAGCCGGTCGGTTGCTAAGATTTACCTCGGACAACTGGAATGTTTCAGTTTGGGAAATCTGGATGCCAAGCGAGATTGGGGCCATGCCAAGGACTATGTAGAGGTAGGAACTGATTCGTGATGGTCTTAAAAATACCTGTATTGGTTGATTTTTTAAATACTAGGCCTTCAGTGGGAAAGAATGACATAGTGGTGGTAACATAAAAATTTCTGCTAATGTAGATATGTTTAAGTCCATACTACTTTTCACTTTAAGGTTGGGTGGCTCAGAGTACCTGTAGACTGCACTGAATGTGACTTGGAGGAGGAAACCTTTCACGGTCCTTTTTAATTACTGAAAATGAAGGTGTCCATCAGTGGTTTGGATGATGGGTGAAAAAATGATTGAATGGTGGTCTTTAGTTTCTAAAGCTGCTTTTTTCTCCCCACTATTTTGTACCTCCTCCCTCTTCCTTACCCAGTATGCACATGACTGTGAAAGACTCTTTGCTATAAAAACCCTAGATCTCAGATCTTTAAGAAATACTACCTAAGTTCACTTTGTATGAAGGTAATACCTTCCGATTTACATACATTATTCTATTAAATTGCTCAGAGTAATATCCTTATGCATCTTTTGATTTCTGCTGCTCAAGAGTCTCGTTATTACCCTACATGCTCTTTCATGTGTGACTTTGCATACCAATGGTGGACTTTGTCCATTAAATAAAGGGAGAGAGGGAGAGATGTTAACAATGGTGCTACTGCAAAATAACGGATATGGTTAAAGAAAAATAAAAATTTTCATTCTTGAGATTCATATGCACATTAAGTTTTAGTTTGCATTACATGTTACATCTATAAGTAGTGTGATTTTTTTTTAAACAAATAGTTTCACTTTAACCTGACCCTGAGTAGTATGCTTTTAAATATCCACAGTGGTTCTCTGGCCAGACATGACTGAGCATGTTAGTGACGTTGTCTTTTTCCCTGGAGTCCGCTTGTCCTTGTTTAGGTGCTTACAGATTTCCTGTGCTCAGGAGACTATTTCTGTCCTTAATGATTCCTCTCTGGGAAACCGGATCTGGCTTCCTTGTTCATTGATGTGATGATACAAAAGGAAACTTGAACATTTGCAAAAGAAAGCAAATAAGTAGTTCACTTGCTAACGCAGAGGTTAGCTTTGGCAGTGTTATTATTTTTGTGTCTAACAATTAAAAATATGGACTTGAACACCTAATACTGATTTGTATTATGGACAAAAAAAATAATTCTGATTTTTAAGTTTGTACAGCAATATATAGGTCATTTAAATATGTTCTTTTAAGCTGTAATTTCAATGAAGCATTTTATAACAGTGTCTTGCAAATGAGTTTCAGCTCCAGGCAAGTTTGCTATAGATTCACTGTGACCAAAGAAATTTACAGCAAAGGGTTCTTGGGGTGAAAAGGTTATACCCAACTTTATTTTGAGGTGGCAGGTCAATCCCTCAGCGCTGCCACCACTCCAGCCTCCTCTCTGCTCTCCTACAGCCTTGCAGCCCCGCCACCCGGTCTCCGGCAGAGCACTGGGCGGAACTCCTTACATTAACACAATAATGGCTTATTGCCTAAAGGTGTGGAAGCGGTAGCATAGCAACAGGCCAGTTACACTTAAGTTCAGTGAGGATCCTGGCCATAGGGACCCCACTTTACCCACAAACAGTAGTCCTTAGGTATATTTTAAGACATCACATTTAGAAATATAAGAGGCCACAGTTCAGAAATTCCAAGAAAGTGGGAGAAAGATGTTAGCAGGAAGGCTGAAACTTGCTTTTGTCTAACCTACATGACCATACCTACTTAAAACTATGAGGCAAGTTTTGTAAAGATAAATACATTATTTTTTCAAATCTATCATTTTGGTGTATAGCCTTCAGCTATCTGCATATACTTAGAGCTACACAGAAGGCTATCTAAGTATCCCTCTTTATCCAAACTCTGTTCTCCAAATTTGGGAACCAAATAAATCAAATTTCATTCTACTATAAAATAGAATATTTTTGCATCACGGTGAAAAAGAAGTTTGAATTAGAACTTAGATTCTGATAGTGAGAGAAACAACTATCTCAAAATGTTAATAATGCCTATTACTGATTATGTTCTTTTCTTCTTTATTTTCCACACCTTTGAAGTGAATATGTATAAACTTTTTCAATCAAGAAAAAATAATTTATATTTTTTAAAAAAGCAAAAGAAATCCAACAGAAATGCATGAGATGGTTAAATAAATATGTAAGTAATGAGAAAATCTTTTGTGAGCTCAGTGGATCTGGAAGAAGGATGCTGCTATCACCCCACATCCCAATGCCAAAGCCAGCAGTGCTCCTGCGTGTAGTGCGCACCTTGAAACAAAGGGTCCCTGTTTGTATGCATTCAAAATAAAAGTATTTTTAAAACATTTTGTCTCAAAGGTTTCAAAATGGTCTTCCAAAATGATGTTGTTTTGAAGACTCCTTGACAAGATGGTGTCTGTACAACATGCAAAAGCCAAAATATTCACACAAGAGTAAGATGTTCTGGCCTTGTGGCAATAATGCAAAATTTTCAGATTTTACAGAGACAAAGTTGTCGCTCTTGTTGGCATTCAAGGTCTGATTTGTTTCCAGGTTTACAAGTGGGTTTTGCATCTTAAGGATTCTCCTGCTGTTCTTGACATAAGACATGTCAACAAGTAAATTACTTGATTTCTAAAAAATGTGTCATTCAGAATTCATAATTTGCTATCTCCATTTTAAGAGCTACTACATCACTTGCCTTTCTAAGTGTATTAAAATAAGGTTACTTCACAGACTTATGGCTAAAAGTAGATGCTGCCAAAATTAAAATTAACAAGCATAAGAATAAAAAAAAAAGAAGCATTGTTTGTGTAAAACACATCTGCATCCTGGCACTAGCTTTAGAGTAAAGAAGTCTTGGCAAGTACAGATCGAACAAGCCATAATAGCATCTCATTTACACATGTTTTGTTACATAATCATTCTTATTTATACACAGATGTATTGTATTGGTAAATCTTTAGATTAAGCCATTTATACTCTTTTTCTTATGGGTGAATTTCCCTGATGAAGAGTAGAGAGCATCTGATGAATGGGTGTGGGTGTGTCAGTGATTTGCTCCTCAGCCTTAGACAAGGTTTGATACCTCAATTTACCCATCTGTGAAGAGGACATAATAACAACCCTGTAAAAAAATTAGCATTAATGTGCGGTACATACATGATTAGAATCTACCTCTGTCTTGTAAACACTTTTGCAACAATTTATAGAGCCATTTCCTGTTGCTGATTCAGGTTCGTCAACATCCATTTATATAGTCTTGCTTCCTAGATCAAAATGATTTAAAAATTATTTGAATGGGAAAAAGGAATTTCCAACTTCAGAATATAAAAACTATATTAAATTAACTATACTTCAGAATAAACAAGTTATATGCAGTTGTCTCTTCCAATATTTTATTATAAACATTTTTAAACATGCAGAATTGTTGAAGGAATTTTACCATAAACAGCCATATACCCACCACCCAGATTCTATAATCAACATCTACAATGATTGTTGTGTTCTGAGAAAAAATAGTACTATTTAAAAATTGCTATAGTGCTAGTGGCTCAGAGCTATTAAATACTCAATTTATAAAAACTCTAGTTATTAAAATTTACATTTCTTATGGGATATAACTGGCAGTTAAAATTAAATATTTTCATATTCTTAAATAATCATGTGACACCACCATTCCCTGTTTTCATGTCTCCTGACTCCATGTACACTGAAGCCACTCCTCATATTCATGAAAACACACTGGGGGCTGTACTGCATTCAAGCAAATTCAAGTAGTAAACTTATAACCGTAGTGCCTGAACACTGCAAAGGAGAGAACCTCTAGCTTCTCAGGGTGGTATTCTTTCATGTCTTCTACCAAGCACTGCAATGCTTATAGTTATAGTTGCTACAAATGATAGTCTTCTAAGCTTTGTCCAAAGCCATATTAGCGTGCAAAATATTATATTTCACAATGGTAAGTAGATCTCTCAAAATATACAATAAGTGAATGTGCATTGTAGCCTGCTAAGATTAATAAGGCGTTTCCCAAACTTATTTAACCTTGCGACCCCTTTTAATGAAAAATAAGTATTAACATGTAGCAGTACAGAGCTGGGAAAGGGTACCATATGTCTAAATAATGGTAGCAGTTTGATTAACAAGGTCTCACGCTGTGATCTCATCTTGATAAAACTAGCTGGAACCCAGCTACAGCCAGAAAATATTGAGAGATAAGCTAATTGATAAGGGCTGGGTTGGAAGTATCTCTAAGCTTTTAGCAGTCACAGACAGTCCCCTCACTCTGGGGATGTATAGTTAGTTACTCAAATGACCTAAGTCTGAGCTCATTCTAGAACTCAGCGAAAAGCCACTTAAAAAATATAATGAGGCTTTACTGCCAGCAGCTAACAATGCAGATGCTCCTGAAGAGTTTTAATGGTCCAGAGGCAATCCAGGGACATCCATATTTTTAGGGGAGAATTTTAGTATCATATTCCCCCCTACACATGTCTTCCTTCTTCCTTTCCTTCTCCTCTTCCTTCTCTTCTTCTTTCTTTGTTTCTTTTGGTAGGGAGCTCAGACTAATAACAAAAAGCTACTTTTAAGTAATATTAATAACTGCCAAATGTTGAGCACTTATTATGTGCCAGAAACTTTACTAAGGCTTTATATACATTATCTTATGTAATACATACAACAATCCCGAAGTCAGAGTGTGTCCACATTTATGGATGAAAGGATTGAAAGTTAGAGAGGTCAGGGGACATAAGTATTAACATGTAGCAGTACAGAACTGGGAAAAGGTACCAAAGCTATGGCCAGGAGAGGTGAATGAAGCCAGAGCTCCAGCCCAGGCTTGATACCTAAGCCATGCTCAAAACAACTAATTTACATTGAAATGAGGGGAATGGGGACATTAGCAATGGGATCTGGGTAACTTTGCATTTCCCACAAAGAGAAAATTAAGCTTCTCTCCCTTTTTTCTTTCTGCCATTTATAGTCCAAGGGGAAGAGAAATATTTTGACGAGTCTGGCTGAGACAGCTGTCAGATCTTGCTGAATTCATTCTATTGATCGTATTAGGCAAAGATGCAAAGAGTGGGAAATGGGTAGTTACGTATCCATCTTTCTTGGTCCTTCTAAATGAGTTAACCTTCATTACAATTACAGTTTATAGTTCTCAGTTTGTAACAGAGAGCTGGGGAGCCTCTGGCAGAGGGGAAGTAGACTATTTAAAGAACTGAGAGGAACTGACCACTGGTTCTCAATCCTTGCCTCCTCATCTATCAGTCTGTGGCTAACATTCTGCATCCTGTATTAATTCACACAAATCTGGAAGGAAAGGATGCCATTTAAGCTTTCTGAGATTTTGCTGAAGGGAAAGCTTGCTTGCAGCAACACCATCATCAACAAGCTCTTTTTTCTTTTTTCTTTTCAAGAGAGTAGCTTGGTTTCTTGCCATGTTTGAGTTCTCTGAAGTGTTCATGGTACCAGTATCTGCTCATTAGGAAGGCTTCACTTAACAGAAATGCAGCCGTAGTTGCCTTCTTTCCTCTGGCCTGGTCTTGATTGGTTGCAGATGACATCACAAGGGAGGCCATGCCCCCAAATCTCAGAAACTGTAGTCACTGTTTAAATTGTTTTAATGAATGAAGACTACATCATCCAGAATAGCTTATTCATCAGGTTTTCAGCCACAGGTCATGTAGCAACATGGAGGGGTGAGTTTTTAGATCCTATTTTCCATTGTATTTTTAAATATAAAATTGAGCATCTAAAATTTAGAAAAGTAGTTCTTGACAAATACGTGTTGAGAGAGAATGAAAATGAATATGGACTGGAATTGCATATTCAGTGGACAGAGTGCCTCTGCAAGTGGGCTGGAAACTGAAAGTGCCACTTCCGTTCTCCTGGGAGGCAGTTCACCACATTAAGGTAGAAGCTCCTGCTCCACCCTTTAGTCACTCCCGTGGAGGCTACGAGTCATCACACCACTGTGGATCACAAAGGAACTGCTTGTACCTAAAAAAGGTCATGGTTCTATTCCTGAGAGTAAAATTCCTAGGAAAACCATGTAAAAAGCTTCTATTTACTCTTTGGTCATGATACTCATTCACTTGCACTTCACATGTACCATGAGACTCCTAAGCTTCATCCTCCCCATGGGCCTGCCTGTCCTGCTGCTCTTACCTTCCTCACTGGCTGCCCTCCTCACCTTCTCCTCTGCCCCTCTTTCCTCTGCCTTCTTCTTCAGTGGTGTCTCCCACTTGGCATCTGCTTCTGCCCACTAATAAAAACAGGCTATTTAATTTTAATAGCAAGACTGTTCATGAGATATAGATGTAATTGCCTCTTATAAAATATGACATCACCTGAATTTAGTGATGATTGTGCCTGTAGAAGGGATGCATCTTTAGTATTAAATGCTCCATTTGTACACTGATGCACTCTGGAAAGGGCAAAAAGTATTTGCAGCAAGGTAGTATTTTATTGTCATTCATTCCATGCTCACTAACACCCATAAATTAATATTTCTCTCTCACACACACCAAAGGCCAAATCCTCATTTTTCTTTCATTCTAAAGTACTGTTTGGTACCTATGTATAGGTGCTTCATTAGCAAAGTTATTTTCTAGGATGACACCTTTTTGTCCTGACAGAGCCCTAGCCCTGAGTTCCTTTTCTGTAGCCTTCTCAGAATCCTTGAGTGCCATTTGTTGCTGTTTCAGGAACCTCAGTTCCAGGGTCCCAGGCGAGGCCTCAGGAGACCCTTTAATACAAACCTGTTAATTTTGCCTTTGCACCCAAAGCCATGAAATAAAAACCTTTTTCCAAATGCAATGTTCTCTAAAGCAGAGACACACATTTTATTTCCTGCTCCTACGCAGTCCCTACCAGAAAATGTCTCTTCTGCTTAGTCTCAGCCATGGAATCATAGCAGTGAAGTCTCAAAGATTCTCCTATCCTTTCTTCTCAGGTAAAGAAAAATGTTTGTTCCCCTTTGTGAGTGTTGGGTCTTTGCCTTTGTAAGATCTGTTATTTCTTTCTCTGCCTGTTGACTTTAGTAAAGCTAGGATAGCTGATGACTTTGTAGAGCAACTAGATCTAAACTCAGGGGAGATCTCTGTGGTGTCTTCTTTGATCTGGCCATTGACTGTTGCCGGCCAGGCAGCGACTGTGAGCCAAGGGCAGACGCCTGCTGGTAAAGGCAATGCTTTGGAGTAGATACTGGGCAGGAATGAAATGCTTGACTGACTTGTTAGTTGAATAGCTTTAAAATGGGTTATTTACTTTGTTACATGTTCTTTAACTCTATGCCTTAGTGTAGTTAAAGAATATTCAAAGCTACCTTCCTCTTGGGGCCAAATTTCCAAAGGGTTTTTCCACATTACCTTTTAGAGTCGCTCCAGAAACTGTGGAATGTGCCTGCATGCAAGCTAAATATTCCCCAAATGGATGAATTTGGAGTACCATTAAGTGAAGATTTTCATTTTAGAAAAAAAAAAGACAGACTTGGGCTTCCACTAAGCCTAATTAGTTCACAAATGCAGTTTTACAGAAGCAGAATTATCTAAAGGCAAAACTGAGAAATTGTCTTTTCATTGTTGATTTAAACCTCACATGGAAATTATTTGTAAAGTTCCTAAAGAGAGAGATGAAATTACTCCTCAGCATAGCTTCCTCTCAGAGTTATATAAAATATTTAAGATCACTTTTGCTATTTTTTTCTTATATAACAAAGAGAATGGTTGGGGTTAAGTCATTACTGTTCATTACTTCCTGTAGAATCTAAGTAGATTGAGATCTCTGAGAAAAAAATCACTTATCTGCAAACATAGGATATCATGTGGTTAGTTATCTTGTGTCAGTCTCTCTCAAGTAGACACCTTGAAGACAGGAATTCTTTATCATACTTGTCCCTCCCAACATGCCTGGTACAGAACATATGCAATAAAAACTTGAATTAAATGGAATAAGATTTATAAAAATTAATATGTATATATGAAATACAGTTTTTATTGATCTATAGTTGACATACAATATATTGGTTTCAGGAGTACAACACAATGATTCAACATTTATATACATGAGAAAATGCTCCCCACAATAAGTATAGTTCCCATAAAATACCAAGTTATCACTATATTACTGACTATATTACCTATGCTGCACTTCCATGACTAATATATTTTACAGCTGCAAGTCTGTTCCTCTTTATCCGCATTACCTTTTTCACGCATCCCCCCACCAATCTCTGGCAGCCACCAGATTGTTCTCTGTATTTATGAGTCTCTTTGTTTTATTTTTTAGTTTCCACATATAAGTGAAATCATGTGGTATTGATGAAATGTGCTTTATTACTCTATTAAAAGTTTTCAATACTTAGCATAAGACATTTCCCACCAAATATGATCATACCACATTTAGATTTTAGTTGTGAAAGATTTACATGATTTGTAGGAAAATGTTTTCAAGCAGTTTTCTCTCTTGCTGCATGCAGACCATAAAGGAAAACTGAATAGTGCCCATTTGTTCTCATACAATAGTAAGTTTCCTAAATAACTATGGATTCTACTATTATTAGACTTTATTTCTATTTGTTAAAGAAGGGTATCTGAACCAATGGAAAAAAATAGAACAATACACTGACCCTGATTTACAAAACAAAATTTTAAAAATCACAAAAATAGCATTAGTTTACAAAATTAAGTGCCCCTCAGTGTAACTAATAACAGAAGCCTCTTTATCTGTGTGATTGTCACTATACTTCCTCTCAGTTTTCAAGAGTCTCATTTGATAGAGGATTCTTCTAGATACAGCAAATTTTAGTCATAGATGCTATTATTTTGGAAAACTTTCTGTCTTCCATATCTTCTCCTCTCCCCATCTGGCCTCCCAGTCCATACCCCCTGCCCCGAAACACACACACACACATACACACAAGTTAGGAGCAGGTTTCTCATACTAGAATTTGTTTCTAAATACAATCAAAAGTTTAAGAGTCTTACATAGAGTTAGTTGGTAGTAGCTGTAGAAAAATCTACACATCCTGTACAGTTAGGAGAAAGGAGCAACATCTGCAGCATCATTTGGGGGCGCTCTAGTGTGTCATTTCATTTTCTCCTCCCGTTGCACATTACCCACAGCTTCAGAGCAGACATCCTGGTTCCCAGGTCATCCTCCAGCTCCTTACTCATGGAGTGGAGCAGAGCTCTAGCCCAGCAGCCATGGTGTGTGGGTTGCCTGGGTGGAGCAGGGGGAGGCAGGTTGCATTCCAGGAAGGTGACTGTGGCCCTTGCCTCTTGGCCAGTCTATAACCACAGCCCACAGCACAGATACTCCTCCAGGGTGTGGCACCACACCTCCTCCACCAGTGCAAAGGCAAAGAGCAGAGTCTGAGGCTCCGTGGTTTCATAAGTTTTTTTTTTTAGAGTGTCCTTTAGTTCAAGAATGACTGGCTGATTTTCACTGGATCTTAAATTTCAAGTTTGGAAGCAAAATACAAAGAGCTTTCACCGCCCATGTTTAGAACCCCTGAAGGTTATCCTCTTGTGTAGAGCTTTATCATTTACATCTTTGGATTTATTTCTCCCAACAAATCTCAGACCATGATTAGGAGAGTAGGAATTATTTGCATTTTCCTCACCCCAAGAAATGAGAAAGCTGGCTTTAAAAGTTGCAGCCTTAAGTCCTGGCCTTTTATGGAACAGTGGGTTCCAGCTGACTACTTGGTGAGATGCAGCACAGTATTTCTGGGTTGATTCTTGATATACTTAATCATTCTTGTGAGATTTGAAAGCCATTTTTTTCCACTGACTTCAAATGTTGACCATCTAACAAATGTATAGGCCCCTCACTAGGAATACAAATAAACTTGCATTTTCATCACTGGCTCACCAGGATCTCTACTCATCCTGTGAGACAAAGCACAAATATGAGAAACTGAGTTAGGAAGCAACTGTAAAAGACTTGAAAAGCCAAGAGTTAAAAGGCCAGATCACAAATTCTAAACAGGAGACTTCCTCTGCAGTATTAATTTAATAGTTGTACAGTCATATAATTTGAAGAAGATATCAACTTTGTACAGGAAATACAGGTTTAACAGAACTCATTTCATTTGATCCTTATCTTAAAAAAAATGATGAAGTAAGTTTGAAGAAATGGCAAAGGGGGTGTAAATTCCTTTGCCTCTTGTCAGTTGCAGCTGAAAGCTTCATTGTAGTTAACTCTCTGCTACAGCCTTTGGGAAACTAAAGCATCACTGACTGGCTGAGCCAAATGAGTCATCTATTAAAATTATCCCTAATGAATTACTGGTTTGCTTGTTTAATTGCGCATGATATAGGGCTCTGGGATGTTAGAAGTCTAGTGGGGCTCAAAGAAATTATGGTGGCTTGGTTAAGTAAGCATTTCAGCAGGCTGTTTCCTAACTCAGGGTACACAGACATTCCCTCCCTCCCTCTTTCTCACTTTCTTTTTTCTTTCTCTCTCTCTCTCCTTCCATCACTTCTTCCCTCTATCCCTGCCCCTGTCTTTCTCTTCCTCCCCCTCTCCTCCACTCCCTCTCTCTGTCAGGGGGTAGGCAATGGGATGACAATATCAAAAACTCTTCCTTAGAGCATCCTCCGCAGGGCTGACAGGTCATGAGTATCAGTCATCTGGCTCTGCACCGTGAAGGCCCTCTTAGAACAGGATGAACTGCTCAGGGCACACCCACCCCTTGCAGCATGACATCGTGAATAGGTGGCCCCTGGGCTTCTTCTCTTTCTCCTATGGCTGTGTTTTCCATATAGGATGGAATAGCAAAAACATCACAATAATAAAGGGCTGAATTACATGAAAGCCATGATTATCACATGAATTTGTATTAAAAATATTTAATGACAGTTTTTGCATCAGCAAGAATTTTAAGAGCTTCAGAAGCAACTCACCTTCCATCTTTGTAACGTTTGAGAGATCTAGATAATGAAAAATGCTTATCTCCCGATGGCCCTTATTTTTGAACTGCTCTAATTTTTAGTTGTTGTTTTAAAGAAAAGGCCTCTTATGAACCTGAAATACCATTAATTAAAATGTATTTTTAGCCTTTATTTCCAAGTTTAAGACCTTCCTGAGTACTGAAATGTATGAACTACTTGACACTTTCCCAGCTTACTTTCAAGGTCTAGTAAGCAGTTGCTGTTGCCTTTTTCACCCCAGCAGCAAAAGCTAAGACTTGCAGAGATAAAATAGTTTAGTTTGTCTCAGATCTGGCCTCCCATACTGCACGTCTGTCCATTGGCCCTCTACTGAGAGCCTGCTGGATGTACTGTGCCTTCCAAATGCCACCAGAGTCACCTTCCAGTAACACACATACTGTTTTCTATTTCTCTTTAAAAACTAGTGCCTCCACCACAGAATAAAGGCCAGTGATTAGAGTGTGACATCCGAAGCCCTTGCTAGTATCCCTCGTGTTCCTTTCCATCTTTGTCTTGTCCTGCTCTGTGCCTTGCTCCCACTGGGTCTTTGGGCTGAACCCTCCCCCAGCCACTTAGCCAGAAGAACTGGCCATTTACCCAGTAGTCCTATGGCCCTTTACTCATGTTCCTTCCAATCCTGCAAGATCCCAAGTTGGGTATCCTTCTTGCAGACATGAAACTCCTCATGTCTACCCACCATGCTGACTCTCTTTTGTAGACTCTGGTGCCTTTCAGTGCCCCAGACATGGGTGCTTGGTGCATGTTTATTGAATGAGTGCCAGAACATGAATAGACCTCAAAACCAGATGAGCTTATTTGATTCATTTAATTTAAAAGCTGAAGCAACTTTATGTGTCATCCTGTCCCCCTCCTCTGTCTGGCAGGTAAAGTAGTTCATTATTCAGAGTTATTCACTGACTTGAGATAAAACAGATAGTTCAGAGTCTGATCTTAACTCCAGTCTTTTGTGGTCTTTCCACTGTAACATCTGTCATATTACATGACCAAAATGAAAGTGCTATTGTGATGAGCGCTGCCATAGCTGTGGAGACTGGCCATCTAGGTGGCTCATGCATCAGTTAGGAATTACTCTCAGCTCTGAGTTGACAGAGAATCTGTTAGGGGTTACTCAGCACCAGAAGTCCAGGAGGAGGTGAGGCCACCATATGGCTCACAGATTCCAGGGCCACATCTCTGACCATTCCTTCTCTCATGACCCCAGGGTGGCAGTAGCCCCAGCTGTCCTGTGGAATTCCCCTATGGCGCATGTCAGGGAGGAGAAGGTCACAAATCTCTGGGTGACCAGAGCTATCATTTTGTTAATGAGACCCATGGCAACGGCCATTCTGCTCAGCAAGGGAGATCATGAGGCCAAGTGTCCAGTTTTTCAGACTCTCTCTCTGGTCGAAGAAGACACCAGAATGGGTGCTGTAGAAGACACATGTCTATGTCCAAGTGGGTTTGTGCAAGAGGAAGGTTCTGCACTGGCCACTGGAAGCAAGGAACAGAAGGGGACCTGGGCATGAGGATCTTCTTCCTGCCTCATCCCAGAAGCCTGTGTGAGTGCTGTCCCACATTTGGACTTGATGGGATTGTGAACAGCCACATAAATTGGATGCTCAAGAAGCCAGAATATAGACTACTTACTTCAGACTCCATATTTAAAGGTCATTTTTTAAAATGATTTTTATAGTAATTCATAGGTGCTCTAACACAAATCATATGCTATTGGCTTCCAAAGTTTTGCAGCAGTGCCTTTTTTTTAAGTTGCCAGTAGCTCTTCTCCCCATGGAGAAAACCTTTCAGATCTACAGTATAGATCTATTGTGTTATTTTTCCTTCCTTTTTCCCCCCACTGCATCCATTTACTCATATAGATGGGAACATAATGCAAAACTATACTTGTCTTATTTACATAAGCCTCCCTGTTAGCTTTCCATTTTACCATATCTGCATTTTTGTGTTTGACCTATTAGTGCTTTCTTAGTTTTATAAAGAACAAAAAGTGCTTCCCTCAGCAGAACGATCTGGCTTCGTTTCCTGTTCCTCAGCACTATATGTGTATTCTAGCAAGGCCAGCCCTGCGGTTTTCTGAATGCTGCTGTTACACTGGTGGTCTTAGAATTCAACTGGAGTGATGGAAAACTTATACTATAGGCTTCTTTCAAGTCTAAGGTTTCCAAGGTGAAAAAAAGTGCATATTATTGTCATTTTGACACAGCATTTCTTTCTTTAAGTATAATACTGTCTTGTAAAAAGAATTTCACCACTCTATTCTTTGAGGAAGAAAACTTATTTCTAAAATACCTTTTAGATAGTGGGCTATCAAATTGCATGCCTGCAAATTGAGGTGACTGAAAATATAATTAAGACATACTTACAACATTCAAGTTTGGCTTTCTCTGTCTGACTTCACTAAATTTAATACCCTCAAAGTTCATCCGTGATGTCACAAATGGCAAGATTTCCTTCTTTTTTAAGGTGAAATAAAATATGTATTTTATACACATGCATACACACATACATATCTATACATCTATTCATATGTATAATAACTAGTTTTCTTAAAGGGCCAAATAACATTGACAATAAAGGATCAAATTAATAATAAACATTTAAAGTAAGCAAATATTATAATTGAAGGACTTTCTCAGTTCCTATTTTGTGACAGAAGGAAATCTACTTTTGAAAGGTGATTTGTAATGCTGCTTTGGCCTTGCGGTGCACTCAGAGATCCACAAGGAACTGGGTATAGTTCCACAGCGGTACATATATAAGAAGGTGAAATTCTATATTTTTATAACGTTCCACAAATTTTGAAAAATTTCCAAACAAATGTACATTTTTTGAAATACTTTTAAATGTAACATCTTTATTTTTAGAACAAAAGGTTTTTTTAAATCATAGGTTTTTATTTGTATATGTACCTGCTTGCCTTCCTCACTTCCTTCCTCTTCCACCCTTCCCTCTTTCCCTTCCTTCCTTTTTTCTGTGCATATCACATGGCAGTTCAGCTACACAAGCGATGAAGAAGGAGACACCCATGGTATTTTTTTTTCCCTTCTATTTTGTAAGATATCATGTTCATCAACCAGTAGGCATTACATTTGACAAATTTTACTGCATAATAAATTTAAGGGCTTAATGCCTAGCATTTAGGAAGGACTCAAAAAAAAGAATCACCTTTTCAAAATTCTTTAATTAGGTCACTTCTTTTTGGTGATTAGGAATGATAAATACTAAAACAATAGGACTATGAAATCTCTGATTCTTCCACAAGGTTTAAAACTGTAACCTCACACTTACTATTTTTTTATGAAGGGTTTAAAGACATTGAAAGAAACTTGGCATCAGGGAATTCAGTTATTTGTGTTGTTTTCCCCTGTAGACTGGTCTGTGATCCCTCCACAGCCTTGCTTAGCCTGAATGCTGCTTGAAGGTGTGCAAAGTTGAAGGGAATGCTCATATTTAATTTTAAGAGGAAAAGAAAAAGTTAGAAATTGAGGCTAATAAAAGTTAATGAGGAACATTTAAATCCTTTAATGGTTCAATTTATGTTGCAAGTCAAAATGGCTAATGCTATTATTATATGCATGTGGCAACATCCTTTCTCTGCTATAATTCTTTTCCCTTGAAAATAAGCCAGTGCAACCTGGAGGGCATGTCATACTCTCACAATTCCTGTTCATTCTTTCACAAACTCCATATTTTTTTTTAATGGGGGAAAGAACAGGCACAAGGAAATTAAAATATAAAGGTCTGGGTTTTTGTTGTTATTTTGTCATTTTTCCCTTAATTGACAATTTACTGAACAAAACATAGTTATCAGCAGAGTGACCATTTCTAACTGTCTCTTTGTGTTCAAAAATTTATTTTGGGATGGGAAACATTCCCCAAACCCAGAGGGTATACTTAATATGCCAGTTTTCATTTGAGAAGAATTATTTTTCAGTTGTAGGTGTTTTGGGATGTAGCCTGACTCAACATCCAGTATTAATGGTCCAAAGATAGAACAGCTGAACTTTCTGACTGGTCTTCTTTGAGAGATATTAGCATGTCCCCAGAGACAGTTTTCCTAGCTCTGGTTACTCAGATCAGTATGTAGGAAAAGCTTATTACTTTCAGAAACGTTACTCTTGGATGGCCCTGTCTATTACCCAGACCAAATATATGGTATGCACTGATGTTTTCTTTGCGTTAGAAATGAACTAGATCCTCTCTGTGTCCCTGCCTGCAAGGTCCAGAGTATGGGAACACGTCTCAGCAGACTACCTTGAGAGAGGTGCTCCAGTCATGGGACGAATGAATAAGCCAGACCATCTTCATTCTGAAGTCCGCACAGCAGTCCCTGATGTCGTAGAACAATTCTAAATAGCAGTTAATGTAGTGAACTTCTTCATAATAAAAATAATCAATTGCCCTGTCTCCAGGTTATTTTATAGAACCACAATGCCAGTTTTCTATAGCAGTTTTTAAAAGTTAACACCCAACTCATCCAGAGAAATACTAAGATCATCTATTTCCTAGAGGGCATTAACCTCATGAACAGTTTTTATTGTAATAAAATATGTGCTTGTGAAACTTATCTCTAAGTGGATCATGAAATTTTGCATGTTTGTACCTACTGTTTTCTTGGCCTGAAGATTTTTTGTGGGGAGGATGATTTGACTGTATGGCCTGACACCATATGGCTGTGTGCTAAGATGAAGACCATTCCTATTAACTATATTTTGGGTCCTCAGCCTTACTGATGCTTCCGAGCTGTGGATTTTGAAACAAATCACTTTACCACTCTGAATATTATATTCTCATCTTTATCGTAAGGAGCTAGAGTCCTTCATAGTATAAGATTTATAATCTGAGAATATTATTCCAGTGTAACAAATACTTTTTCCATAAAAGCCTTATCTACTATCTAGTATAAAATTGATATTGTTATAATTAAGCAGAATATGCTTTTATGTCTTGACATTGTGAAATCCTTACATGAAACAAATAATTTATACAGCTCAATGTCACCTTTTTTCAATTTTTGTCAATTAATTTCAAATTTTCTAGTAGCCACATTTAAAAAGGAACAGATAAAATTAATTTTAATGCTATATTTTACTTAACCCAGTATATCCAAAATATCATTTAAATCTGTATAAAATGTAAAACATTATCAAGACATTTTATATTATTTTTTCTGTGCTAAGCGTTTACAATCCAATATGTATTTTACACTTTACAGCATATCTCAACTTAGATTAGTTACATTCAAGTCACGTTTCCTACTAGCCACTGCACTGGGTGACACTAGACTGGGACACTATACTGGGATTCTGTATAGTTGTAGATTTAGAGTTTGCTTTCTTATACACAGATCTGCATGTTCTGAAATGAACATTCTTACATGAAGTTATAGAATTCTCAGGAAGGGAATTTATGCGAAAAGAAAACTTGGATGCTTATATGATGCTGGTTTTTTTTTTTAGATAAGCAATTGTCATATTTATCTGTAGTGGTCATATGACTTGAGGGGGGCTCTCCCCTTGTCCAACTGAGTAGCTGATGAGGACCATAGCCAGGCAGTCATTGCCCACTTAAAGAAACAAGCAAGATTCTTTTCCCAGTCTTCTTCCAGAGTGAGTTTTCAGGGAGGTTTTGAAGGTCTATAGCCAGCACCATGCACAGGTGCACAACTTCAGCCTTCTGAAATAACACTTTATTTTTGGGGTGACATGGGAGCTCCAGTTAAAAGGAAAACAGCTCAAGCCTCAAAGCAAGATCCTTTTGCAATCCAGAGAATCCCAGAATGTTCTGAGTAAAGGACCTTAGAAAGCATGTAGTTGTTGGCATAGCATTAACCATAAGAACCATACATAACTGTATCTTTGGGTATGTATTTGATTTAGACTAGACAGATTCACTGTAACTCTGTTCTTTCAGATAGGTAATTCAGAGATAGGAAGAATCTCAGTTGCCAAGTGGAATTCTGGACTAACTTAATTTATTTAAGTGCTTTAACGTCAGATTAAGAATCCACTTAATTTTGGAGGACATTTTAGCTGCACCTCTGTGTGGTTTTTCCAACTGAATTTTAAAGACTGACAAACTTCACTAAAACCCAAGTTTTTGTTTAAAAAGAACTTCATCAAATCTCATGGTGTGTTTTTTATTCTTAGGGGCAGCAATGCAAATAAATTAAACATTTATAACTTTACTGGTGACTAATATCCTAATTTTCAGGTGAATCTTTGTCATCTTTTCCATTTATGTAGCATCTTTTTTTCCAAATATTTCAAACCATTTTTCTGAACAAGTTGGTAGTTTTCTTAATTACAGAGATGTGGCTGTTTTAACTCTCCTGGGGCATTTTTTAAATGCCTTGCCTTTAGTGTCAGCCATGAGTCGGGGGCAAGCCTGGGATTTTTAACCCAAGACTTACTTCTTCATTCTTGGATTTCTGCTCTTGTCTAGTTATTTAAAAATATGAAAAACAGGATACTACATATTATTGCAATAAATGTCTGACCGTGTATGAGCAAATAGCCATGGCAAAGTCCAAATTTCTCCATCTCTCTTTTGTAGTCTTTGAGCTGGGAACAAGCAATCCGTGCTTTAGATTACCAAGTGTCTATGTGAGGATCAAACCAATGATCAGATCAGAATAAATAAATCAAGAGGAAAGAAATGACTGATCAGAGTGATTTATTTTCCATGACCTCCCTGCTTTTTCCTGGATGATGACATTAAAATGATAGCAGTCTTTACTGAAGTTTATGTCATGACCCAAATTACATGTATCTCAAAGAAAATTTTTGATTCCAATAAATAGTTTTTTACCAAAAGAAATTTAGAACAAACCAGTCAGTACTTGAACACTACTTGGCAAAGAAAAACTTTATGTGGAGATTTTGAGTGCAAAATATGAAAAAAGGAATGTATAGCAAATGGTATAGCTCACTTATTAATCACTTTTTCATGTAATGCATAGGCATGTAACATAGTATTTATAACCCCACATTAATTTAAAATTTTTCTTACTTGTGTTTTTGTAAAAAAGTACCTTCCATGGAGGCAAACTGGCTCACAAGGGAGAAGGCTTTCATGTTAGTTCAATGACAGCTTTGCTTTGTGCTGGTGAAGAACTCACTGATGTTTACTTTATGGAATTATTGGATTATTCATGTGAGAAAATAAATATACTATGTCTTATAAGAAAAGGGTTCACCGATTTCAGTTAAAAGGCACTCTTCAAGGTAGAACATTCCCTGGAGAGTTCACATTACTCTCCTTATTTCACCACTGTACTGGCCCAAAGTTAAGTATCCAGCCCTTGATTTCTTAAACAAAACTTCTGTGTAAATACTGTTAGAAAGTTACCTCTATTCATAGGTCATAATATATTGCTTTGTGCCAAGTTAGTTTGTTTAAATTCTCCTGAAGTTCCTCTTTGGCAATTGGTACACAGGACCATGTGGCCTGGGTCTGCAAGAACTCACCCAGGGGCTTATCATCTTTTCCCTCTCTGCCGTATGGGCTTTAAAGTATCTGAGCAGTTAACGTCGGTTCAGATTCACATGTGCACCCATGCACGTGTGGCCATCTTCCCCTAGAAGCCAGCAAATGAGAGAAACCTCATATGCAGAAATAGGAAATGATGTTAGGGGTGAGCTTGCAGGTACAAATATATGGACATATCAGCCTCAACCTTCCTCTTCCTACTCACAAATTAACAAAAAGTAAAGTTAAAAATGTTGGATCCTGACAGTACATAACAATAGCTTTTTGTGTGTCAAGCACATTGCCTCTGTAGTCAGGCAGAGGGCACATACCCCCGGACTCCTGCCTTTTTGCAGCATCTGGGACCGCTGGGCACTGGCAGCCCCTGCAGCAGGTCCCCTGCCCCCCGCCCTGCTGTCTCCAGTGTCATTGGGAAGACCACTGACTAGTGAGAAGGGCCTTGCAGACGGGGCTTAAGGAGCCCTGACCCGCAGGGAACCAGGAACGTCGTTCTCAGACCCTTCAGCCCTGCTGGTTCCCTGTGATCTGGAAGCAGCTCCTTAGGAGCCTCCCCGCTTCCCAGCACAGATGCTTCTGGAGCTGCAGGACCCTGGCATGCAGACCCAGCGCTCCTGCACTTAATAGGCCTCGCAAAGGGACATCATTTCTTTCTTTCTTTCTTTTTTAAGGTATTATTGATATACACTCTTATAAAGGTTCCACATGAAAAAACAATGTGGTGACTACATTTACCCATATTATCAAGTCCCCATCCATACCTCATTGCAGTCACTGTCCATCAGTGCAGTAAGATGCCACACATTCACTATTTGCCTTCTCTGTGCTACACTGTCTTCCCCATGATCCCCCCCACACCATGTGTACTAATCATAATACCCCTCAATCCCCTTCTCCCTCCCTCCCCACCCGCCCTCCCACACCCCTCCCCTTTGTAACCGCTAGTCCCTTCTTGGAGTCTGTGAGTCTGTTGCTGTTTTGTTCCTTCAGTTCTGCTTTGTTATTACTCCACAAATGAGGGAAATCATTTGGTACTTGTCTTTCTCCAGTTGGCTTATTTCACTGAGCATAATATCCTCCAGCTCCATCCATGTTGTTGTAAATAGTAAGATTTGTTTCTTTCTTATGGCTGAATAGTATTCCTTTGTGTATATGTACCACCTCTTCTTCATCCATTCATCTACTGATGGACACTTAGGTTGCTTCCATATCTTGGCTGTTGTAAATAGTGCTGCAATAAACATAGTGGTGCATATGTCTTTTTGAATCTGAGAACTTGTATTATTTTGGTAAATTCCAAAGACTGGGATTCCTGGGTCACATGGTATTTCTATTTTTAGTTATTGAGGAACCTCCATATTGCTTTTCACAATGGTTGAACTAGATTACATTCCCACCAGCAGTGTAGGAGGATTCCCCTTTCCCCGCATCCTCGCCAGCATTTGTTGTTCTTAGTCTTTTGGATGTTGGCCATCCTTACTGGTATGAGGTGATATCTCATTGTGGTTTTGATTTGCATTTCCCTGAGGGACAGTATTTCTTACCAGGTGCTCTACAACCTCCCGATTTTAAAACCTCTTTGAGAAACTAAAGTGCCATGGAGATGTTTGATTTCCAAAATCAGTGAATATCTACATTTAGATAACTTTGACTACGTTTAAAAAAAAAGCCACAAAAATTGGAATATGCTGGCTTCAGTAACAAAGCAATGGCATTTCATTGTATGGTTGTTCACTTCAACTCTGGTTATTTAATGTACAGTGCTTAGTGTTTCAGTGTGGCCGAAATGGTACCTGAGGCTCTCAGAGGCTCTGTGTATTCCAAAGTGCTTGCTTGGAGCTCACCTCCTGAATCCTGGCACCCCACCCCTCCAAAGTTGGCAGCTGACCCTTAGCAGGAATGGGAACTGACCACCCACTTGATCGTTCCTCTACAACATGCATGTGGCCATGAGGCCAGCTCAGAAATCCCATAGCACTTCTGTAAGGCCTCTGACATGCTACTTACCTGCAATGCTGTTATCAGCTGAAACCTCAAGTCTAGTTTCAGAGCTAATGGTCATACTGATCTTTGTCACAAGCATCACTCATTTGGTAGTTTTAGGTAAAAATTATTGTATCTTAGAAACAGCCTTTATATGAGGCTCCATGAAGAAATAGTCAGTGAATATTTTCCATTTCCATTTGCCTGTGAAAGGTGGCACACACGGTCAGCCACCTGGGCATTCCTTCTCAGACACTCCGCATATGTTCATAGATACCCTTTAGGGTCATTCTCACCCAGCAACACCCACAGATGTATACTGGGACTATAGCGGGTACTCAGGTGCACACCTATACCTTTTCTTCCTCTCTCCCTGTCTCTTGTAGTGCTGCACCTGTATCTTCAGCACCAGTAGTGCCCCATGTCTAATATAGTAAGAGCTTTACAAGCCTTTCCTCTGCTATTCACCCCAGCCCTGCAGAGTAAGTGTATTTTATCTCCATCTTGGCAGTGAAGTAAAGGAGGCTTGGCTTGGCTAAGTAACTTGCCCAGAGCACATGTGGGAAATATACGTGTCCCCTGGGCTTTCTGTTTTTCTTTGGCCATCCTGCCTCTACCTGGATCTTATGCCTCTACCCCCTTTCTTTTAGTCCCATCTTCTTCCTTTTGTAACTCATTTTTCCTGTATCCCTTTTGGAAACTTAACTTTGCCTGTAATGATTTTTGACACTTCTCCTTTGCCACTTATGTGTTCCTTCTAACACTAGTCCGGGACCATGAGCTCAGTCTGTCTCCCTCCAGGGAGGGAGGGGGGCTTTGTCAGCAGTCAAATATCCTGTGACAGAAGCTCCTGCTGTATGCTAGGCATTATGCTAGGCCAAAGGAAGGTGAAGTGCGGAGAAGCATTAGCTGGACTTTCATCTGTGCATGCTTATTTGGAACTTGGGGTGGGGGGGGGCGGTCACCATCCTGACACAGCTGTGCTGAAGGAGATGGCAGTGAGCACAGCACATCACTAAGGCCTTAGCCAGGAAGAGGTAGTTCTGATGCCTTCCCTTGACAGAAACAAATTCATTAGTTAAGTTTACTAACTCCTGTATCTGTGTTTAATCAAATAACTGTGACTTATTTTGACTTACTCTGTTTGCCTCAAAAAAATAAGTATGAGAAATCTACCCTTACTTAATCAGCCAGAAGGTATTTGGTGCTGCTGAGCAGGGATTAAGTCCTGGAGGATTTCCCCAGAGCTCGGAAGGAGGGCCTTGGCTGGGCTTCAGCTCCCTGCATGCAAATGAGAGCACTGATTAACACTAATGCCCCACTGGGACTTGTCCTTTTCCCAGAGATAAGACCTGAGCTTCCTGCCCTGCTGCAATCAGCCAGCTGTTTCAGCAACCATTTTCTCTCTTCTGTAGTTGCCTTTATTTTGTTTTGTACAATTTTTGGTAATTTAAATCTTAGATTTTTTTTTTTTAAATGGCTTTCTCAGAGGTCATTCTCTCCTGAACCGTTTGTCTTGCAGCTCTCGGAAGTCTGGAGGGCCTGTCCTGACATCACGTGTTCCACACTCAACAGCGCTTTTCTGTTCTGAGCTTGCCCTCTTCCCCAAAGCTGAAATAAATCAAAGTTGGTTGAGACTCAGTCGCAATAAATCAAGACCTGTCCAGAACTGGAGCCTGCCCAGTCAAAATGTCATAGCTTGGCTTTCACTGAGGATTAATTAAAGGGCTGATATAAAGCCCAGATGTGCTTCAGGAGAGTAGCAAGCTGCCTGGTGGCTGCATCTCCCCAGGTCTCTGCCCACCCAAGAATATGTTGGAGGAGGCCGGGAAAGGCATCCAAGGTTGTGAGGGCACAGAGGGGGAGGGAGGCACCCATCAGCACATCTGAGTAGACTTTATCTAGTTTGAAGGAAATAGAATAAGCTCTGCAAGGAGGAAAAGATTTCTCTATCAGGCTATGTGTATACAGTATTTGAATGAAAGGAAAATATAATAGCTCAGAAGTTGTATTTTAATTGAAGAGACAAAAGAAAATGAACCAAGTAATGAAACTTTCACTGAAAAAAAATGAGATTAATGCCTGGTTCACTGAACTTAAAAATTTTTTAGACCAAAGAAGCTGTACAGTTAAAACACTTTTTAGTTGTTTTTGTTCACAGAGAGCTGAATTAGCCAGGGATAGCTTTTGGAGTAGGATGTACCCCCAGTCTTCCTTTAGTTCTGCATGAGCCCCACATAACCATCCAAAAAAGGGTGCTTGATGAAATTCCCACTGAGCACACCTACATGCAAGTGTATGTGCAGTGTGAACTAATCTCCATATGTACACTAAAAACACTAAATTTGAAATAGAAAACAATATACAACTTAACAACAAAAGTCATATATAGTAGCCATACTTTTGTAGGACTTTAAACTTCATCATTACCACTGTAGAAATCTGATTGTAAAGTTGGAAGAAAAAGAAAGGACATTATCAAAGACTAAGAATACATCAACAATCTTTTTCTGGGGTAGTATGTTTACTCAATAACTGACAATCAGCTACTTAGAAACTTCATTAAAAAAACAAGTGAAACTCCTGATTGCTATACAATCTATAAGAGATAATTGATGCTAATAAATGGAATACTTTGATAGGCAAAAATGAGGCTCTTTGTAAGTAGGAGAGCTTGCTGTTTGTGAGTAGGAGAGCTTGCTATTTGATACAACATATCTTTATATTAACATTAAACTTTTATTAATGGAAAGTTTAGCTTTTCCCAGAATGATAGATTTCTTCATAGTATTATATTGGTGTTTACATTCTGGACATGAAAGTTTTGATTTTTATGAAGTTAACAATGAAATAGTATATGTATACACAATGGAATATTATTCAGCCATAAAAAGAAAACAAATCCTACCATTTGCAACA
This sequence comes from Smutsia gigantea, assembly GCA_032199065.1. NCBI lineage: Eukaryota > Metazoa > Chordata > Mammalia > Pholidota > Manidae > Smutsia > Smutsia gigantea. The sequence continues at coordinate 35,409 of JAVSCE010021262.1, read as the reverse complement.
ACATGGATTGAGCTAGAGGGTATTAACGCTCAGTGAAATAAGCCAGGCAGAGAAACACAAGTATCAAATGATTTCACTCATTTGTGGAGTGTAACAACAAAGCAAAACTGAAGGAACAAAACAGCAGCAGACTCACAGACTCCAAGAAGGGACTAGCTGTTACCAAAGGCAAGGGGCTGGGGAGGGTGAGTGGGGAGGGAGGCAGAGGGGATTAAGGGGCATTATAATTAGCACTCACAATATAGGTATGTCATGGGGAAGGTAGTATAGCACAAAGAAGACCAGGAATGACTTTATAGCATCTCACTATGCTGATGGGCAGTGATCACAATTTGATAATATGGGTGAATGTTGAAACCACGATGTGGCTCATGTGAAACATTCATAAGATTGTATATCAATGATACCTTAATTTTAAAAAAAGAAATAGTCTATGCATTAAACAGATTTCAGAGAAACATTGTAATTTCACCTGAAATGATCTAAATGTTTTTATACCTATTATTTGGCTTGGATATTTAAATACATAACCATATCCAGTTGTAAGGATTTTTTTAAATGTACTAAACTTTAATAGCCACGTTGTAAGTGATCATATGTAGCTTCTTAGCATTTTTTATCCTATAATCAGATTATTTTCTGGCAGAAGAAGCAATTTAAATAGACTTTCCTTAACATACTTTTACAGTTTCTCAGAATTAACAATTTCAGCTGTGGTCCAGATGATCAGGCTACATATTTCTGTTGAGATTACTGAGGACCACTAGATCATTTTGGGTTGTTAAGGATCTAGAAGCATGATATTTGGTTTTCTAAAGCCTTCCTCCAGGACTCTTTACTTATTTTAGTCAATTATCTAGAAAAGGTAATTTATTGCAAACTTTCCTTTAGTCCAGATAATAGATATTTTCAGAAGGATTGCCATTTCATGCTTTATTGCTTAATCCATAAGTAACTTTTACATTTACCATTGTTTTTAATTCTACTTTTAAATTTTACTAACATTGGTCAAGGTTGGAGGACCCAGGTCAGTGTGTCTCTAGAGTGAAGACTGAGTTGGAAGAATCAGGAAATTTAGAGAAATAAACCTTCCCACTGTCCATTTTAAATACTCTCAGATACTCAACTCTCAGTATACAGACTTTAATTACATGCTTCTAAAACTTCAATTGGCAATTGGTATATGGCATAACATGATATTTTAAAGGAACTTCCCTGTGTATTTTTAAATCCATTGGGCTATTCATACTGTATTTTAGTTGGGAGTATTTTCACCTTTAAATAAAATTGTACCCTGTTATCTTTGGGCTGCAATCTTTCCAGTACCCACAATAGGCCTTCTTCTGTCTAGCCTCTTAGTTCATGCAGCCTCCATAGCAATGATTTATCGCTTTGTTGTTTGTGTGTCTGTCTACCCAGACAGATTACGATTTCCTTGAGGGCAAGAATGGTGTGTCTCATTTGGTTTCTTCAGTGTCTAATTCAGTAACACATAGGATGAGCTCAATAAATGCTGGTGACTGAATAGACAGGAGACTGGCTTGTGTCTTCTTATACTAGTAAGGTGCAATTAGATACAGTGTTACTGCATTATTCCAGAGGCCATAGCACATTTCTCTGGCAGTCCTTCAAAATTACCATCTAAAACTATTCCAACCCCTAGAAGAAGAGCAACAGAACTCTCTTAGTACACAAATATTTGGGAAAAAATGCATTAACTCTTTCTATTTGAGTAACTTTTGGTTTCTGGAAACAGTGGTATGTGATCCTGAACTGATCTGGAAGAGTTACTATGATTCCCCAAAATATGTGGCCTGGCTTCTAGAATAATCTTTTTCATTAGATTTTTTTCCTTCTGTGTTTTCAATCACACTGAGGTGAAAAGCTGACTTAACAGATCTAATGTAGTTTTGATAAGTGTGAGCATGTGCACTGTTGTAACACCACCACCTGTGCCGGCAAGAACATCTTATCGGCAAGCCCATGTATTAACACACTGTTAAAATTCAGAAAAGACTGACTTCAAGAGCTTGCTGTGGTCAAAAATCAAAATTATGTTCCACAGTTGAGGTGAGAAATGTACCTTAATTAACATAGATCATCTGCAGCCAGGAGTACAGGGACAAGGAGTGACTCCAAGTCTTCTTGCCCTCTGGGGCACGGCCTGGGAGCAGAGGGCTTCAAGAGCCTGCAGCTGACTCCTCAACCCATCAAGGTAGCAGCCGGGGTTGCCTCTGAGTGTCTGAGTGCGCTTTGCTGCCGGGTCCCTCCCTCTCTCCGGTTCTGACTGTTGCTGAAGACACACATTTCTTGCCAGTTAAATGTATGGAAAAATGGCCTAGGAAGGAAAAAAAAAAGGTTATGGCATCACTAACTTGCTCTCTAGTATAATAGTTTGTTAGTTTAGCATATTGGCATAAATTAGTTGTCTGAAACACTCTTTAAGTGATATCATCCAGAAATACTTTTTTGAAGTTTAGGGCAGCCTACATTTTCAACATATAACATTTATAACATTTTAGACTAGAAGGTACACTTAGAAATTGTCTATTCTAATTAGATGTAAATCTAAATAAGCCTATGGTTTATCCAGTGTTGTACAGCCAGGACTAAAGAAAAAAGACCTATCAGCCTCTTTTCTTGCTGTTTTTTCTTTCCACTATTGTCTCATATTGTCCTGTTATTTTAAAGATTGGTAGAACTTGGCCATAAAACTTCTTGACTCGTTTCTGAAAATACATCCTGTCATGTGTTTATGATACATGTACTTTTGTATACTTCAATATAAATTATCTTAAAAACATCATGGTCTATGAAATCTGACATCATACTTACCAGCATGGGTTCTTTGTGAACATATTTTTAATGGTAATAAATGCTTAGCTCTTTAAGTCGAGGGGGTAGTTATAAAAAGGTAGATTTGATTGCGGGTCTGTGTTACGAGCTAAAGTATCAAACGTTCTTTTTCTTCATGCTTTGCTGGCAGTGTTTGCTGTGGACTCTGAATTATAAAAGCATTAGGTTGTTATATTTCAGTGGTATCTACTGTATCTGCTCAGGAACTACCTCCACTTGGGTGGTCATCCATTCCGAGGCAGACCCCAGGGAGGTCACCCCACAGCTGCACTCATTCCCCTGAGCCCAGTGCGAGCCCCAGCTTTTGAGGGCTTCCAAGAAACTCCTTTGGCACAGTTGGGGCCCTCTGCTCCCCAAAGCTCTGCTCCCTTGGAAGGGACAGTATGTAGAAAATAAAGTGACTTACGCCTTAAATGTTAAAAATGTATGGGTGGCTGCGTGGGCTCTGCAGAGGCTAATAACAGGGTGTGCTGTCACAGGTGAGCGTTTTCTTTTGGCCCAGCTTCTTTGCTGTCAGATCCCAACTGAGCTGTCCTCCACAAAGACAAGGCCATGTTTATAACCCAGTCCAAGCTAGAGTCCTGCCGAAGTCTTAGGAGATTGCTTTTTGGCTTTGACATTTAATATTTTTTATAATAAACTTACTAAAACTTCTTTGTTCCATCGTTTCCTGGCATGGCCCAAGGGTTTTCTCTCTCTTGGATCCATGCAGCCTTGGAACTGGGCTTTCTTAGTGAAGGTCTTCTCTCTTTAATGGAGGGTACTCTTTAAAAATCTCTAGATCCTTTACCTGCTTTGTTATGTTAAGAACTATAACCACCACTCCCTTTACCCCCTCTCCACATAGCCATTATGCATGGAAACAGTGGTTTTAAATTTCCTCCTGTTGATTAAGTTAGATATTGTTAATTATTTCAGATCATCAGTATTGGATCAAAGCATTCAGAAAAAAAATAACACTTGAACCATTTAAATCTGGCACTGTTAAATATTCACAACAGATGTCTTATCAGCTCTGTAGACAGGGTGGATGGATGGAGAAAGAAGGACGAAAGCAAGAGGAACGGAGGGAGAAAGGCAGCTTTCCTTCTCATTCTACCCGCCCATTGGCACTTCTACTCTTCTGAACAGAGAGAAGCCTTTATAAAGAATGTGACAGTTCATGAAGCTTATTATCACAGTCCTTTTTTTTTCATTGCACTTACCACAATTATAATTCAATCATTATTTGTGTAATCTGTGGTGATCTTTTTCCTCCACTACATGGTCAGCTCCACTAGGGAACGGCCTAATTCTGCCTGTTCACTCCTAAATCCTCAGCCACTGGCCCACTTTCTGGCCATTGTAGGCTGTCCACAGTGTTTATTAACTGGGTGGATGATGAGACTGGTTTCTCACAGCACCCCCACCTTATGTGTGATGCCCCTAGAAAGCTATTCTGATCCCCAGTCTAAGAATTTGTCTGCAAGCTCCCATTGCATCTTGTTCTTCATTTTGAGATCCACAGAATGCTTGCAGTTAGTTGTTCAGAGATGGTCTTCCACACCAGACTGTCAGGCTCAGGAAGGCTCAGCCTGTGTGTCATTCTTCATCTCTGAGTCCCCAGTACCTAGCATAACACTGAGCACAGGTGGACCCTTAGACTGTGTTTGTTGAATGAATGAACAAGGAATCCTCCTACAGACTACTGTTCTCACCCTCTTGGTAGAAAGGGAGTTGGGCTATCTCAAGTGCATGGGCTGGCTGAGGCTTGAATGGGTTGAATGTGATAGAGCCCTCACTATCTGGTCTCCTGGCTGTGTGTCTTGTTTTTCCATTGCACCACCCTGACTCATTAGTGTGAAATCCACCTCGTGACTGCCCTCTGAAGAAGAGAGTTTCCATCCCTAAGCGACGCAGCATTCTCCTAAGGAGGGATCTGAAAATGAAGCTTAGCAGGAAGGGCTGCTGCCTTCCACATGTCCTTCAGGGACAGACAAGCCTGAAGTTGCCTAATTGGGCTGACGTGCTGCTCCAAATTGTTTCCATGAGACTGAGGGACATCTCACTTAGAATGTCCAGATCACCCTAGGTTCCCTTCAGAAATTCCCAAACGAAATGTTCCTTGAGGAGCTGTGGGGCAGGTACTTCTTTTCTCTCTAAGGTGAAGCCATGGTGCATAGACATGATATTCAGGCATACATGCCCATGCCCCCAAACCCATCCATTTTAAAAAGAGATTTCTTTCCCAGAGCTCCTGAAGGGATCATGCTCCCTGGCTATAATAGTAGCCATAGAGACTGAGCTAGTTAGTTTCTAAGTATCTTGTCATTCTAATCTTTAAAAATGCAAATAATTTAATTCAAAAGATTTATCCTCTTTAGTGAGTTATCACAGACAGAAGCAAAAGCAAAGGCCTTGAGGAACTCCTCATGGGGTGGGTTTTGTGGATCTGCTGTCCTGAGCAGAAAAGGAGGCAGCAGGGTGCACCGTGTCCTGGGTGGGCAGGGGTGGCCTTGGCACCTTGGCAGGAATCAGATACCCTCAGGTTTGGAGATGCTGCTTTTTAGTGAAGAGCTGTCTTAAAAGGGATTCAGGATTGGACAGATGGGAGAGCGCTGGTCATGAGAACACGGTGTCTGAGAACAAGGTGCTGGTGCCAGGGCCCCATCTAGCTCTGGTTGCCGAGCACTCTCGCCCCTCATCCAGCTGTGTTTTTCCATAAGGAAGCTCCAGATCGTCATATGGCAGCACTGTCTGTTCACATATGAGCTAAAATTTCAAAAAATCTTTCTTTTTAGACTATGTTAATTAGCAGAATAGACGTAGAACTGTGTCCTGGGGTGGCTGGTGGGAGAAAAAATTTTTAACAACTTGATTTATAAATATGAGTACTTCTAAATTTAGGGAGTAGAAGTTCATTGTACAAAAGGGCTCCCCACAGGGTGCTTTGAAGTTGTGAGATCCCCCGGTACAGTAAAAATATAAAGCAATGCCTTTTTGATTTATACACATTTTTGAAAGCATACATCCTTTGCCTCTCTTTGTGCCTCATATAATGGTCAGTCTTCCATGAAATTTCAAGAACCCCATTGTGATGTAAAAGCATCTAGTTGCCTAAGAAAAAAAAACATCATGAAGTAGGAATTGCTTACCAAACACATCTTGCAATACCATAGTTGGCAGAAAGCATCCAACTTCAGTAATTAGGGACTTACTGCCCTGAACAGACTCCAGTGTACCTGTGGTCAAGCTTTCTGTGAGCCTGTAACTCACCCGCACTTTTCACCACACTAAAACCATATGCTGCTCTAGCTTCATAAAGCAGCCAATGGTCATGGGCCCTGCTTCTGAAGTAAGACAAATGCTCTTTTCTTCTCTGCCTGTGCTGGTGGTTTAAAGCTGTAGCTGAAGTCCAGCTGTGCTCCTGAAGTCATGCAAACTACTAGCAACCTGCTTTCTCTTTAGTTTTTTGTAATATTTGCAATTTTTGTCCTGCAGCTAAAAAACAGCTAAATTTTCACTCTAAAAAAAAATGATATAGCTGGGAAAGCAGCCTCATCCTAGCAACCTTAAGAAACTTTGCAATGAATTTCTGAAAACAAAGGTTTCTTTAATGTTCTTCAGAAGATATCATAAAGATGCAAACTTGGGACCGTAAAGGAGGTTTTAGTTGGTATTTACGGTAAATTTTGTGCTCTCTTCATATGTTCAGATCATATGCTAATCAGTGTAGGTTTGTTTATATGTAGTTTTTTAGATGAGTCATTTTAATAAATGAAAATAGTTAAAAATTACGATTCCGTGCATATACACTCACTCCCATTATAAAAAGAAGTTTAATCAGTAGCAGGTACATTTTACATGATACAAACAGCTTTACATTATGTTTGAGAGTTTAGAAATTAGTTTTTTCTAAGACTTTCATTTTTAATATTGGTATTTAGTTAGACTTTCTTTTTTAAAACACAACTTGAGAGATTCAAGATGGCAGTTTGAGAGGTGAGACGGAGAGTGCCTCCCAAAACCACCAACAGTACAAAAATATAGTTAATAAATACAACTAACCTTCAGACAGCAACAAGAAAGAAGGCTGAACCAGACTGCATACAGACCTCACGAACAGAGCAGACCTCAAGAAACAGGGCACCACCAGCTCTGCTCCCCTATGTCCCCCAACCTCACTCTACGGGCTGAGCAGCTCCAGAGACTGGAGTTTCTGCATACTAGTGGGCACCATACAGAAATATGAAATGTCAAAAGAACATGGTTCAGACCAAAATCTCACAAACCCCAGAAAGAGGGTCAAATGAAACCGAACTCACAAATCTTCCAGAAAGAGAGCACAAAATGAAAATTATAAACATACTTATGGAGGTACAGAAAAATATTCAAGACCTGAGGAATGAATTTAGGATGGAGATTCAATCATTAAGAAATTCCATATCTGAAATGCAACATACAATGGAGGGATTTAAAAGCAGATTAGATGTAGTAAAAGAGACAGTGAATGGAATAGAAATTAGAGAAGAGGAACACAAAGAAGTTGAGGCCGAGAAAGAAAAAAGGATCTCTAAGAATGAAAGAATATTGAGAGAACTGTGTGACCAATCCAAATGGAACAATATTCACATTATAGGGATACCAGAAGAAGAAGAGAGAGAAAAAGGGATAGAAAGTGTCATTGAGGAGGTAATTGCTGAAAACGTCTGCAGTCTGAAGAAGGAGAGAGTCTCTCAATCCATGTAGGTACACAGATCTCACAACACAAGGGACCCAAGGAAGACAACATCAAGACATATAATAATTAAAATGGCAAAGATCAAGGATAAAGACAGACTTTAAACAGCAGCTAGAGAAAGAAAAAAGATCACATACAAAGGAAAACCCATCAGGCTATCATCAGACATGTCAACAGAAACCTTACAGGCCAGAAGAGAGTGGCATGATATATTTAATGCAATGAAGCAGAAGGGCCTTGAACCAAGAATACTCTACCCGGCAAGGTTATCATTTAAATTTGAAGGAGGGATTAAACAGTTTTCAGATAAGCAAAAGCTGAGATAATTTACCTCCCACAAACCACCTCTACAGTGCATTTTGGAGTGACTGCTATAGATGGAAGTAGTCCTAAGGCTAAACAGATATCATTCAAGGGAAGACAAACAGTAGAAATTATGATTCATAACATACAAAGAATGGAGGAGGAAGAAAAAGGAGGGGAAAAAAAAGAACCTTTAGGTTGTGTTTGTAATAGTATACAAAATAAGATAAATTAGGCTGTTAGATGTAAGGGAATTGCCCTTGAGCCTTTGGTAACCACAAATTAAAGCCTGCAGTGACAATAAGTACATACCTATTGATAATCACCCTAAATGTAAATGGTCTAAATGCACCAAAAGACATAGAATTACTGAATTGATAAAAAAACAAGACCCATATATATGCTGCCTACAAGAGACTCACTTCAAAACGAAAGACATACACAGACTGAAAGTAAAGGGATGGAAAAATATATTTCATGCAACTAATAGGGAGAAAAAAGCAGGAGTTGCAGTACTTGTATCAGACAAAGTAGACTTCAAAACAAAGAAAATCACAAGAGACAAAGGAGGACATTACATAATGATAAAAGGGCCAGTCCAACAAGAAGATAAAACTATTATAAATATCTGTGCACCCAACACAGCATCACCTACATATGTGAAACAAATACTAACAGAATTAAAAGGGAAAATTGAATGCAATGCATTCATTTTAGGAGACTTCAACACACCACTCACTCCAAAGGACAGATCAACCAGACAGATAATAAGTAAAGAGACAGAAGCACTGAACAATATATTACACCAGATGGACCTAATGGACATCTACAGAACACTCCATCCAAAAGCAACAGGATACACATTCTTCTCAAGTTCACGAATTGATCATATTTAGGGCACAAAAAGAACTTCAGTAAATTCAAAAAGATTGAAATTGTACCAGCCAGCTTCTCAGATCACAAAGGTATGAAACTAGAAATAAATTACACAAATAAAACGAAAAAGCCCACAAAAATATGGAGGCTTAATAACATGCTCCTAAATTATCAATGGATCAATGACCAAATAAAACCAGAGATCAAGCAATATATGGAGACAAATGACAACAATAATTTAACACCAAAAAATCTGTGGGAGGCAGCGAAAGCTGTGCTAAGAGGGAAATTTATTGCAATACAGGCCTACCTCAGGAAAGAAGAACAAACCCAAATGAACAGTCTAAACTCACAATTAATGAAACTAGAAAACGAAGAATAGATGAGGCCCAAAGTGAATAGAAGGAGGGACATAATAAAGATTAAAGCAGAAATAAATAAAATTGAGAAGAATAAAACAATAGAAAGAATCAATGAAAGCAGGAGCCAGTTCTTTGAAAAAATAAACAAAATAGATAAACCCCTAGCCAGACTTATCAAAAAAAAAGAGAGTCTACACACATAAACAGAATCAGAAATGGGAAAGTAAAAGTCACTATGGACACCACAGAAATACAAAGAATTATGAGAGAATACTATGAAAAATTATATGCTAACAAACTGCATAACCTAGAAGAAATGGACAACTTTCTAGAAAAATACAACCTTCCAAGGCTGACCCAGGAAGAAACAGAAAATCTGAATAGACCAAGTACTAGCATGGAAATTGAATTGGTAACCAAAAAACCACCTAAGAACAAAGTCCTGTACCAGATGGTTTCACTGCTGAATTTTATCAGACATTTAGTGAAGACCTAATACCCATCCTCCTTAAAGTTTTCCAAAAAGTAGAAGAGGAGGGAATACTTCCAAACTCATTCTACAAGGTGAACATCACTCTAATACCAAAACCGGGCAAAGACACCACAAAAAAAGAAAATTACAGACTAATATCCCTTATGAACATAGATGCAAAAATACTCAACAAAATATTAGCAAACTGAATTCAAAAATACATCTAAAAGATCATCCATCATGATCAAGTGGGATTCAGCCCAGGGATTCAAGGATGGTACAACATTCGAAAATTCATCAACATCCTCTATTACATCAACAAAAAGAAGGGCAAAAACCACATGATCATCTCCATAGATGCTGAAAAAGCATTTGACAAAATTCAACATCCGTTCATGATAAAAACTCTCAACAAAATGGGTATAGAGGGCATGTACCTCAACATAATGAAGACCATATATGAAAAACCCACAGCCCACAGCGAGAAGCTGAAAGCTTTTCCTTTAAGATTGGGAACAACACAGGATGCCCACTCTCCCCACTGTTATTCAACATAGTACTGGAGGTCCTAGCCACGGCAATCAGGCAACACAAAGAAATAAAGGCATCCAGATCGGCAAGAAAGATCTTAAACTGTTCTTGTTCGCAGATGACATGATATTGTACATAAAAAAGCCTAAAGAATCCACTCCAAAGCTATTAGATCTAATATGTGAATTCAGCAAAGTTGCAGGATACAAAATTAATACACAAAATTCTGTTGCATTCCTATACACTAACGATGAACTAGCAGAACGAGATATCAGGAAAACAATTCAATTCACAATTGCATCAAAAAGAATAAAATACCTAGGAATAAACCTAACCAAAGAAGTGAAAGACCTATACCCTGAAAACTACAAGACACTCTTAAGAGAAATTAAAGAGGACACTAATAAATGGATATTGATCCCATGCTCTTGGCTTGGAAGAATTAATATTGTCAAAATGGCCATCCTGCCTAAAGCAATCTACAGATTCAATGCAATCCCTATCAAATAACCAAGAGTATTCTTCAATGAACTAGAGCAAATAGTTCTAAAATTCATATGGAACCACAAAAGACCCTGAATAGCCAAAGCAATCCTGAGAAGGAAGAATAAAGCAGGGGGGATTACGCTCCCTGACTTCAAGCTCTACTACAAAACTACAGTAATCAAGACAATTTGGTACTGGCACAAGAACAGACCCGTAGACCAGTGGAACAGAATAGAGAACCCAGATATAAACCAAAGCATATATGGTAAATTAATATATGATAAAGGAGCCATGAATGTACAATGGGGAAATGACAGCCTCTTCAACAGCTGGTGTTGGCAAAACTGGACAGCTACATGTAAGAGAATGAAACTGGGTTACTGTCTAACCCCATACACCAAAGTAAACTCAAAATGGATCAAAGACCTGAATGTAAGTCATGAAACCATAAAACTCTTAGAAAAAAACATAGGCAAAAATCTCTTGGACATAAACATGAGCAACTTCTTCATGAACATATCTCCCCGGGCAAGAGAAACAAAAGCAAAAATGAAAAAGTGGGAGTATATCAAGCTGAAAAGCTACTGTACAGCAAAGGACACCATCAGTAGAACCAAAAGACATCCTACAGTATGGGAGAATTTATTCATATATGACATATCCTATTAGGGGTTGACATCCAAAATATATAAAGAGTTCACGTACCTCAACAAACAAAAAGTAAATAAGCCAATTAAAAAATGGGCAGAGTAGCTAAACAGACACTTCTCCAAAGAAGAAACTCAGATGGCCAACAGGCACATGAAAAGATGCTCCACATCACTAATCATCAGAGAAATGCAAATTATAACCACAATGAGATATCACCTCACACCAGTTAGGACAGCCAACATCCAAAGGACAAACAACAACAAATGTTGGCGAGGATGTGTAGAAAGGGGAACCCTCCTACACTGCTGGTGGGAATGTAAATTAGTACAACCATTGGGGAACGCAGTATATAGGTTCCTCAAAAAACTCAAAATAAAAATACCATTTGACCCAGGAATTCCACTCCTAGGAATTTACCCTAAGAATGCAGCAGCCCAGTTGGAAAAAGATACATGCATCCCTATGTTTAACGCAGCACTATTTACAGTAGCCAAGAAATGGAAGCAACCTAAGTGTCCATCAGTAGATGAATGGATGAAGAAGAGGTGGTACATATACACAATGGAATATTATTCAGCCATAAGAAGAAAAAAATCCTACCATATGCAACAACATGGATGGAGCTAGAGGGTATTATGCTCAGTGAAATAAGCCAGGTGGAGAAAGACAAGTATCAAATGATTTCACTCATCTGTGGAGTATAAGAACAAACAAAAACTGAAGGAACAAAACAGCAGCAGACTCACAGAACCCAGGAATGGACTAACAGTTACCAAAGGGAAAGGGACTGGGGAAGATGGTGGGAAGGGAGGGATAAGGGGGAAAAAGGGCTATTACATTTAGCACACATAATGTAGCAGGGGTGGGCGTGCGGTTGGGGGATACTAGGAAGGCAGTATAACACAGAGAAGACAAGTAGTGATTCTATAACATCCTCCTTCACTGATGGACAGGACTGCAACGGGGTATATGGTGGGGATTTGATAATAGGGTGAGTCTTGTTACCATAATGTTGCTCATATAATTGTATATTAATTATAGCAAAAAAACAACTTGAGTACCTTTTCTTCATCATGTTTTGAATATGATACAGTTACCATTTGAGCCTATTATGCTGTGTTTTTAGGCATTTTAATCATACCTGTAAAACCTGAGACTTTTAATACAGATAAGGTTGCCTAATGTCAAGCACATTAAAGTCATAAACCATTTTAAACCAAATATATAAAATGCATACAATTTTTGTGAAAATTCTAAACATGAAGCATTCAAGTCAAAGAGAAAGATTTCTTTACTAAATCACCTTTCGTCTATCAATGGTGTTTTCAGAAAGTAAACTACTTGTCAACTCTTTGCAATTTTTACATTGATTCCTTATAATACCTTTTTAATGTATACTGCATTTGGCATAAATATTTTCTGTAGAGTCAAAAAATCCAAGCTCTATTTAAAAATTGAACTATGAAAACAATTTCTTAGTTTCTTTTTGACTTTTGGTGTTTGAATTCATACATAAAAGCTTTCAGATTTTAAACGTGTGGTAGTATATACATGGCCATTAAGTTATGAAAGGAGGGATGAGGAAATGTTCTTGCATTTTCCTGCCAGATTACTTTCATGAACATTTTTAGTGCAATAGTGTGTAAAAGAACATTACTAAAATTGACCTGAATATTTTTTTCAGTATATATAGTCTCATCTGTTCTGTGGACCAAATTGTTTAGTGACTTTAATACAATGTTGTTTTAACACATTATAATTGTGTACCTTTCTTTGGGAGTTTGTAATTCTAGTCTTAAATATGGATTTAAAAAAAAGGTCTCTGGAGTTTCAGTCACATCTTTCTTTTCAAAATGGTTCACTCAAGAACAGTTTTTTCCCTTTTCAGATATTTATGTTTTCTGAATTCTGTGATAAGCCAAAAAAGGTTTCAGAGCATGGCATCTTCTGCATGTAGTCTGCAGCTGGATCCTGGACTGGCTTCTACCTCCTCCACAATCCAAGGGGCTCTCACTCTAAGATTTTGGGGGCCCACTTAACTTTCAGAGGGTACATGTTTGGATGGATCTTGAATCCATTGCACATGTATGATTTGTAACCAAATAATCTAAGATTTTCAATGTAGAATTATGAACTCAGACCCCTGGGGTATATCAGAATTGGAAGATTGGCCCAAATGGGCTACCTTGGTGAAATTGGGATTTTAGATATCTGGTGATGGGTCTGAAACTGCTTGATGCAAACCCTCCTACTCAAGGCATTGGCTCCCTGGTCTGTACACTGAAGCCCATACTCTGTGGCCTGGTAGTGGATGCCTTGCATGGCCTGCCCTAACTTTACTTTCTGGCCTTTTCTATTGTGTTCTCAGCTGGGCTTGTTCAGGAAAACATTCAGATCCCAGAGACAGAGGGGTTTTCCTCTTTCAAACTTGTGCGGTGAGTTCCAGTACCACTTTTTACTTTGTAGTGTTCATTCTGCCTGTGTGCTTTATCTCCCCTACTAGGCTTTGTTCTAAAAGCAAGAGTCATGTGCCTTGTAGTCCCTGCTGGGTTTCGTATACAGATGAAACTCAGTGAAGTTTGGTGAGTGAATGTATGTGTTCTCTTGTAACCTTAATGAATCAACTAGTGGTGGTAAGTGATCAGAACTGTGCTGAGGTGTATGAAATCACAGGCAGTCCCTACATAATAGGGTTGCCACATTTAGCAAATAGAACTATAGGATCCAGTTGTTTAATTTCAGATGAACAGCAAATATGTTTTACTGTGTGTCCCAAATAATGCATGAGAATATCTATACTAAGAAATTATTCATTGTTTCACTGGGCATCAGCATTTATCTGGTGCTTCCACTCGGTGGCCTTGGTTAACATGCCACTAGGGCTACTTCTGCTCTCCAAAAATGTCATCCCTCCATCTGGTCATAGTCTTCAGATATAGGATGTTTCCTTACAGTGCACATCATGATGGCAGAAGTCACACCCAAACGTTTTTGTTCACAGATAACACCTTAACAGAAATGAGCTGGGACTTGGTACCCCTGGCCACCAGCCATGTTATAATGGGCACAGTGTCAGTTGCATGGAAGGCCTGGTGGAGGAGGTTCCCAGCCTCTCAGTACAGGGCACTTGCTAGGGGAAAAGTTACTCAGTTGGACAGCAGAGGCATAGGGATGAAGAGTGGTGAGCACCTGAGGGGAGGTACAGCTTACCCATGGGCAGCCTGGTCCGGCCTGGAGATTCCCTCAAGGCAGCTGAATTGAGACCTTTCTGGCGCAGCCTACTGTTTTGAGGCCTCTGGGTTTAGTTCATTTGAGGAGGTAGAAGAAACCCCTTGCATCTTGCATGAAAAGCTGATGATGGACAAGGTAAAGTGAGAAACCAAAATGTCTGGATCATTTCAGTGGGAGGGGAATTAGAGCCTGGAATCACTTCAGTGATTCTTGCAAATGCAGTTTCCTTGAGCCTGTGTCTCCTGCTTTTCTGGTCACACATTCTCTTCACTACCACTTTGCTCTGAGAGTAGTCTCCAGCTCTCAATGCCACTTCACAAACCCCTAGCACTTCCTAACTACAGCTCTTGTTAATGTCACCACTAGAATCCAAAATGCCACATCTGTGAACACTTCCCAAGGCTTACCTTACTTCTTTGCATGCGACCCCTTTCTACCATACATTCTTCTCATTCTTTTCTTCTCTTGCTGCTCCCCTTTCCTCTCCACCCCCTTTTCCAGAAGTACATCTTCTGCCCTTTTTCTGTGTCTGCCTTACTCCCAGCACTGAGGGCATTGTAGTGATATAAGCCACCAGGCTGCCGCTTTCCATGAGCTTATACTTTAATGAAAGAGGTTCGAGCTCAAAGGCTAGGTACTACCTCGGCTTTGGAGGAAGTCACACACAGCAGTGGCGGGGTGGCTGGGACAGGGTAGTCAGTGAAAGTGGCAACGTCCTCTCTGAAGAGCTGCCACCTAAGCTGACAGTTGTATGATGAAACAGAGTCAGAAAGCAAAGAGCCAGAGCAAGCCCTTTGCAGGAAGATGACAGCAAGTGTGGAAGCTCTGAAACAGGCCCCAGCTTACTCATCTGAGGAACAGAAAACAAGCCAAAGGTTCTGAGACAAAGCAAATAAGGAGGAGAGTGCTATAGGCCATGTGAGGACACAGCAAGAAGATGACTGTCTGGAAGCCAAGGAGAGGGGTCTCACCAGAAACCAACCTTGCTGACACTTTAATCTTGTACTTCTGGCCCCCAGAATCATAGGAAAATAAATGTCTGTTGTTTAAGCCATCTAGCCTGTAGAACTTTGTGATGGCAGCACTACCAATTAGTATGGCCTTCTTGTCTTATCCACTGTCTTTTTACAGAGCTCAGCAGCCTACAAACAGCACTGTATGCTGAGACCTTACGTCCTTCTCACTAGTTCAGAACTCTGTCCACCCACCATCCTGCTCCTCCTGAATCTACCACCTTTGTTCATGTGACCACCTTGTGCATAGGTGTCCTCACCAAAAACAGAGGCCATCCTAGAGCTCTTCCCTCTTCCTTCCACAGTGAGGCTTAGAGCCCTGTTTGTTGCACTTCCGAAGACACCAGTCAAATCCCTGTCTCCAGAGTCATCCCTATGTGTCACCTGTTATTTGGAAGTTCATTATCTTTACCTAAAAAAGGGTTCCTAACCTATGTGTCTGCAGTTTAGGTATTGATAGCATTTGTGGTTGTAGGTCACACTTTGATGGCAAAAAGTTATACCACCATCCAAAGTAAAATCTAGATCATGTTATTCCCCTATTCAAGGTCCTCACAATAAGATCTAATTTGGTACAAATACATGTAGAATAGAAGCAACATCACAGTCTGCTCTGCCCCTTACCTCACATCACCTCTACCATGCAGTGGCTCTGAACAAATCACAGCCCGTTTACTGGTCCACACAGTTCTATGTTTTGTCATCTGTGCTTTTTTACATGCTACTCCCCAATTGAAATTTCTTCCACCTTCAACCCACCTGTTCAGTCTAATCTTCACTAGACTTGAAGCTATTTAATACAAGGCCCTTGTCTTTCTATCTTTCTGTCCTCACTGATCATTTTTCATTAATTGACCCATGAATTTTGTTAAGTAAATAAACAAATGAATGTGTCCTAAAGGTTTTAGCACAGTGGTTCTCAAACAGGTGATTTTTGTCCCCCAGGAGATATTTGAAAATGTCTGAAAACATTTTAATTATCACATCTGGTGGGTCGAGGCCAGGGATGCTGTTAACCATTCTACCATGCATAACACCAACAAGGAATTATCCAGCCCAAAGTGTCCTAAGTGCTATGGTTGAGAAACTCTGCCTTAGCTTCTGTCCTGTAGGGAGCCAAGCTCCCTGCTCCCACAGCTTAGCTTGTGCCTTTGTTGTGGCTCTTAGGAGATTCCGCTGGTCATGGCTTTGCTTTTCCATACTCTCCCCAAACTATGTTCCCCGAGGCCAGAATTTAGTGCCTTCGGTGCTTTCCCTGTGGCTCAGTAAGTGATAGTTGAGTAGAATGAATGAAGAAATAAATGAATGGTAGGAGATGCTAATTCAGATTTTGTCTTTATGTTTTAAGCATATATTATCTGTGCCTGTCTGTATCTGGTGGTTATGACTGGAAATGTGAAGTAGGGTGAGGTGGAACATAAATGGAGAACTATATGAGATCCTGGTTGCCAGGACCCCGGTGTCAGACAGAATCCAGGTAATTGGTGTGCATGTGCATTTTGTTTCTCATTTCTGCTCTGTAGCACTAGAGTGTACATAGGGGAGGCAAAAGGGGAAATTATTCAGTGCACTGCTGCCCAATAGGGGATTCTGCAGTGGTAGCATTGTTCTTTATATGCCTCATGTGAGAGGGATTGCCCCTGGGCAAGTTCAATCTGGATTCAGTGAGACTGAATAATAACAATGGAATTTTAGGGGTAAAAGTGTTTATACCAAACTTTATTCTCATGGTGGCAGGTCGAGCACTGGAATCACATCTGACTCTTGGGCATTTTCAATCCATCTCCATCTCTGCCTTCAGGTAGAGCACTGGGCAGAGCTCTTTATATAGTAACACCAACAATAATGGCACATTGCTAATGAGTGTGTAAGCATTAGCCTATGCGGTAGGCCAGTTACATCATTAAGTAGTTTATGGTCAGGTGAGGATCCCGGCCATAGGAACTCTTTCACTTTCCCTACACTGCACCCCTCCAGGACTCTTGCCTCACAGTCTGTGTGCCCTCAGTCTTCTGCAGTGATCCCTGTGTGAGAAAGCTCGAGTTTTGTAACTAGATTCCACAACAGCAACAGAGGATAACAACAGTATACAGATAACAATAAAAATTATTATACAGATAACAACAAAAAATATAATAATAATAGTCATCCTCAAGCCTGAGGATATCATTTGCCACCAAGTGGTCATTCCAGCTGACTTCAAACCAGTCCCAGTTCACAGTCTGCACTTTCTACAAGAGGCCAGTAATGGCATTGATAGGGAACTCTGTGCACACCCAGCAAGTAGCAGTTTTTGCTAGTATGTGTGCCCAATCCACAAAGACAAGATTAACCTTAAGGGCAATAAGACACATGTTTTAATGACATTAACATAAACAAATCTTGTCCATCAGGTAGGATGCATGCAAGAAAGTGGTCCTCTAATAGGACCATGGGAGGAAGGGGGTATGACTTTCTTTGGTTCTCTCTAATCCACAGTCATATGCCAGGAGCCATCCAGCTTTTTTACTGGTCACACTAGGGAATTTAAATCCCTATGGTGGGCTTTATAATACCCACCTTCTCCAGTTCCTGGAAGGTTTCTCCAATTTCTTTATGCCTTCCAGGTAATTTGTATTGCTTGGCAGTAGTCACCTGCCAAGACACGGGCAAAGCTACAGGTGGGTGCTTAGAATGTCCCATCAGAACTGCCTTCACCACATGTATCCTCAGTCTGAATTCATGTGCACTGGTCTGCAGCCATGGGTCCTGCAGGATATATATCCCCAAAATGTATTTTGGGATGGAAAAGATATACACAGTATACTCCTTTGGGGGTTGACACCCTATTCCTAATGGGATTTGGGCTTGTTTTATTCCAATAGCCCTAACCCTGTTTCCATCTATAACAGCAGGAGTTCTGGGAAACTGCTCAGGGTTACCGTAAATCAGTGAGTATTCTCCTGTGTCTACCAGAGCCAGGACATGTATATACATTGGGGACCAATTAATTGATATTTCAATATGTGACCTCCAGTCTCCATCTGGTTCAAGGTGGTTGCCCTGAGCCTTCCCTCAATCAAACCATATTGCCCAGTTGTCTTCCTGTGTGGGTTCAGGTGAGGTCAGTTCACTCTCCAACAGGAAGTCTTGCAGGCGCACAGGCCAAGCTTGTGGCTCTGTCTCTGGTCTCCACTTCTTGGTCCTCAGTAGCCAAAACTGCTGCTCTGGCTTCAGTTGCCACAGCTCCAGTAAGATTCTATCTGACTTCCCATCCAGTTTCTATCTGCCTGCCCCTACCCCTATTAAATCAACCCATATCTGGGTCCTTGTGACCTTCACAGGACCCTTTAGACCCTTCCTCTCAGTAGCAGACTGTACTCCCTTCCATGCCTGCATCACTTCTTCCTCCCTAAAAGCTGCCACAGTATGGGTAACCACATTTAGGAACTGCCCTAAATGAGAGGAAAGAATGGTCACTAAGGGCACAAAGAAGGACAAGGGAACTGTTTGTAGCAACATATCCCTCATCCCTGCTGTAAACAGCTCCTTGTCCAGGTGATAATTTACTGGATTACAAATTACATTTTTCATGCCTAACTCATGTAACACTTGTTAGAGCTCAGTATATGTCTGCAATCTAGTAGGAGAAGATTGTAGACATCTGTAATCGAGAGGACTGTGTGACATAACCCTCAAAAGCCATGGAGCTCCGAATCTTTTGCATTAAAAACTTTATTTTTAAAAATATGATTTTTTCATTCCTATTCTATTTTTTTCTAATGCTTTTGGCAAGATAGGCGACTAGTAGTATTTTTTTCTGTTTATTTCTTTACTAGATACTTAATTGTGGAAATAAAACAGTAAATGTGACATCTTATTTTCTACATAATAAAAGAAAAAAGATTTAGGTGAAAATGAGAGAAATGTGTGTTTTCACTTTGAAACTGTAAAGAAAGCCCTAAACAGTATTGAAGATATTTACTATCATTATTCCTTCCTAGTCTAGTAATGTTTCAATATTTTTAAATGTTTTAATATTAAAATTAGATGGTCATTTAAGGAAAGAAAAATTTCCTGCAACCAGATGATTTTAATAAGACAATATTGCTATGTCTGTAAAACCCTTTTGCTTCTAACTACACCATCATATTTCCAGTGGAATTCCCCATGGCTTTTCTCCGACTGGCAGTAAGATCAAGATTAGAAGTGTGAGTAAAATATTATTGCAATCAATTAAAGCATTAGGCTCATAAATTGATCAATAATTTTTCAAGAACATGATAGGTCATGATTTCATTTCATTGAAGAAAAATGTGATAGCTAAGATGAAAAGACATGTTTATTTTTGTGTCACATATTCTGTGATTAGTTAATTAAATATTTTCATCAGTTAGGGTGACCTCTTGTCTCTCAGCTACATATTAACTTTCACAACTGTGCCTTCCATCCTCCTGATTGTGGTCAAGAGAAACCAGATTCTCCTCCGCCACCTTCAGGCTCTGACTTACCTCACTCCGGAGTGCCTTCCTTCCAGGGGGCTCCCTTTGGAGATGAGTATCACTGAGCTCACGTGGTCTAAGCCCAAAGGTCTCAAACGTAAAAAGGTTCATGGCAGGTCACGTATTTTTCAGTATATTTTTTAAAGGGTTGGCTGAGTAATTTAATTTCTTATATTCATTAATTTCTCTCCTTCCATCTCCACCCGCTCTGAATAAACGGCCCTTCACATGAATCCAATTTAGCTTCAATGCACCTTATTCACACTGCCTTTTATTGCAAGCCACATTCCAGCCAGCTGTAAGATTGCCCGGCTGCCTCAGGTTTCCCCATTTAGCTCTGGAAATGATTTCAACATGGCAAAATCTTTTCACTGGCCAATTTGTGAAGAAAGGATTCAATTTGTGAAGAAAGTAAGCAAAATGGCAACTGAAAGTGAAAAAGAGGCTGAAGAAGTTTGGGACAGGGGAAATAACCAGAGAAGGAATGAGACCCCTTTGTACTTCTCCTGGTGCTCCTTCCTTCTTCCCTACCAGGCCTGTTTGGTTTCCTTAAATTGAGGTCAGATGGGGAAGAGGTGGGGGGGGAGCTGAAGCTGCAGACCAGTGTTCAGCCTTGCACTTTTGTCACTCTCCTTGGGGCTTCTCTTCTTGGCTGGGGTATAATTGTAGCACTGGTATAAACAAGGGGCTAGTGTGGGACTCTCTCCCAGCAGCTGGAGGGGAATAGGCAGCAGTGGCAAGATGAGGTTTAGAGCCCAGGCAAAGTCACATGTTCTCATCTGGGCGCAGCCATAGGAAGGGGAAACAGTGTGCAGCTGTGAGTGAGAATGCATGTCTAATCAAAGTAGGCTGAGGCATCAAATGTTCACATTTACATGGCTGGGGGTAAAAAATAGTAACACTTCCCTTTTATAAACACCACTGAACTTAAAGCCACCCTGCTAAATTTGAGTCTATTGGATCCAAAAGTTATTTTTAAGTAATTTATAGGGGGTGTTAAATGGTTAATTAAAAGTGGATTTATTGTGGGCTTTGGTAAAAGATATGTTATTGAATGTTATTGAATATGTTATTCAATATGTTATTGAATCTGTAGGTAGATTCTAGATTCCAAAGGCTGACTGATTTCAAAGACAAGGGAGGGTGTACTTTTAGGTAAAAGTTGTGTGTGTGTCATTGCTTTTCTCTTTGGATATATATTTTGACTTCTCCCAGGAGCACAGAAATGTCATATCTAAATATGAATATAACTTAGTAATAGGTGCTACTTATGTCCCTACTATGTTGATTCTGTTATATGGAATTTATGGTATCTAAATAAGCAAGTATATTATTCACAGTTTTTCCTACAGGGAATACCAAATTTTGAGTAATTTCAAAAGCCTAATACCTTCAGAAGGAAACAATTGACCATAATAATTTATATATTTAGCCATACCATTTAGACATAACTACTAAATATTGATAGTCAGTTGAATTTATGGAGCCCTTTGGTTTCACTAGTCATTTCAGCATGTAGGTGAGGTATTGATATAGTCATATAAAGCTAAAAAAGATTTACCTGTCTGGCTAAATTTGGAGCTCAAATATTTATATTACATTGATAATTTCTTTAAAATAGGTTGGAAGTTTTCTAGTCATCCAAGACTATCCCTAACATTTTTCCAAATTAGCATATCTATTCTAGACTGTCAGGGATTAGTCTGAGAATATGAGTGGGCCCTTTCTCCAACACAGCTGTTCATAGCACCCACTTATTCCATGTCCCATCATGTTGGACTCTTCTGTTTGGACCATCAAATGTATGATAGCTTGGACTTGGAACAGCTCAGTATGCCAGGTTAGATATGGATTTATTTCTCAATTGTTCTGCAACCAACAGTATTGAGCATTTGATTTAGGACAGTATCACTGGGAATGTAAAAGACTTACAGAAATGAAAACCACATGGCTTGACAAATGTTTGTGCATGGGAGGCAAAGGAAAGAGCCAAAGGTAATTCTACATATCAGACCAGTAGAATAGATGGCAGTACCATTTAAAAAAAGAAAAAATCAAGAGATGGCTTTGGGAAAGAAGGTTAGGCTTTATTTCTAAAATACTAGCCCATACATTTGTGACCAGTCTGTTTTTAACAAGGGTACCAGGACAGTTGAATGGTGAAAGAACATTATACCATACATAAAAATTAACTGAAAATGGATTACAGACATGAATGTAACTGCTAAAACTATAACACTCTTAGGATAAGACCTGAGAGAAAATCTTCCCGACCTTGAATCAGGCAAAGGCTTCTTAGATGTGACACCTAAAACATAAGCAACAAAAGAAAAAATAGATAAATTGTACCTCATCAAAATGAAAAACTTTTTTGTGTTTCATAAGATACCATCAAGAAAGTGGAAAAGGAACCCATCAAATGGGGTGAAATACTTGCAAATCATATATCTGATAAGGACCAGAATATATAAACTCTTACAACTCAATAATGAGGACAAATAACATAATTAAAAATAGGCAGAGGATTTAATTAGATAGTTCTCCAATGAAGGTATTCACATGACCATAAGCAAATGACAAAATGCATCATAAGTCATTAAGAATATGCATCAAAATATCAATGAGATACCACTTCACACCCACTAGAATGGCTATAATCAGAAGACCCATTACAAGTGTTGGTGAGGATGTAGAGAAGTTGTAAAGTGGGAGTATAAAATGGCTCAGCCACTTTGTAAGACAGTTTGGCAGTCCCTCAAAATGTTAAATATAGGTATATTTAACAAAAATGAAAAAATATATGCACATAAAAACTTGCACATAAATATTTGTGGCAGCATTATTCATACCAGCCAAAAAGCAGAAACCCAAGAGTCCATCAGTTGATGAATGGATAGATAGATAAAATGTGGTTCAGTAGTCACCTGTTATCCACACAGGTTATGTTCCAGGACCTCCAGTGGATGCCTGAAACCATAGATAGTACTGAACTCCATATATATTGTATTTTTTTCCTATGAATACATTCCTATGGTAAACTTTAATTTGTAAATGAGACAAAGTAAAAGATTAACAACTACACCTAATAATAAAATAGAACAGTTGTAACAATATGCTGTAATAGAAATGTGAATGTGGTCTCCCTCTTGCTTTCAAAATATTCTACTATACTGCCCCCACCCTTTGTCTTGTGATGATGTGAGATAATAAAATGCCTGTGTGATGAGATGAAGTGAGGTGAATGACATAGGCATCGTGACTTAGCGTTAGGCCTCTATTGGCCTGATGATGTGTCAGAAGGAGGGTCATCTGCTTCCAGACCAGCGTTGACAGTGGATAATGGAAACTGCATAAAGTGAAACCACAGATAGGAGGGACGACTGCCTATCCATACAATGGCATATTATTCAACCATAAAAAGAAGGAAGTACTGTTGCAAGCAACAGCATGAATAAACCTTGAAAATATTATGCCAAGTAAAAAACTAACAAACCCCAAAGACAACATATTGTATGATCCATTCATATGAAATGTCCAGAATAGACAAATCTGTAAAGATGTAAAGTAAATTAGTAGTTGCCTAGGACTGGGGACCAGGGGTGGAGAATGAGTGCAAATGAGTGTGGGATTTCTTTTTGGGGATGATAAATGTTCTGAGCTTAGATTGTGCTGATGGTTGTACAACTCTGCGAATATACTGAAATCCATTGAAGTATGCACTTTAAATGAGTGAATTGTATGGTATGTGAATTATGTATCAGTGAAAAATTTTTTAAAGAAATAAAAATGTTAATCTTAAGAAACCAAGGATACCTACAAGGGTGAATTCCAGTGAATGTCCGGATCTTGGGAGAGGGGTCTGAGCCAAAGGGGAACATTTGAAGCTCTGCATAGAGGACTGGTTGAAACAGAGGAAGGGTATCAAGTTTCCAGGGAGAACGTAGAGTGACAATAGTGAAGTTGTTTGACTGCAGAACCTGGTAGCACGGTTACTTTTTTCAGGGCCAGGAAGATGAAAAACATCAGATGAAGAATGGTCTGAGAGATATTGAAGAAATAGATGACGTACAGAATAATGTTAGCAGAGAAGAGGCAGAATATAGAAGAGGCAGTTAACAGAGGTAAATGCAGGGAATGACCAAATATGCCATTGACTTGGTTGTTTGGGAGATTGTAATTTATCAGTTAAGTGCAATGGAGGTGAAAGCCAGATACAAAGTTTTAATGAGTGAGACTTAAGGAAGGTAATACAGACTAGTTTCTCAGGAGTTTGTGTGGAAAAAGAAAGAAGAAATTACTGAGGGTTGAAGGAAGGTTCTGCTGTTGATAATGGTAATGATATTGTTTAGAAAGGAAAATCTTAAAATTAGAGGCAGATGGAAAGGAACTAGGAAATAACAATGATTGATAATTAATGCAGAGCAGAAGAAAATGCATAACAAAATAAAACTCTGGATCTAGGCACTATAAACATGCAATACCCCAACACCGTAGCCCCTTCTTCCCATTTTGGAGATACTCATAAGCTACTGTGTATTTCTTTTTAAAAACATAATGAAAACTATACCTTCAGCTGTTAATAACTTGTCATTTCATAAATTATTTCCCAAATCTGTGCTCTTTCTAACAGTGTGGATTCTTCTCTATGAGATGCCTCATGGTATGATGACCTCAGGGTCTTATGAGCTTTGGCACAATTTTATAAACCTCTCCAAGTATGTGGTCTTAGGTTTAAAATCATAATAATGCCTACTTGCAGGGTTTTTGTTAGGATATTAGAAAAGTATTATTGAAAAATATAGCTGCTATATAATTGGTAAAGAATAAAGCCCTAGAATAGACTGTCGTGGCGGTGGGGAGGCAAGTTGCTTACCCTCCCTATGCCTGTTTTCTCATCCATAAAATGGGTATGATAGAG
The DNA here is from genome assembly GCA_032199065.1 of Smutsia gigantea. Classification (NCBI taxonomy): domain Eukaryota; kingdom Metazoa; phylum Chordata; class Mammalia; order Pholidota; family Manidae; genus Smutsia; species Smutsia gigantea. The sequence goes on along the minus strand of JAVSCE010021262.1, from coordinate 10,509 downwards.
GTACCTATTTCCTGTAGTTATTAGGAGTAAATGAGAAAGTGCATGTAAGTCCAGAGCCTGGCATATCGTGAGTGCTCAGTAATTTTTAAGTGGCAGCAGCAGCTGCTGCTGTGACCACTTCTCAGAGCAAAAATGTAAGAACAAAGAAAGAAGAAAAATTTTCTCCATTTGTTAATGAGAGCCAACCAGTAAGAATGAGCTCTACTGATTTAATCATTTATTCACATTAAAGCCTGACGCTATATAAAGTTTAACATCTGCTAAAAGAGAGAAATCTAATCTTTATTACAATAACCAAACAGTACTACCTCTGACTTGCAAACATCAGTCAATTTTTACTTCAGTCATTGGTATTAATAAATGTAATAAAGCAAATACAGTTTTTGTTCTTGAGTTTTTTAAAGTGTAATTAATTGAAATGAAGTAGATAAAGTACAATGTAAAGTGGTCATTGTTCACTGCAAAACTCCTGGGTCAGAGTAAGATGTACTAACAAGTAAGCCTGACAGTACATTTTCTCATGTAAGACACTGTTAATAAAGTTGCCTTCAGATTTATAGGCCACTGTAAATGAAGTGTCTTCATAATATAAAGCCTATTTGTGTTCACAACAACAGGGTCTATAATGTATGTTTACTTTTCTCTCTCTGATAGGTAATGAAGTTATTTGATTTATTGTGGAATAAAATCTGTGCCATTTCTGGTCATTATCCTTTTCCATTGATATTTTAGTGCTTGTTGCAGTAAAATTCCAACCGAATTACACAACTGAGAAAGAATGATTTGATAGGTCCTAAAAGTATATACCCTAATGGATTACTGATGGAGATTGAACTTGATGGCAGTATGTTAAGTTCTTGAAGTTGGAAATGAATGTTATATTTTTAGGGGACATTCTTGGCATTGCTTTTACCTTTTGGGAGGAGGGGAGAATAAATATCATAACTTTTCTTCTTTTCTCAGACAAATGACCAAGCAAGATATTTTTTATAAATTATAAAAACATTCACTTTGAATAGCATGCTGTGATTCCTGGATAAGTCACTCTGGGTCACCCTGTGCTTTGCTTTTCTGCAGACAACAACTCAAAGCAGTATGGAAACCTCGCACAATCTGATTTGTCAGTGCAGCCCAGGGAGTTCAGATGGCTCCTCTATTTTGGGGTGTAGTAGAACATGAGGAAAGAGTGAAGCTGGCCGCTCTGCCTGTAGCTGGATGGCCGTTCAGCGCCTTGGCTGGCCTACAATGGAGTGGTGTAAACAAAGTCTGTGGGCCTCAGTCTGCAGACCAAAGGACACATGCCTTGTAGGGAATGGCAGGTGGTGGGGGGACTTAGGAGGGTGGGAAGGATGGAAACATTAGAGTAGAAGCAGCCAGCCCACAGACTGGCAAGGTGGACTCTATTTGCCCTTTGACACCTAGGGAGCCTCAAAGGCCAAGGAACAATCATGATATTGCCTCTTCACTTTCCACTGTGAGCTTTATAAATGAAAAACACAAGGGTGTTTTTTATGCTAATGAAAACACTGCTTTGTCCCTTTACCTTTGTAGTCTCCAGCTAGTGTCAGCTTAGATATATCCCACCATTTCTCCTACTCTTCCTTGGTATGAGAAAGTGACATAAAGTTCAGATTAAACACTTGACTTCTTTACTTGGATTTGCAGACACATTAATTTGATATATGATGAAGATAAACAAGCAGAAAGAGAATGAGTGGGAGAATCCACTTATCCTAAGATAGCTTTTCTTTCTCAACTTCAAAATGAGAAATAATTACATTTATCTCTGTGGCATGGAGATAACTAGGATGTAAATTAATTTCCATGCAGGTTTTTCTAATAAATTACAGAGTTTTGCTCTTTTCCAGAACCAGAAGTCCAATATGACATTTCTGGGTCAAGTGCTTTGGGCCTATTGACCTTGTTTCTTTATAACAAGGGTTTATCCATTTAAATCCATAATTATTTGAAACATCCTTTTAACTTCTCAGAGGAAAGGTGCCAGATTGCTTAAATATGCCCTGTTTCATCAGAGCTCTATGTTCATTTTTCACTTGTTTCAACATAGTTCCTTCCTATAGTTAAATCAGCATTTCAAAATTTAACATTGAGTAGGGGGAGCTTACAGATAAATGATAGAACTTTGTGGCTTAAATAGATAAATATTGGACCACTGCCAGTAGGTAAATAGCTAAACTTCTATCCAGGCAATTTAGAAGTGATCAGCTACAAGGTCGAGCAGCTCAGGGCACTCTAGCCTAATGCACTTTTTAATGAGTAAATCATTGCCAAGTGGTGTTCTCATAATTTAACTACTTGTTAAATATACTGCCAATGAATTATGCCCCCAAAAGTGCAAGTGAGATACCCTAAGGGCCAGGAGGGGGCTGAGAACATTTACAAATGAGCATGACACTAATGTGAACCAATGGATTATTTGCATTCCACTGCTTCACTTATCACTTAGTGGCTGCGGGCTCCGATGGCAAGCCTGTGGACTGCATTATGTTAGCCTCAAAAATAAATGCTAATATCTGTGATGTTTTCACATTCCCCACCATATTTGGTAAATTGTACTAGCTTAGCCCCCTAATGGCTGCCAAGAGTCTTGTTGGCAAAAATGCCACTTTGGTGAAGGCATAACTGACTACCAGTCCTATTTGTAGGCTTTTCCTGGTTGACGCTGTATCATTTCCTCCCCAGGACTCTGGGATTTGCGCTTCTTATTAAATGTGATGATTTGAATTACATATAAATTGCGCTCCTATATCGTGTTTTCCTTTGTTGGCGTGTTTTGATCTTTGGATAATTCTCAAAAAGGAACTTCTAAACTGTATAAGTTTAATGAATGGTTGTGTTGATCTGTCTTTCCTTAAAGATATTTGATTGGGTGCTTGGAACCTGTTTGTGAGAAAAGTAAGATTGACGGGGTGGAAGGAGAATGATTGATTGATTCATGCCCCATGTGTAGGGTGATTGTGGTTTTCTTCTTAAACTGATGCTCTTGTTCTAATTATAATTCCATTATATCAAAGTCTTTGCTATCTGAAAATTGTATGCTAAATATCACTTAGGTCGCTATGTTCCACTCATCAGTTCGAAATGAACTAGAAGCAGAACTAGGTAATAAATTTTGTAATAATTGAAGAGTATTTACTGTTTATTATTTAAAGTAGTCTTTAAGATGTGTTTAATTGAACTTTTCTTTTTTATTACTTTTTAAATTAATTGTTCAATAATATATTAAAAATAGACAAGTGTGATTAATTCCATTAATTATATTTGTTAAGAAATAAAGGTCTAATGTATACATTTATTTTTTATTTCACTAATTACATATGTGTAAAAAGAGTGATCTTTTTCTCTTGGTAATGGCTTGTACTACTGCCAGCATAGTTACCATTTTATGAGGTACAATGAATCAGGCTAAATGACATACACAATTTCATCTAATCTTCAAACAATATGCATGATAGGTATTATTAGCTCTGTTTAACAGAAGGGAAAAACTGGAGCTAAGCCCAGAGGTATATATAACTATAAAGACAGGGAAATTCTGAATTAGATAACCAGTGCTTTTTTCTAGTGCATCATATTGCCTTATCTTTCTAATTCCATTCTTGGACATTAACAGATAAGGAATTCAAGAGCCCAACAGCCAAAGAATTTTAAGATTGTATCTGTAGCCATGTTAGTGCTTATTAAATAATCAGTAACAAAAATTGTGTTAGGATTCTCTTGATTACAGATTCTCTAAGAATAGGTCATACCAAATTTTGTTAATGATATTATTTAAGACTGAATTTTAGAGTTTTTTTTTATCATGACCAAGTGGGATTTATTTCAGGGATGCAAGGATGGTAATATTCATAAACCAAGCAATCGTACACATTAACAAAAAGGATAAAAACCACATGATCATCTCAATAAATGCTGAAAAAGCATGACAAAATTCAACATCTGTTCATGATAAAAACTAAAAAAATAGGTATAGAGTGGACATACCTCAACATAACAAAGGGCATATACAACAAACCCACAGTCAACATCATACTTAATAGCAAAAAACTAAAAGTTTTCCTCTAAGATCAGGAGAAGACAAGGATGCCCACTCTCCCATTTCTGTTCAACATAGTGCTGGAGGTCCTAGCCACAGCAATCAAACAACGCAAAGAAATAAAAGGCATCCAGATTGGCAAGGAAGAAGTTAAAACTGTCACTGTTTGCAGATGACATGATATTTTACATAAAAAACCCTAAAGAATACACCCCAAAACTACTAGAATAACTGAATTCAGCAAAGTTGCAGGATAGAAAATTAATATACAGAAATCTGTTGCATTCCTATATACTAACAATGAACGAACAGAAAAAGAAATCAGGAAAACTCCATTTCCAGTTGCATCAAAAAGAGTAAAATACCTAGGAATAAACCTAATAACCAAGGAGGTGAAAGACCTAAATTCTGAAAACTAGAAGATACTCATGAGAAAAATTAAAGAAGGCACATAGGTGCTCATATTTCGGGTACATAGATATTTATGACTATCCTCTTGTTGGACTGACCCCTTTGTCATTATGGAATGTCCTTTGTCTCTTATTAATTTCTTTGTTTTGAAGTCTATTCTGTCTGATACAAGTACTGCAATTCCTGCTTTTTCCTCCCTATTAATTGCATGAAATATCTTTTTCCATCCCTTCACTTTTAGTCTGTGTATGCCCTTGGGTTTGAAGTGAGTCTCTTGTAGGCAGCATATAGATGGGTCTCGTTTTTTTTTAATCCATTACGTAACTGCGTCTTTTGATTGGTGCATTCACATTTACATTTATGGTGATTATTGATAATACTTACTGCCATTGCCGGCTTTAAATTCATGGTTACCAGAGGTTCAAGGGCAGTTTTATTGTCTAACAGTCTAACTTAACTTGTTTATTACACTATTTGAAACACAATCCAAAGGCTTTTTTTTTCCCCTCCCTTCTTTTTCTTCCTCCTACACTCTTCATATATTAGGTGTAATATTTTGTACTTTTTGTATCCTTTGACTGACTTTGGGGGAAGTTGATTTAATTTTGCATTTGCTTAGGAATTAATTGGTGTAATTCCTTTACTGTGGTTTTATCTTCTCTGGTGACAGCTGTTTAGCCTTAGGAGCACTTCTGTCTATAGCCCCTTTAAAATTACACTGTAGAGATGGTTTGTGGGAGGTAAATTCCCTCAACTTTTGCTTACCTGGAAATTGTTTAATCCTTGCTTCAAATTTAAATGATAATCTTGCTGGGTAGAGTATTCTTGGTTCAAGGCCCTTCTGTTTCATTGCATTAAATATATCATGCCACTCCCTTCTGGCCAGTAAGGTTTCTGCTAAGAAGTCTGATGATAACCTGATGGGTTTTCCTTTGTATATGATCTTTCTTCTCTCTCTGGCTGCTTTTAATACTCAGTCCTTGTCCTTGATCTTTGTCATTTTTATTATTATATGTCTTGGTGTTGTTTTTGTTAGGTCCCTTGTGTTGGGAGATCTCTGCACATCCATGGCCTGAGAAACTATTTCCTTCTCCATATTGGGAAAGTTTTCAGCAATTATTTCCTCAAAGAGACTTTCTATCCCTTTTTCTCTCTCTTTTACTATAGGTACTACTATAATGTGAATATTGTTCCGTTTGGATTGGTCACACAGTTCTCTTACTATTCTTTCATTCCTAGAGATCCTTTTTTCTCTCTGTGCCTTAGGTTCCTTGAATTCCTTTTCTCTTAATTTCTATTTCATTTACTGTCTCCTCTACCTCATCTAATCCTCTTTTAAATCCCTCCACTGTATGTTTCTTGTCGGATAGTATATTTTTCAAAGCTTTCATCTCTTTCCTGAAGTCCTCCCTGAAATCTTGAATATTTTCCTGTAGCTCTGTGAGCAGGTTTACAAGTTTTATTTTGAAATCTTTATCAAGAAGCTTGGTGGTTTCAGTTTCAATTGGCACACTTTCTGGTGTTCAACGGATTTTGGTTCGTACAAGATTCTTTTGCTGTTTCATATTTCTAATGATTACTATGGAATAATAACTTTGTGTAGGCGGTGCCCTTTAGTGCCCAGAAGCTCTATTCTCTGTAGCTGCCCAGTACCTGGAGCCGTGGCAGGTTTTGTAGGCATGTGACTCCAGTGCCTGCTGGGAGGAAAGAGCTCTTTCCTTCTTCCCAGCTGCAGTGCCTGCCCCAACTGCCAAGGCCAGTGGGCCACATGTGCAGGGAGGGGCCTCTGCTTTATGCCCTTGTAGCTGCTGTATGTGGCACTGCAGTCTGGCTGTCCTGGTGCAATGGCAGGTGCAATGGGTGAGCAGACTGGGGCCTGCCTGGAGGAAGGAGTGGTAGGATGTGTACTGCAGTCAGGCCTGGGTGCTCCGTTGCCAGTCAGGGGAATGGAGCACTTGAAGGTCCTGAATGTACCCATGCTGACTGTGTGGGACGATTTTGTCCACCTGCCCTTTCTCCTGAGCAGCAAGTTCTGTGTAATCCTTGCCCCTTTAGCACCCCTCTTGCTGTTTGGAAGTCTTTCAAAGTGCCCACCTTTCTTTTGTCCTGGAGTGGCTGGCTGTGGGTGCCTGTTCTCCACAAGCAGCTGGAATCTCAGTCTATCCCAGTATTCCACCTGTCTTTGCTTTCCAACTCATCTAATCTCCAGAACTCCAGGTATTGTCAGTTTGTGCTGCTGGAGCAGATCTCCAGGGCTGAATGTTTAGAAGTCCTGGGCTTCTACTCCTTCCTCACTCCATTTCTCTTCCTCCCACCTGTAAGCTGGGGCAGGGGGGTGGGGTGGGGGGTGGGCTTGGGTTCCACCAGATCGCGGCTTTGCTTCTTTGCCCTTTTCTCCGAGGTTTTCCCTAGATGTAGGCAGTCTGTAGCAGTCTTCAGGTCGCTCTTTCAGGATTAGTTGTATTTGCTGTTTTTTTCGTGTTAAATATGGCTTTGGGAGGAGGTTTCTGCCTTACTTCTCATGCCACCATATTTTTCCTCTTATAATAAACCCTTTAATCACAGAGTACCTTTTATTATTGGACTTCAAAATTTGGAGATGAATCAAAGATACTAGACTCTTTGCTTTAGGCTCTAGATATAGTCAGTCTCTCAAATAGCTCCAATGTGTCATTCAATTAAGGCAGTAATTGGACATGATTTGTTTCAGAGGAGTAGGAAATGGGGCCACGTGAGTCCAGTGGGAAATGACTGGTTTGTCAAAGCTAAGAAACACTCTCCAGGGCATTTCAGGGACACACAGCCCATGCTGAGAATGAATCCAACTTTGAGCTTTCAGCTGACTGAAGTTTTGTTTCCTTTATCCATAAATAAGCATGGCTATGTTCCAATGAAACTTCATTTTACTGGTTTCAGCAATCATTTAAAAATTAACAAATCTGAGCAAGAGGGGACCAGACAGAAGTGGGGTGGTGGGAAACACACCTTCCATTGCCTTCACAGCTGCGGTTGGGCCATCAGGTGGAGCAGAACCTTTACCAGTTTAATAAAGGATTCTGTAAAGGATACAAGTTAACAGCCAGATGAAAAGAGCCAGAGGGTACTTCCGAATAAAGGAGGAGCTTCTATCCTTGTGGAGCTCGGAGCCTGGCTCCCCAGGCAGAGAAGCAGGGTCCAAGAGCAATTTTAGTTTTTTTCCCCTTGTAAGTTCATATATAGAGTTTCTTCATTTCATTATTTCTCTCTTCTTTTGAAGTTATCCAAAGTCATGATCATTCTAATTGCAAAGTATGTAATTTTTTAGTCAATTTGTCTTCCTGTCCTAAGAGCACCCAAATTACAATTCTTATTGCACTTTCATTTCACTCCAGCCTTTCATTCATATTTGAGTGTATGTGCATGTGCTCATGTGCATACACATATGTATATCCTCATACATGCTCAACTAAATGGGGGGTGTTTTAATTATAACCAATATTTATGTTTCTAAGTAATATTGTGTCTCCATTTCAAAAAGCCAATTAAATACATCTTTGGTCAACCTCACTAAGCCTGCTCTGCATGAATTTTCCCTCCAGTTCTGAGGGACCAAGCACTGTAAAGAATTCTCAAACCCCTGCTGCCTGGTAAATATTCTTAATTTAGATGGCATAAACGGTATGTTCCAGTTTGAAAATTCCACACCATGTTTTTAGGCCAGTGCCTTCTTTTGTTGATTTAGAAAAGAAGTTCTAAAAATAAAACACCATAAATAAACCTACATATATGTGTGTTCAAAAATAATCATTTTGATTATCTTTTGTGGAAGAAGGTTCCTGCCCATAGGACTTTATCTGGGAAAAGAATATTAACTTTTTCTGTAGCTACAAGACTTGGAGTCACACTGTGCTCTCTCTCTCTCTCTCTCTCTCTTTCATTGTGGTTCTCTAAAGTTATGTCAGCCTCCTTCTACTTGTAATTCTTGCCAGATCTCTTTCTGACTGTTGGTCGACTTGCCAGATCTTGAGTGGTGTCTTTTGCCTCATCCCGCTGTGCATCTTGCAGGAAAACAGATGCTCTTGATCATTTGAGTAATCTGAATCCTGTTATTTCCAGTCAACTCAGTAGGACTTACGGGATGAGAGCTGGAGCAGTCCTGCTGAAACACTGAGAGATGAGGACTCTCCTGAGAAACAGAACAGGCATTTTGGGGGAGATATATTTGTCTCATTTGTGTGGCTCTTACTTTAATCACATCTGTGCAATTTTAAGTAGGACACATTATTTCTTCAGATTCGCTTCTTTTGACTATATCACTATTGCCCTTAAAAGGCCACATGGCAGAGACTTATGATGATGTACTTTAAGAATTTATTCAAAATCACTTTATTTAAAACTACATTTGGCCTTCCCTTTTCCTAGAAGGAAAGCCATCTTAATTGCCAGTCTCAGTTGTGTAATTCTAGGGGGAAAATATTTTCCCAGTCCGGGGGAAATACCTTTGAACCAAAATCAGTCAAAGGGAGAAATAAAGTGGGAGAAACCCATTTATTGCTTAAAAGCAGTCATCCACTTCTGCTCACCATGTCTCTCACGGCCTGGCTGCAAAAAGGGACCCCACCCAGCCTCTCCTGTCCAGATATGCCCTGCTCCCCTTTGTAATTACCTATTGATATGGAGATGGACTACTTCTCTCCATCCCCTGGAAACACCTGTTGATTTGGAGATGCACTAAGGCCAAGCAAGAGATTATGGAAATATTGCAGTTTTACCCACAGTTGTTTGTTTTTTCTTTAAATCACTTAATGATTTTTTAAAGTTTTTGGTCTTCTAAGTTTGATTTTCAAGAAAAGAGCTTAGCTACAAATAGGTTAAAATGTAGTGTAGAATATGTAGCACCTCTTTTTTTGTTCCATCTTCTTTTTCATTACTTCTGTGTTCTGGATGTATACCCCAAGTTCATTGTCTGTGTCACAGGTTGCAGTTCTGAAGGGAGAGACTACTTTTCTGATGTGTTTGGTCTGTCCCGCTTCTCTATTCCCCCCTTTTCCTCCTGCCTGTTTTTTATTTAATAGATAGATGTCTTCTTTTCTGAGAATAAAAGAATATCCATTTCTAAAATTTCTTCTTTTTTCCATCTGGGAAATACACTTCAGGAATTATTTTACCTTTGGTTCAGTATAAAATTTTCAAGTTAACAGGATATTCTTTTTTGTTTGTTTCTTCATCCTTGATTTCTCCTATCATATTTCATCAAAATTCATACCCTTCTTTCTGGTTTAACTTTTCTACTAAGTCCCTATCACTGTCTAGTAGAGATACATATTTCCTTACTTAGGTCAGTGTTCACCAGAATACAGAGACCTTGTCATGGGTAGGCAGTGACTGAGATTTCCAGGTGGATATGGGTTCTTGTTTCTAATGCCAGAAGTCATCTTTTTCTCTGACGATTGTCTAAATACATGAAGGGGATTTGGTTAGAACTGGGGAAATACAGAACCAACCATATTGCCTTTTACCTTTGCTTTGAAAGAGTAAGTACATACTTTGTGGTTATCCTTGCAGAAATAACCAATTCTAGCAGCTGTTTGGACATTAACCGAATGGCTGCGATCCAAAGCAGTGAGCTCACAGTGCTTGGTAAAGCCAGGGTACTAAGCAACCTTGTGTAAAACAAGAGTAGTAAGCCCCATCTTAGCCCAATTAAATTTTTTAAATTGTCTTGCTATGGTACAATATTTTATAAATTTTCCTTCCCTTCCTTTTCATTTTCATGCCCTGCCTTACTAAATACAAACTCTATTTAAGAAAACACATTATCACATTGTTCTTCACTTTCCTACATGTAAACTCAAATATGTGTTGAATAATCAAACTCTCATATTTTTCAAGGAGCTCTCCACAGCTCAGATATGGAATAAGGTTATATGTCCTTGAAGCATATACATAGTGCCTTCCCAGACCACTTAAATACAAAGCCAGTGTCAACAATGTTGACACCTAGACAGACTAACCTGCCAATGCCTATAGTTGCATCCATCTCTTTGAACACTCTATGTTTC